>OX578142.1:66412875-66425375 GCA_951213105.1 Amaurobius ferox | reverse complement strand
AATAGTAAACAGTATTAGACTCAGGCCAAGTGGCAAGTGAGGTGATAAGAATGGGTGAATTTTCAAAAATGAGTTAACCAATCAAAGATAAATAATGCATGTGTAAAATTATTACGTGGTATATTTGAAATTATTAATAATATTATTTACAAATACTTCCGGATATAGGTAGTTTTGACAAATGCATTTAAGATTATTGATGTGGAGAAAGTGAAACTGAGGATCAGAAAGTCGATGTATTCGAAATAGCTGGTTTAAAATGATGTTTCTAAACAATTGAATAGAATTACAAGAATGATATGATAGCAGCTTTATGATAGTGAAGTTGTAAGAATCTTTTTTATCATATAGATTGGTGATTACATGATTATTGAGGGTATCTAAATTTAGGTCTAAAAAATTAACAGTTTGACTAACGCAAGGCTCATTAGGAATTAATTCTAGGTTAGACGGGTAAAAATCAATATTAATGGGATAGGAATCATCAATGATAATACAAATTAAGTCGTCAACATATCTATATATAATATATGAATTAGAGTTAAAATGACATTCATAATAATAAAGATATAAGTTAGCGAGTATACTACTACTACAGCCACCTTGTGGTACACCAGATGTTTGTAAATAAATGTTATCACCTTGGACAATATAATTGTTGTATAACACAAAGTGCAAGAGCATAGGAAAATTTTTGACATTAAAAGCATCATGATTGGAAGATATATAGTCATGATAAAGAGAGATAATAACTTTATGTAAATCTTTAATGACAATATTATTAAATAGGTCTTTAAAATCAAAGGTTTGGAAACCAAGAATTTGTGGTAACTTGCTAAGGTGATTAACTAAATCAAAACTATTGTTCAAAATGAAATATCCTGAATTCTTGAATTTAAGAGATTCATTAATTCGATTTAAACAGTACTTACAAGTACTTAACAAGTACTTACTAGCTGTAGTGGTAAAGGTATTATGTCCACAAGTGACTGTTCTAAAACTGAGAGGTGATTTGTGGAATTTAGGAACCAAAGTAACATAAGGAAATTTAAAAAACTTACAATTAATATTTAATTGTGTATATAATTTTAGCATTTTAGTTTTGATTTGGATAGACTGATTATGAATGGGTTTAAAAATTTGATTATCTTTTAAGTAATTCTGTAACAGAGAAACATAATATTTTTTACAAATGATGGCATAATTATTAGAAGCTTTATCTACTGATCTACTTTATGATCTGTATAGAATTATTTTAGGAATTTTTGAAAAATATAATATCAACCTAAAATATTCAAATTTTCTATTTAAAAAGTTACTTAACTTCACTCTTGATGAGAATTATATTCAACATGGTGATACTTTTTTTAAACAACAGGTTGGTATCCCACAAGGGGTGTGTGCCTCATCATTGTTAGCTAATCTGTATTTCTTCTTCTATGAAAAAAACATTAATCCAAGCTTGCATAATATGCACATGTTTAGATATTTAGATGACATTTTATGTGTATCCCCAAATAATAATATCCCTATAGTATTAAACTTTTATCCAAAAAATTTACAATTAAATGCAAGTAATAATGACACAAATGTTGCAAACTTTTTAGATTTAAATTTAAATTTACAAAATTGTAATATGGTTATAAACTTGTATGATAAAAGACAGGATTTTAAATTTAATACATCAAAAATTCAACATTTTGACTCATGTCTGCATATATCTGTATTTAAAAATATTATAATAAACCAGGCTCTTAGAATCAATAAAATTTGTGATGAATATTATAAATTAGCGCATTTTATGGAATTATTGAGTACAGCGACTAATAATGCATATCCTCCCAAGTTTGTTATTAAAATTATCAACTCAGTGCATCAACTTTCACTCGATAACATCCTAGAAAACTTTCCCAATTATAGTGGCTAACAAAAAAAAAATTATATATAATTATTTATTAATTATATAAATAAATAAAAATGAAAAATAATAAACTAAGTCAAAAACATTAGAAAAATCGGAAAATAAGATGCATTAACATTAATGTTTTGAATTTTATTTTCGCAAAAAAATGTAACTTTTGTCAGTATTGAAACTACGTTTTGAGCGCCCTTATAATGGTGTATAGTGGCATTCTCGATTATCCATTTTTCCTATGAATTACTTATTTAGTAGGAATTTTCATCTTTGATTCATATTCATATTCATGTTTGCATATTTTGGAAGTTGTATTCTGAATTGCTTGTCCAGTCTCCAGCTTAGACTCACTGGACGGGTTTGGGAGTAATTCCGTGAACGTTCGTACTGCCTCCCTGGTAGAATTTCGATTTGTTCATTCCGGTGCTTCTAGATTAAGCTGTTGAGGTTGATCGTGTATACACGTGGTAGAAGAAGGGTTCATGGTAATACAATTTTCTTAATGTATCCTTTTTTCATTTTTTGCTTCTATGGTGATGTTAATATTACTTGAATTGTATTTTTTTATTTTTACATAATTCTTATTATTACATTTCAAATATATATATATATATATATATAATATAATGAATATAACGTGAATACAAGAAATATTAAAATTTATTGGAAATCACACTCAAAGGGCGCAAAGCTGCACTTGAAAGAGGATTAAATGTATTTCCAAAAAATAAAGCTTGCTTTAACCGAGGTGAGGGGGTCACAACCCCCCCCCCCGGCCATTATTTGGAACATTGTATCCATCTCACTTTATCCTTTTGCAAATATATATATATATATATATATATATATACATATAATTTAAATATATATATATATATATATAATTATATATATATATATATATATATATATATATATATATATATATATATACCTTCCGTTTACATAAAGGGCTCCTAAGAAAGTCCTTAATTATACCAATATCTTTATAAGGAAAGGCCAATGAGTGCACATGTCAGGTCTCTCTATAGTAAGGGGACTGTGCCTTATCGAATAAAAGTGATTGCAGAGCCTCCAACGGAGAATTTAAAAATTTAGAATAGCAAACTTGGCAATAAAGGTAGGAAATGTCAATTACAAAGTTGTGGAGTATTGTCTAATTAGTAGGAATCAACACCAGGAATGAACAAAAAACACGTATATGGAATACTGTGAGTATCTGTCAGAAAATCGTATCATCAGAGATTGTAACACGGCGACACCTGCAATGTTTGTCAAAGTACGCGATAATATTCTTTCTCGAATTTAAATGTGCATTGCTGCTGAAGGAGGGCAGTTGGAAAAGATTATTCATTAAATCCTTGTGCATGTAAATGTTATTTATTCTGTAATTCCTGAATATGATAGCTAATAACCATATTGTATCAAATAAATGTCTTATGTACTAGTGTTATTGTCGATTCATAGTAATTAGACAATACTCTGCATTTTTATAACTGTCTTTTCTAGTCTTTTTCGTTTTGACGAGTTCGTTATTCTACCTTTTTAACACTTTACAACAAAGTTGAAAAGTGTTTATGACTTTGTTCATTCTGTCTGTCTGTCTGTCCGTCCGTTAGCACGATAACTGCCGTAAAAATGACTTAATCAAAATAAAATTTCAGTAAGTTGTTCAGACGGTCAGTAGAACCTATGGGAATATAAATGAATAATATCACCCAATTAGTTTTGGATTGAACCCGGGTCGAAAAAATGAAATACATTGAGCCCTATGGGACCTATTTTTTCAAACATTTTTTAAACGGATTTAAAATTCACAAATTGCTTCGAAAATTTTAGGTAATATTCAAATTGTTCCATAAAATATATAAAAAAAAATTCAGCGAAATATATTCAGTAGTTTTTTAAATAAAAATTAAAATAATAATTACACCTCTTATATGAAACGATCACGTGACCATGATATGAAACGATCACATGACCCACTTCAAAATGATATATGGCATCCATCTTGTTTCAAAATCGTGATTTTAAAAGTTCTTTTTAACTCATATTGAGTGTTGTATCCGTCCTAAAACTACTTTATTTTTGCTTAAATTCTGTGCATCTACATACTGAAACAACGCAATGACAATATATTTGAGTTTAAATGCTCATCTAAATTTGATTATTTCTACAACTAAGCCTATTTTTCACCTATGTAAAATGTAAACAGCAAAATATATAGAATGAGTTGTATTAGAATTCCTGTATTTTTTTAACACAAAATAATTTAGTCCATGGAGTTTGCATGGCTGATATGAATGAAATATTAATTGATTTCATAAAGAGAAGGACGATTTTTTTCGATGAAGTTTCAAGCATAGAGTTTAATTTTTTGTAGCTCCATGGTCTTAAACAAAATGTTTAAATAAAATAAATTATTATAGTATTGTGATAAATGAAATGAATGGGAGAAAGTTATGAATGAAATCCTGTTTTTATAGAGAGATCCAGGCGTGTTATTTTTTCTATGACGTCATTTGAATTAATTTCAGTTGTTTTCAATGAAGTTTTCAAATATAATAAATTATTGTAGTATTATGATAATTCTAAAACTATTACCGAGGAATGTATAACATTTTAGAGATGTTTAAACCAGGCAATTTATATTTCAATGCCGTCATTTGAATGAAGTTCATTTTTTTCGATGAAGGTTTAAGTTTTCAAATATAATAAATTAATGCAGTATTGTGATAAGTTTCAAAATACCGAGGAATGTATTGCATTTTAGACTTGTTTAAATAAAATTGCATTGAAGTTGGAAAGTGTTTCATAATCAATGCTTTAAGCATGATTGATCTTTCTTGTTTAATCCTCCGCTAGGGGCGCTGCATAAGCTTTTATTATATCGGACATGGTCCCTTTACTATAGATAGATCTAACGTGTACACGCATTGATCTTTTTTAAGAAGCTACTAGGAAGCTTAAGGACTTTATTAGAAATGCTGTATATTATGTACTATAGGTAAGTAAAAATCTTACTCTAGGAAAACTTGGCTTCAAGATGCAGATAACCCTTTCAAAACAAATGTGATTTTGATACAGTCCTTCGTTGTAAGCTGCTATCACAAATATTTTACTTCACAAATGAAGCTTACGTTCTATTAAAATTGGTAATTAGCATTTCAAAATGTTTTAATCATTTACAAATGGTAAATCTCAGAGTTCAGCCATCCGTTTCACAATCCTCCAATTAATTCCCATTTCGCTTTCTAAGCCAATAGCAGGCCTGCTTGATGGGCCGTAAAATCAAATCCTTCCTTCAAAATCCTTTATAGTTTTACTTTATATTTTTCTTAGAGAGGGAGGTTAGCTTTTGCAGAGTAAAACAACCTGGATATAATACGAGATGGCATAGGAGGGATTTAAAATATTTTATTAAGACGCTTCGCAGCTCTATAAGGATTATCTAAATCATTTCTAGCAGAACTGAAAAAAAAAATGATGTGGATAAGCGCAAGACTTTATCTACAGACTCAAATCCATTTTTCACTTCTTTCACCCATAATTCATTAAATTGAGTTTAATTGCACAAAATGACACGCATACTACTTTAAAATTGGAGTTTTAATTCAATTTTTAGTTCTATTGGGCGACTGGACGTAATTTTAAAGGCGACGTTACAAAAATGGGAAAAAACTGAAATATTTTGAGAACCGCTAGTTATAGAGATGTTTGGTTGTTCTTATTCTTTAAAAACTACGTATTAAACAAGCATATAATTTATACATTTGACCACCCATATGTAGTTTTTTATTTTAGATTTTGAAGATTTTTGCGGGCCATTCCGGGAAAAAAAAATGCAGGTTCACTTTCCCCGAATCGTACTAAAATATAGTCAGCATCAGGGTAACTCACAAGTGTAGGAATGCAAACACACAATTGTAGGAATAGAAAAGAGTTGTCAATTTACAACAATTTCAATTTTTCATTTAGTAAAAGTGATTAAATTGTGGCAAAAAATTTGCCATGCTATTGTTCGTTGGAAATATTTTCCTTAAAATATATATGTATCCCGATATGCTACAGCTAGAGATCAGATAATGACTGATTTAGATTCAGCATCAAATTCGGGAGGGGAGGAGCCAGGAAGAGGTTCGCTAAGGATTTCCTCTTCGGGTTCGTTTCATTTTAGGTTCAAAATTTTTAATTTTACTTAAAACGTCTATATTTCAAAATTGACTATGAATAGAATTTAGTTAATAATTGATATGGATTCATCATCAGATTCTAAAGTAGGTAGAGTGATTTAATAATTTTTTTTCACATCCGGTTTCTTTCCACTTCCGATTAAAAAATTTTACTTGAAACATTTATTTCTCAGGATTGGCTATAGATAGAGCTTAGATAATCACTAATATGGATTCAGCAGGGAATTCTGAAGGGGGTAAAAAGACTTAAGAACGGTTAAGACATCGTAAAGGATATCCATTTTCGATTCTGGAGACGTCACTTCCGATTCAGCATTTACATTTTCCTTGAAAATTCTATTTCTTGATATCTGCTATAGATATAGCTTAGATGATGATTGATATGGATTCAGCATTAAATTCCAGAAGTGGAACGGGGTTCATTAGTTATTTTCATTTGTTCTTTCTCACTTCTTGTTCAAAGTTTCTTTTGAAACACCTGTTTCTCAAGATTAGTTAAATATAGAGCCTAGATGTCGATTGATTCAGCATTAAATTCCGGAGGTGTTAGGAGGGTTAACTAAACATTTTTTCTTCCGCTTTTTGCGCACTTTTAATTCAAAATATGTCCCTAAAGTATCAATTTCTCAGGATTGGCTATAGATGAAGCTTAGAGGATGGTTGATATGGATTCAGCATAGAATTCCCGAAGAGGCAGGAGGAGGTGGGCAGAATCACTAAAGATATCCATTTTCTGTTCTGGAGATGCCACTTCCGGTTTTTCCGAAATTTTATATGATTGTGCGAAATAAATATGCAAAAGTAAAAATACTGAATAGTTTCATAAAAAGCTTCTTAATAAATTTTTTGTTTCATATATAATTAATAAAATATAATATATAGTCAATCAATCAAATTGTTTTTATAATCTGTGAACTTTCTAATGCATGCATTATTAATACTGAGGCAAAATATACGTAAGTGATTGTTTTTCATCACGTTGAAAACACCACACAATACTACTGATTTCACTGATGAATAGGCACTATGTTGCCTTTTAAGCAAAACACCTTGAATTGATTTCTTAATAATTCTGGGAGATTTAAGCATAAATATTAAATGTTAAGGTACTGTTTTTACCGTGCTTAGTTTGAAGTTGCTGAAATATATAACGGAATTCTTGAAAGGAATGGAACTACTCTATTATTAATGCGATACTGCAAATAGTTTCGAAATGCCTCGTTTTTTACGAAAATATTTAAGGCTTTAGCTGAGAAAATTCAAGAAAATTCTTGGCAGTATATGAATATAATTTACTGTATAAAGTGTGGTATAATGCGATGTCTAGCTTCTTTCGTTAAAGCTTTCTAGGAATTTTTTTCGTTTCAAGTCCCTTGGGATATAGTTATATATACTGTATTCTATCATGCATAAAAGATATAGGAATAGAAGGAATGTGGTTCTATATAAGGCAAATATGTGTTCATTATCGCTAAGTTTTGTTAGATATAAAGCGCTATTATGTCTTTGTAAGGTTTATATGGCATTTCTCAAACCTGCATCAGAAATTTGAAATTATTTTGTTCCTTCTAAGTTTACGAAATTCAATGTAAATTATAAAGAGTGCGTGGAATCTCAGCATATTGTATATAATAAATTTTCTATAAACTGCTTTTGGAAAACCGTGCAGTTTATTTCAATAATGAAACTTGATAATGATATTGCGTCAAGCATTCGCTACCAGTTCGCTTTATGTCCTTTGCTTTTATTTGTGTAAAAGACTTGTTAGTACAAAATCAGGTAGGGGTTCGCATATTTGTCAGTGTTTGCAATTTCGTCACTCATAATGAACTTCAGTGAACTACATGCCAACTGCTGTATTTGAAATCGTAGTGAGATTTTTGTTTTATTATCTATGTGGTTAGTTATTTGCCATAAACGAGTACTGCTGTTTTGCTTGCAATTGTGTCACTGGAGAAAATTATGTGTTTGACTGATGGATTTCCAATAATGCCAACAGTATACAAGAAAAGTGATTACTCTGAAAGACATAGGTACTTTTTCTACTGTTAACAAAGTGAACTTTATTTCGAAGATATTCTCAGTGCTCTTCTTAAGACTCAAGCAACTAGGAAAACTCGAAAGCCACCAACAGCAGAGGTACTGTGGTTAAAAAAATATCTGTTTCCATCTGCTCCCTCTCATGCGAAGACATTAAAACACTGATATAATAGTTTCTGTAGAGTATAACTTGGTTTTACGTTTGCAGTGAACTTCATATGCAATTCCACCACATTGTGGTGAAGTTGTGTACCGTATATTATAAATTCACCACGTGTAACATTTATTATTTTTCTTGTTCCAGACGAATCAAAAATTTATCACTTAAAATTTTAGGAAAAATTTATTCTAGGCGGCAGGTACTGGTGTAATTTTTATGATACATTTGGAAATTTCGCTAAATGGATATTTTGCAAAATTACAAAAAATTGCAAATTTCAGACTAGTGAAATTAAGAGCGGGACAGTTCAGTGATTAAGGCACGGGGATTGCACTCTGTGCTGTCCACACTATACACGTATATAGGCGACGCGGAGTAAGAGCATGTTCCTTACATCTGTGGACCGAAAGTCCTTCCGAGAGGTTGGTGGCAGAGGAGGGAGGGTACGATCCTCTGGATGTCGGCCTCGCTGGGTTGGTGTGGTATTGCTCCGGCCATCCAAAAAAGATACCTTGCACTTTTGAGTAGGTCGGACGGTTTGGGTCGAAAGAAAGAAGACTGGCGAAATTGAGCATACTTTCGTTATACATGCTTTGGGTAGTCAGAAAAAAGGTATTTTTAAATTCTGATATCAAGCAAAAAAGGTTTGGTACCACTGGAGTTCGATTGGTTAGGTGGAGATTCGAGTTGGAATTCTGGCTGAGTTTTTTACAATGGCGTCCGAGCAACTTAATCCTGCAGGTCAGATGCAGTGAATTATTAAAGTCCTAAATATAATGATTTTGGATGTTATCCATGACCATGCGATTTATGGCATGATTTTCAATTTACAAGTGATAACACGAACAGGATACTATCTCATTATATATATATATATATTCCTTTATACCTTTATACCAAGTATGCAAATGATTAAATTTGCAAGACCAATGAGTGTTAAATTCAGTCATAGCCCGCGTTTCTACTGTGCAACTAGCACCTTATAAGACAGGTTAAACATGTGGACGATTTATCTTTGCTCGTTATCGGCGTTGTAGTTCCGGGGAGACATAGCCAATAATGCCGTTACGATGTTGCCGAAGACCTTATAAGCAATTAGACGAGTTCGGACGTGGTCGTATAGTCGGGATGCTTGAAGCTGGCTGGTCATACCGAGCAATAGGCCGCCACCTGCTACGAACGGGAACTGCTTTTTCAAAGGTGCTGGCAGCAATGGTTGCTGCAAGGAACTCATAGGCGGAATAAAGGCTCTGAGAGGTCAAGGTGCACGAATGCGAGGCTAGATCGGATGATTGTGCGACAGGTTCGAACTAGCCCAGCGGCATCATTGTCCGCCATCCAACGTACTACAGTCTCTTCCATACCACCCGTGGTACCTTCCACCAGCTCACGGAGTTTGGCTGAGATGGAGTTACGCTCACGACGGCCGACATCTGCCGATAACCCCACAACATCGACAGAGTCGTTTGGAGTGGTATCGTAGCCGACATCATGGTTGCCAGCAGACTGCATCGCATAGTGTTCAGCGATGAATCACGCTCCAGTCTTTAAGCAGATGACCATTGGGTACCTGTGTGGAGGCGCCAGGGCCAGCGGTCCTAATCAGTCTTTGTTTTACACTGGCACACAACCATTACCCCTGGTGTGATGGTGTAGGGTTCTATATCTTACGACAGCAGGTCGTCCCTAGTCATCCTGCGTACAACTTTAACAGCTCAACGATATGTTGATGAAATCCGGAGGCCGTGTGCGTTACCCTGCATGGCACGTCATTTTGGGGCCATTTTCCAACAACATAATTTCCAACAACACATACGGCTCTCATATCTGTGGACTGTCTCCGTGCTGTTGATATTGTTCCTTGGACAGAAAGGTCACCAGATCTTTCGCCAATCGAGTATGTATGTGTGAGACCAGAAATGGATCTCACACCAGTTTAATGTGAGACAGTTTTATGTACATTATTTATTGTGTCTGAAACATCAGACAATAACGCCAGTCTCAATGACGCCAAGGTTTACAGCATGTGGACCCAAAGGTCAGATAAAATCATAAATTTAGGGGTTTCAAGACAAGAAGGGGTCAAAGGACTCTTAAGAAAATGTAAAGAACGGCATTGGATAAAAAGGCTGACCAATGGAGAAGATGCTTGTTGCGTCACTGTGAAGGCTGCCAATCAGAGCAAAGGAGGAGTGTCGTATCTGAGGCAAAAGAGCCACAACGAAAGGGGATACAGGGAGATATATACAGACTTACAGCACGACATTAAGAGCGTGACACTCAGAAAGATATAGAGATAGAATGACCTAAGAACGATGAGAAAGAACCGACTACTAGAATGACATAAGAACGGAGATACAGAACGAGGATACTTACAGAGAACAGACTAAAAGAATGACATAAATACGAGTGTTCGAGCCAGCAGTACAATGTGCTCGGCGAATTACACTACGAGTTAATTCCAGTGAATTGAGCGACATTAAGTACGTGCTGGTGACCAAGTTCAAGACAGCCTTGGAGGTATGTGTTCCTCAAATAATATACCAGGTCTTAAATACATTTTAGGTATTTTTAATAATGGTCTCATATTGTCTCTCCCCCCCGAAATAATATAAATAATTGTGTAATGAATTCAATAGGTATTTTATGTTGTTAATAAATGATTTATTGTTAAAGTTAAAATGGTGCAATCAATTTAGTATTATATTAATTAATATTCTTTTACAGAACTCGCGCGAAAGATAAATAATTGGAGGGTTATCAGCGGCAAAACAATGCAATGTATAATTTAATGAGTACCACAAATACGATCAATTTACGGCCATGTATATTAAGTATAATTTAACAATTTAGCAGTATTAAATAATATTCTTATATATTTTGAAATGTGCACCACATTTGGTTTCCTTGACTATTTGGTGTGAGTTCAAAATTTAAATGAAAAATTTAATAAAAAATACTAAGGTTGATAAAAATAATTTAAATAACGAGACGAATAAATTTAATGGAGGAGAGTGTGATGACCGATTTGAGCATTGTGTAGTAATTAAATATGCACATTCACTAATGTTTAATGAAATAATTGGAATATATTTGAAGAAATTCAAAATAATGTTTGAAAAATTGATTAATATTAAGAATATTTAGTTTGCATGTAGAAGTGTTTGAAGTGTAGTATTTTGAATTGTGTATTTTATGTTGTTAATTTTAGTTAGGATTTTGGAAGGGATAAATTTTGTTTTAAATGCCTCTTAGAAATGCCAGTAGAAGATCTAGACAACATAAATCACCGGAAAAATCACAAATAGGGATTAGTGAAAATCCGAGAGTAAAAATGGATAATTTTGGATTAATAAATTTATTGCCAGTTTTTAATGGACGGAAAGACGAGGATGTCGAATTTTTTATCGAGCAATTTGAAAATGTTGCAAAGATGGCCGAATCAAAACCCCCAAAGTCAACTCCCCCAAAATTTACGGTTATTTATACAATATATTTTGTTGTGGTTTATGTAAAGCTGCTTTGCGCTTACCGACTTCAACTATTACAATTTCAAAATGTCTTTTGATATTAATATACTCTTTTTATAAAATTTTGGGGGTTTTGATTGATCTTTGCCACGGAGAGCGAACAGTGTGAAGCGACTGCTTCCTGGTTGTTTGAGTACATTGATTATATGTTTCTCTATGTATGTGTGGTGTAATACTTGTATGTCACTTATATTATCAATATTTGATATCTGTCGTTATTGTACGTTTTATATGCAAAATAACTAAAAAAATAAAAAAATAAAATTAAAAATACAAAAACATTTAATAGATAGTATAAAACTTTTCTCACTAGAAAGGACTTGGGTGATTCTGATTGATTTTTGAAAGGTGTTTTAGGGTTTACACTTGTATTGTTGGTCACTTTATGTATTACTGCCTGCTTGGCTTTCATTGTCTCATTCTTTTGGGTTTTTTGGAATAAAAATGACTAAGAAATTTTTTTTATGAAATGCCAAAACAGAATATTTTAGCTATTGGCAACTTCGTGGCTAATTCTCCGATGGCTCGGTTGACTGGTCTTAGGGGTACCAGCCAATCGTCAAACAGTAGCCCTCGAATGAAAACTATAGATTAATATTTTAAACCGTTGGTTCTGGAAGGTGAGAAATACAAAAACATTGTAAATTCTGATGATCGTAGCG
>OX578142.1:65957875-66407875 GCA_951213105.1 Amaurobius ferox | reverse complement strand
GTATTGTGAGAAGTTTTAAAATATTACAGAGGAATGTATTGCATTTTAGATATGTTTAAATAAAATTGCATTGAAGTTGGAAAGTGTTTCATAATCAATGCTTTAAGCATGATTGATCTTTCTTGTTCTTTTTTTTGGGGGGATTGGACGTATTTTCAAATACGACGTGGCAAAAACACGAAAAATAAAAATACTCCAAGAATTGTTAGTTCTGGAGTAATGGGGTTGGTCTTACTCTTTTTGTCGTTAAGAATTACGTATAAAACAAGCATTTAATTCATACATTTGAGCATACGTAGTCTTAAAAAAAAAAAAAAAAAAAAAAAAAATCGTTTTTCTCTTTCCGAATCGTACCAATATCAATTCAGCACTAGAATATCCCACAGGTGACTTATCTACTGAATTTTGTTTAATTCTTTCAATTAGTTTTTCAGCTAGAGTGGATATACACTTTTAAGTGGGTCATTTCGCAAAAAATGCTTTTTACTTTCCTTATATATACAATGTATAAGGAAAGTATTATGACGGGGTCGAAAATTCGAATTCGAGTTTTCGCCGGGAGAGCACGTTTCAAGCATCCCTGATCACGAATCAAACATTTTTGTAGTGATGTCTGTGTGTGTGTGTGTGCGTGTAAGTATGTGTGTGTGTGTGTGTGTGTAAGTATGTGTGTAAGTATGTGTGTGTGTGTGTGTGTGTGTGTGTGTGTGTGTGTGTGTGTGTGTGTGTGTGTGTGTCAGTGAGTCTGTGGAGACGATAACTGACGAACGAATGGATCGATTCGAACAAAATTTGGTACAAAAATCACAATCTTTAAACACTGGAAGCCTATTGTTTTTATACGCAATCGAATGTTCAGAACTCCCCTAAATTTTCGAATGAAATTTTGAAAAAATCGTCAAAAAATCAAAACCGCTAATAAAGTTACGCAAATAGACATTTCTTATGTAATTTTTCATTAGAAAATGATTGCCATTCATGGAAAAAGATACTTTAAGTATTACTTTTGTATTTGAACGCCAATAGTCATTTATCTGCTGTAAGAACAACTTATTTCTTCGTCCATAACGCTTGGCGAGATTTTGGCGACGAATTTGGTGGAATTTCGCCAACGTGGCGACTTCTTGAAATGTTGCCAAATTAACGAAAATCTCTCCAAATGGATAAAAATGTCGCTAAATCAATAAAAATGACGACTAATTGTCGAAAATTCAATGTCTTGGAAAGAATATTAGTATCTACTGCAAGAAAAACCTATTTTTTTACTGTAAAAGTAGTAAATTCATTACATTATATAAGGAAAGTCATGTGGTGCCCACATCAGATTTTTTTTAATCGTATCAAAATCTAATTACGGCCAAAGAAACCCACAAGTGACTTATTTACAAAATTTTGTGAAATTTTGTCAATTAGTTTTTCAGCTAGAGTGGATATATACCTTGTATAGACACACAGACACACACACGTACACACACATACACACACAAATACGCATATATACACACGCACACAGACACACACACACGCACACAGACACACGCACACACACACAGACACAGACACACAGACATTAGGTTAAAATCGTTTTTTCGCGTTCTATAGTGCTTGAAACTTGTAGATTGTCTAAAATGGCTTTTATTGCTGGAAGATGTATTTTGCAGGGTGGTAATGTTCTGCATTTTGTTCCCGTAAGATAAATTAAACATTTAAGTAAAAAGAGTTCAGAACAAATATTTATATAAAATAGCTAATTAATTATATATGTTTAGGTTTTCATATTTCAACAAGATTATTTATGTACACGAAAGTTTAACAAGATAATTTAATTTTGTTTACTATTTCGAAGCTAGATTAAAGGATTTCTTTATTCTGTGAAATTATAACTTTGAAGTAAATGTAATTACCCATGAAGTAAAATTAGTTTATACACTATATATAAAAAAATCAGAGAAAAATGCTTTGCAAAGTAGATGGTTCTTAAAATTTAATCAAATTAATAAATATGGCGAAATAGGAACGTTGTTTATCTTTAACATTTCTTAACATGATGTATTTTTCTAATAACTTGTTAAAATTCTCTATTTAAAGAAAAAATTAGAAACATATTAAGGCACCCTTTTTAATATTTTCATCTAAAAAAGTAGTATTAACTGATTTGATTCATTTAACGAACCAGTCAGAACGTTTTGAATAATCACGTTAGTTATGTTTTATATATGTAACTAGAAGTACTGATGAGGATAAGCAATCATAGTTACAAACAGTCGTTTCAGAGGTGCATTTGGAAATAACTATAAATCGTATAATCGCTTGCACACACACACACACGCGCGCGCACAGACACACACACACAGGGCGTGGTAGTCCAGTAGTTAGCGTGCAGGAATTGCATTCGGTAGGTCCGGGTTCGATTCTCTCCGCTGCCAAAAATTGCCGCCATGTTTACGCGGAGTATGATCACGTTAAACATGTGGGTCCGACGTCCTTCCGAGAGGTTGGTGGTAGGGGAAGGAGAGCACGGTCCCTGTGGATGCCTCTCCCACTGGGTTCCTGTCTAAATTGGGTGACTCTTCCCAGCCGTCCAAACAGTTACCTTACACCTTTCTGGTAGGTTGGACGGTCTGGGTCTCAACAACAATACACACACACACACACATATATACAGGGTATCTAGGGGAAATTCCTCGAGATTGCAGAGTTATCCTTATTTTTTAGTTTACTAGGGGGTTCCGCTCCATTCTTGCTGACGCCCGCTAACCCCCATAACTTCCTGACTAACCTCCTTCATTTTGTCTGCTACGTAATATGTACGTTGGGGCGGTCCCTTGTTTACTGTCACTCACTAAGCCCCGAATCTCACATTGCGAGCTCTTTCAACAGGTCGGTGTACACGACTGTATATCGCTGGTGTTCACCAGCTCTCAGGGCTCAGGGACATCTCCTCCTGTTTTGTGCCGCTCATTAATCGCCGGAATTAGACTCGGCAACGCTTTCGCTACGCCTGCTACGTAAGCATATTACACCCGTTGGGGCTTTGTCCCTCGTTCTTTAACGCTTACCAACCCCCTGAACTAGCTTCGTGAGCTCTTTCACTTCTCCTGGCCGCAACGCCCATATCTCGCTGACACTTGTCAACTTCGAGGGCTCGGGATCTTTGCCCCTTATATCTCAACCGCTCACTAGCCACCGAAGCTCGCTTAAACATCATTTTCGCTTCGTCTTTTTTTCGGCGACGCTCTGCAACTTTTTCTTTCAACTCATCCCGCAAGGTGTAAATATTAGTAAGATGTATAAGGTATATCATTAACAGTATTTTTCAAATTGAACCAACTTACGTTGTAGTCTATCGTTTGTTGACATAGACTTAAGTCTTTCGTCATAAACCAATCACAGTGAAGTTAGAAATTGGCTCCACTAATAAAAGCTTTGCTAATATTGAGAATGAGAAATTTAATAATTTTATATTTGATTGGACAAAGTTAAAATTCTATGTAAGTTTTGCCCGTCTGAGGATTCATATGTAACATTTTAGAACTGTACACTTTGCCGTTAGTTTGTAATGCAGTACACAAACATATTAAATTTATTAAAGATTTGCCTCTTGTTCGCTGACGCTCACCAACCCTCGGAACTCGCATCGCAAGATCTCTCACTACGCTCGTCCTCCATGTCCCTGGCTCGCTGATGCTCACCAACTCTTGAGCTCGGGAGCTTCGACCCTTGTTCGCTACCTCTAACTAATCTGGCAGAGCCCGTTGCGCCATCTCTTTTTCTATGCCTCTCGTTCGCTTACGCTTTTTAATTCCCCGTTCTCGCTTTGCGGGCTATTTTACTCCGCCCACGAACGTAAGTAGTAGTAAGGCCAATAGGGCATTAGGAGGAATAGTAGTAAGGCATTGTTAGAATTGCTCCAAGTGTATTAACTAACGCTGTAGTTTACCCGTTTTTCCTGTTTTGACGTAGACATAAGGTATTAGCCATAAACCAATCACAGAGAAGTTGGAAATTGACTTGACTAATGAAATCTTTGTTAATACTGAGAATGAAATATTTAATTATTTAACATTTAATTTTCCTAAACCAAATATCTAAGTTCGTCTTGCACATCTCTGTGAATATATATAAATCCATATTTATGAGGAACGAATAAATGTTTGCAGCAAACTTATACGGCGCAATATAGTTTCATATAAAGATGGAAAATCAAAAACTATACATACCGGAAACAAAAGCTTAAGTCAATGGATAAGTCCAATGTGATACAAAAAGAGAAGAATTGTGAATGACTATTTACTTTGTGCCTCATTGGGTCTTATCTCAAAGCAAATAGCCCCAAGCAATTTCTGGCATTGACTAATATCTAATAATAAATCAGAAAACTTGATTTTCGGTGAGCTAGAACTGAAGAAAAGTTTAACTCTTAATTTTTGAACATTTTTGTTTGAAAATCGGAAAAAAGTAATTGCTACAAAAATAGTCAAACTTTTGTCGAAGTCTCCTTTTGGGAGGGAAGGACATCAGTTGCAAAATGTTAAAATGCTGCACTCTCAGATGTTACATGTTTTTGATCTAAAATTGAAAATATCTTAAAAAATTAAATGCACTCACTATTATTAAACGAGTAAATGCTTTGTAATTACCTTTTACCAGAAAGAAATTAATATCATTCTGGAATAGTCATCACAAGTCCTTCTTGATATATTAAAAAAAGGGAGCGCGGTATCTTTCTAAATAATTAAATCACTTCCTCGAAATTTGATATGTTTATTTTGATCGGTAATATCAAATATCCCTATTACCTTTTAGAGAGGTCTAGCTATAAGAAAGCTTTAATTTGTGTTATTGTTGTGCTATTATTTGTCTTATTGTTATTTGTGTTATTATTGCCCTATAATTTGTGGCATTATTGTGTTGTTATTTGTATTATTTTATTGTTATTTTGTTGATATTGATTGTTGTTAATTTATGGAGAAAGTCAGGCGTTGGACACAGCAGATACTATTACTTGCGCGAACTCTTCCTGCCATTCCTTACAAGCTGTTTAAAGTATGAGACATAATTTGAATTCGAACATTCAGTCGGAATAGGGATCGTATTCGGGTCTGATGGATTGTTCTCAGACTTGCTATCGGCTACATTTCTTTTGACATATAAGGAATTACTTAAATCATCTTACATTAACCCCCTTTAAAACAGGATCAATACGGTTTGTCCCCAATCCCTCCAGGCACTACTATATTATATTTTAGCTTGTTCCCCATTTCCAGAGTATTTTACGTAATTTTAGTTCATAAATTCAGCTGCCTACTTTATGTATGGCAAGAGACTTGTCAGAAATTATTAGTAGATAATCAATTTTAATCGTCTATCACGAAAAAACATTAAACAATTTTCCTTCTTAAACTTAAAGACTACATTTCTCACAAATCATATTTAATTAAATTAAATGCCCCCTCAAATTATTAAGCAAAAATTAACGCTTAAATAATATTTCAAGAAAAATGGTAATTCTCGGATTCAAATATTTTTTATTTTGAAATAGTGAAATATTCAAATTGAAAGATTCTTTAATTTTCTTAAAACTTCTTGAATTTAATACTATTTAATATACTTATTCTTTAAATAAGATTTTTTGTAAAACATCATTTTTTAAATTTTGTTTATAATTTTTGTGCCCTTACATCTTTCATGCCCTAAGTAGGAGCTTAATGGGGTAACTTAGACCTGTAGATAAGTCTCCTCTGAACAAGGATACCACTAGGCCATAATATCATCACGATCATCCTGTAGTTCAATTTAAATGTGCAGACACATTTTTAAGTGCACAAACGTTTACTCCAGCAAAATCCCATGGCAAGAATATTTCGTATCTTCTGCGACTCTTCTGAGATTCAGTAATCAATCTAAATAAGCGAAATTAAGCCTGAGAATACTGATTAACAAGAACTTAGTTTCTTGCAAGTTCCCTAGCCCCTACTTTAAGTTATCCATCCATCACATTTCGCAGCGCTAATCAAAGTTCTTGTCATAATCAAAATAATCAATCGTGCCAGTCGGCCCTTGAGACTTATCGAGTTACTGAGTTTATTATTCGAATTTATGAAGTGGGCCAACTAGGAATTCTACTTTGTATTCTAGTCTTGTGATATGTATACGAGAAATGAGTTAGAATTTTTTTTCTGAAGTACTTCAGATTCATTTCCCTTGAATTTTAGGCTTTACTAGGGTTATTCATTATCGACAAGGCGTGCAGAAAGCTACCAATTATAATGCAGTATATTTTTCGATGATTCGTTGCTTTACATTTTCTGACTCCTATTTAAATATATTGTTGTTGTAGCACGCTGTAGCAATTACTTGAAAGTGCTAATTGTGGTATCGAAAGATATCGGAAAAATTTCAAAACCGGCATTGAATTTGTATAACACATAGTTACCAAAGGTCTGGATGATTTACTCGCTAAACGGCAAAAGAATACAAGTTTGAGTAGGGATTATGATGAGCAAGTTGCCCTTTTTAAAGAAAATATAATCACTGACCGCGAAAGGACATTTTCGGAAACATATATCGAATTTGGAATCTTTTTAAAATTGAGCAATAAGTGTAAAGAACATAAGTAGAATGTTTGCCAGGCGTTACAATGTCTACAGAGTACCGCTTTTTGGCTCAATCAATGCAAAGGACAACAATGGCCCAGCCCGTGAAGGACCACATACTAGTTTTGAATATCTCTTTTTGCCTGAACAGTAAATAGCTATCTCCTTTTACTGTCAGAAACAACAGCATGTAAGATGACTTGTTATATTCGTTTAACTTGATAATGATTTTCCGTTAAATAAAAATCCAGGACATCGGCCAAGTCCCCAAAAATACGTTGAGGACAGATAAGTTCAATAAATGTTCAAAATTCTAATTTGAATGCATTTGGGAGTTAGGTAAATATTTCAGTTAATTTGAAAGTTAAGACCTTTCGTTTAAAAATATCCTGAATACAATATAGTCGAATATATTAAAAGAATACGCTTGAAATTCATTACATGGTCGTAATAATGTGGTTGGTATCACAAGCCGTGCATTTCAGGAGGACTTCGTCCGATTCTTCGTTCTCGCTGCATAAGTCTTTGAAATGAAAATAAAGCTTTGTATCCAGAAAGTAACAGAAGTCCGTGCAATTTAACCTCGGCAGTGCCACTCAAATTAGACTGGAACTCAGTTGGGGCAACATCCACAGGGGCAGTACCCTTGAGCTACGTACTGTCGACAGTAATTATTAAATCATAGAATGGTTGACAATCAATCAATATCATAGAAGTAGTCTTATTTTACTTAAGAAAGAGCCAATTACAATTAAAGTAAAACATTTGTTAACGATATGTCTGAAATCACAGGATGCTACCATGGAGAGCTTGTCTATTTATATATTCAAGGGTATATGGTGGAGAGTTGATTGGTTTTTGACGGAGGAATTATCCGGATCACCTCTTGCGAATTTATCAATTTTTCTAAATCTGAAGAATGCTCGCAAATAATTCCAGAGACTCGACGCATGAAATTCAATGAAAATTAACCCCCTGAAAACGGAAAAGAAATTTGGTGTTCAAAAGAAAATCGTCCTATTCCTCTGACGTGGTTGCTCAATGGATATATTTTTAAAATGTAATGTACCACATCTATCCAACCAATCTCTGCGCCTGCTTATAAGCCTTTTGTTGTTTTCAAAATTGGCAATGATTAAAATTCCCTCTCATGAGAATTCGAATGAACATTACTACAAATATTGAAAATTCCAATAAATATCTATATAATTGAGTTCAAAGGAAATTCCCAATAACTTTGTAAGGTCCAAAAGCTTTGTTCATGAGTGTACACGTTAGATCTATTTATAGTAATGTGACCATGCCTGAACGAATAAACGTGATTGTCGTGCGTCTAGTGGAGAATTAAAAAGTTAGGATAGCTAACTCGGCAACGAAGGCATTGTCTAATTAATGTGAGTTGACAATGAAACTAGTATAGAAGGCATTTATTTGACATACTATGTTGTTAGCGAATTGCTGCTATATTTAGGAATGCAAAAATAAGAAACATTTACATTCACTGGAGACTTATGTACGTCTTGTTTAAAAGGGCCTCCGTCAGCAACAATGCACGTTTGAATTAGAGAATGAATATTACCTCGTATGATAGGCATTGCAAGTGTCACCGTGTGACTGTCCTTGATGATGCGACTTTTGGACAGGTAGTTATTGCCTTCCATACACGCGTTTCGTGCATTTATGGTATCGATTCCTACTAGTTAGATAAATCTCTACAACTTTGTAATTGATATTTTACATCTATTTTGCTTTGTTGCCGAGTTCGTAATCCAAACTTTTCGAATTCTTCGCTAAGGGCTGCAATCACTTTTATTCGATAAGGCATGATTACTTTAATACATTTATAGACTTAATACATTTATAGACTTATAGACTTATACACTTATACATTTATAGACTTTTCTTTACAAAGTTATTGGGTACTTTGGGACTTTCTTAGAACTCTTTTATACTAAATGAAAATTATCTTTTTCATATCAGTTTTTAGATAGAAATTTTGATGGAAAAAATTTGAGATAGGTGCATGGTCGTAGAAAAGCACTAGATTAAGAAATTAAGACACTAGATTGACCTGATGACTGATGAACATCGCTAACGCTAGCCTACTAAACATCCATGAAGAAATACTAGAAGACACTAAGGAATTAAACTGACACGGTGACTATGATGAACATCGCTGACGCTAGCCTGATGAACATCGCTGACGCTAGCCTACTGAACATCTGTGGCGAAACACTAGACTAAGACATTAAGAAACTAGAAAACACTAGACTGACATGGTAACTGATGAACATCGTTAAGGCCGGAAGACATGAATGCATTATCTCGATAACCGATAGTAAAAAGAAAAACACCCTTCCTGGATCACGACTTTACATATAAAATCACGCGATAAATAAGCAATTTTTAAGCAAGTTCACCACTTATTTTGTAATTTACAGTTCAATAGTTCTCTCTACTTGCTTTCACCAGAGATATTTTGAGCAATATAAAAAGTACAGACTGAATCTGATTTCCCTCCAGACAGCGAAGATCAATAAAGCCCCTATTCTTCTTATTTCCGACGTCTGTCCCGTGTCTGTGGGCAACTCGGTAGAACGCTTATACCCAAAATAAGAAAAAAGAAATCCTTTTTATCGGAATATCCGCTTTATTCGGTCGCTCACTGCCAACACGAAAATTGAGCACCGTTATTACATCCCGTCTAGCCGTTGCAATTTTGTTTTTCGTTTTGGAAACAATGTAAGTAATTTAAACAGCGAAACATGTCAGGAAAAGATAATTTTCTTTATTCCCTCCAGCATTGTTATGACCGTAGTTTGAGTCTGACTGCAGGAGCTAAAATATCCTTCTGAATTGGATAAGGTGCGAGTTGGCATTTCTTTATTGTTATCTTTAGGGGGTTAATAAAGGTTTAATGAAAGAGAGTCTATCGTCTGAAATTTAAATGAATATATTCATTTGTAAATCACGCAAGCGCATTGAATTACTAAGAGATGACTGTCAAACTGTTACTGACAACAGAAGAAGTTGACAGATGAGAAGTCTAGATATTTTCCGAAAATTTAAACTAGACGGTGTTAACGTTTGATTTGAGTTGTGTCCTGTATGTGAACATTTCTTTTCCGATGTGTGGGGAGGAGGTGTTATTTATTTGAACAATCAAAAGAGGAAAGTTATTGTAGAAAATTATATTTCATTTTAGAAAAATAATCAATTATAAATGATTTTTTTAATGGGTCAGACACTTGATAGTTCAATGATTCGCCTATTTTTAGCTGCCGGATTGTGAACCATTTTGATGTCACATGGCGTTTCCCTGGCGCACCAGAGGGGGCTAAAGACACTACGCCCTTTAAGGACAGCACAGCATCCATGCCCGTAGGTGGGACTCGAACCTACAACCCGGCAACGGGGCTAATATTAAATTATACAATACAGGGTTCCTAGGAAAGTCCTTAAGCACCCCAATAATTTTGTAAGGAAATATCCATGATCGTACACGCTAGGTCAATCTATAGTAAGGTGACCATGCCCGACCGAATAAAACTGATTGCAGTGCCCTCAGTGGATACTTTAACAATTTAAGATAACAAACTCTGCAAATAGAGCGAGATTGACGAAAAAATACAACTACAGAGTTGTAGAGCATTGTCGAATTAGTAGGAATCGGTACCAGGAATTCATGAAACGTGTATATGAAAGGCAATAAATATCTGTCATAACGTTATCGATTGCTAGAAACGCAGCGACTAGTTGTAAAAAAAAATCTGATGTGGGCAGCATATGACTTTCCTTATATAATGAAATGAATTTACTACTTTTACAGTAAAACAAATAGGTTGTTCTTATAGTAGATACTTATGTTCTTTCCAAGATATTGAATTTTAGACGATTAGTCGTCCTTTTCATTGATTTAGCGTCATTTTTATCCATTTGGCGAGATTTTCATTAATTTGGCAACATTTAAAAAGTCGCCAAGTTGGCGACATTCCGCCAAATTCGTCGCCAAAATCACCAAGCGTTATGGATGGAGAAATAAGTTATTCTTATAGTAGATAAATGATTATTGGCGTTCAAATACAAAAGTATTACTCAAAGTATCTTTTCTCATGAATGGAGCGAGCTAGATCCACGAGAATGATGTCACCCAATTTATCGCATGATATTACATACGAAAAGTGAACATGTTTCTCAACAGTTAATATTTTTTTTAATTTATGGGATATTTTGATAAATTTATTTGAAAAATGTGCAATATCTCGAGAACGGTTCGTGCTAGCGTTCTAAAGTTTATGTTAATCGTTTTCTAAGGAAAAATTATATAAGATACGTCTATTTGTGTCACTTAAGGCTTTAATTTTTTGATGATTTTTTCAAAATTTCACTCGAAAATTTAGGGGGGTTCTGAACATTTGATTGCGTTTAAAAGCAATAGGCTTCCAGTATTCATGAATTGTAATTTTTGTACCAAATTTCGTTCCAATCGCTCCATTCGTTCGTCAGTTATCGTCTCCACAGACTCACTGACAAACACCCACACACCCACACACACATACTTTCACACACCCACCCACACCCACACACAGACATCACCTCAAAAACGTCTGATTCGTGTTCAGAGATGCTTGAAACGTGTTTTCCCGTCGAAAACTCGAATTTGAATTTTTGACCCCGTCACAATACTTTCCTTATACATTATATGTATATAAGGAAAGCAATTATTGTGTAGTATCCTTTATCCAATTCAAATGTGCATTGTCAATGACAGAGGGCATTTTTAACAGAGTCTGCACTAGATTCCTGTGCATATAAGTATTGTTAAAGCTAATCATGAAATTTTGCACAAGAACTTTGCGTGGTTAGTCCCTAAACAATTTTAATGTTTTACCCAATGAATTGAAGTCTGAAAAATCGCCGAACTCTCTTCAATGTAAGCTAAACTGCTTGCAGTATGAACTAAGTATATTAGGCTAAGCTTTATGCTTTAAGCTTATGCTTTGAGTATGTTCAGCTAAGCTGCTTTCAGTATGTTCAGCTAAGCTGTTTTCAGTATGTTCAGCTAAACTGTTTTCAGTATGTTCATCTAAGCGGCTTTAAGTATGAACTAAGTTTATCTATATTCATACACGGATACGGAAGTATTTTTTCATCATTGCAAGTAATTATTTTAAGCATAGTTTTGTTAATTAATGTATTCCACCTGTTGCCGATCTTTCCTTATTATTGTTTATCTTAGCGATCTGAGTGGACTTGCTAGTCCCTAGGCGGCATTGTAACAAAGTTCGTGACCTGTGTTTATGTTGTGTTTTTTTGTCTGTTGCTGCGGTCGCCTGTATTCGCTTGTTTTTGTGTACTAATACATTTGAATTAACTTTGAATTTATATATTTTGTCATTCTTGAATACGACAACAATTCGCCTATAGCCATATTGTGTTAAATAAATTCTTTCTGTCACAGTTTTATTTGTCGACCCTTACTTATTAAATAACGCTCTACAACTTTGCAATTGACACTTTTTTATCTCACTTTGTTGCCGAGGTCGCTATCCTAACTTTTTAAATTCTCCAATAAGGACACTGCAATCACTTTTATTCAATCGGGCGTGGTCAAAGTACTGTAGAGAGACCAACGTACACTCTCATGGACCTTTCATTAAAAAGTTATTGGGGTGCTTAAGGACTTTTCTAGGAACCCTGTATTGTATAACTCAACATTTGTAATTGAGCCGTCCCGGTGTCTGAGAGGGTTAAGGCAAGCGTTCCCTCGTGCTCTCTCGGCTGTCCGGTTATAGGTATAGGTTCGAGTCCCCCCTGCGGGCAGGGATGTTGTGGTGTCCTTTAAGGGCGTAGAATGTTTAATGTCTATCGCGTTTTGTTGGAGTTAGTTATTCCAACTTTTGCAATTCTCCACTAGGGGCGCTGCAATCCCTTTAATTCGATCGGACATTGCCACTAGACCTAACGTGTAATATCATGGACCTTTCTTTAGTTCAAAGTTATTGGGGTGCTAGTTACCTTTCAAAGTTATTGGGGTGCTAGTTACCTTTCAAAGTTATTGGGTTGCTAGTTACCTTTCAAAGTTATTGGGGTGCCAGTTACCTTTCAAAGTTATTGGGGTGCTAGTTACCTTTCAAAGTTATTGGGGTGCTAGTTACCTTTCAAAGTTATTGGGTTGCTAGTTACCTTTCAAAGTTATTGGGGTGCTAGTTACCTTTCAAAGTTATTGGGGTGCTAGTTACCTTTCAAAGTTATTGGGGTGCTAGTTACCTTTCAAAGTTATTGGGGTGCTAGTTACCTTTCAAAGTTATTGGGTTGCTAGTTACCTTTCAAAGTTATTGGGGTGCTAGTTACCTTTCAAAGTTATTGGGTTGCTAGTTACCTTTCAAAGTTATAGGGGTGCCAGTTACCTTTCAAAGTTATTGGGGTGCTAGTTACCTTTCAAAGTTATTGGGGTGTTAGTTACCTTTCAAAGTTATTGGGGTGCCAGTTACCTTTCAAAGTTATTGGGGTGCTAGTTACCTTTCAAAGTTATTGGGGTGTTAGTTACCTTTCAAAGTTATTGGGGTGCCAGTTACCTTTCAAAGTTATTGGGGTGCCAGTTACCTTTCAAAGTTATTGGGGTGCTAGTTACCTTTCAAAGTTATTGGGGTGTTAGTTACCTTTCAAAGTTATTGGGGTGCCAGTTACCTTTCAAAGTTATTGGGGTGCCAGTTACCTTTCAAAGTTATTGGGGTGCTAGTTACCTTTCAAAGTTATTGGGGTGTTAGTTACCTTTCAAAGTTATTGGGGTGCCAGTTACCTTTCAAAGTTATTGGGGTGCTAGTTACCTTTCAAAGTTATTGGGGTGTTAGTTACCTTTCAAAGTTATTGGGGTGCCAGTTACCTTTCAAAGTTATTGGGGTGCCAGTTACCTTTCAAAGTTATTGGGGTGCTAGTTACCTTTCAAAGTTATTGGGGTGCTAGTTACTTTTCAAAGCTATTGGGGTGCTAGGAACCCTGTATAATGATTAGTAAAGATAATATTTAAGATTTCACTATCTATTTATTACTAGGACCAGTGCTGTAGGCTGGGGGTTTAGGGCCATAATCTTTCCATTGGTGAGAAAATTACATTCGAAATGTAGCTCGCTAACGCCCTCCTTATTTGCTTGTAACCCTCTCCTACTTACCAAGTTACTTGACAAGCCTATGACCAGAACCAGGGTAAATTCATCTTACACACAATCATATAAAATATATTATACTGGGTCAAACGCATCCACACTAAAGGTCTAGTGCATCAAAAATATCGGTGTGTGCAAATATCTCTGATTAAAATCCATCAGTATATCTTTAAATCAGTGAAAAATAAACCAATAAATTGAGTGTTACTACACTGCCGACTTCCAATTTCACAGATTAAGCACAGGCATATCTGCTTGAAGAATCCCCAGTCCTCCTTGGAAACGGGGAATTTCCAAGACGATAGGGGGGGGGGGGGGGTCCTTGAGTATGAATTTGAACCCTGAAATTTTAAAACTGTGAAACGCAGAAGAAAAAAAAGAAAGATCAATCATGCATAAAGCATTGATTATGAAGCACTTTCCAACTGCAATACAATTTTCTTTAAACATCTTTGAAATACGATACATTCAGCTGCGATATTTTAAAAATTATCACAATACTACAATAATTTATTATATTTGAAAACTTCATCGACAACAAATGAACTTTATTGAAATAACATCATCGAAATAGAAATCGCCTGGCTCTCTATATAAAAGCAGTGAATATTTCATTCATAAACTTTTATTTCATTCCTTTCATTCATCACAATAGTACAATAATTTATTTTATTTAAAAACTTATAACCATGGACGTAAAAGTATTTTCTAACTCCATGCTTAAAACTTCAACGAAAAATGCAATACTATAGAATCGTCTGTGTCTCTATGTGAAATCAATGAATGTTTCATTCATATCAGCAATATTACAGACTCCAAAGCTAAATAATGTTTCGTTAATGAAATTCAGCAATTCTTATACAACCCATCTTACAGCTTGGTGTGTTTATATTCTCCATATGTGAAAATTAAGCTTCGTTGTAGAAATAATCAAAGGATGATCATTCAACTCCAAAATATTGTAATTGCGTTGGCGCAGTATATCCTGTAGATGCACAGAAAAAAAAGTAAAAAATAACGCGATTTTAGGACGGATGCAAAACTAAATATAAATTAGAAAGAACTTTAAGAATCACGATTTTGACACAAGATGGATGCCATATATTTTATTTTGAAGTGGATCACGTGATCTCTTCCTGGGTGTAATTATTATTTTAATATTTATTTAAAAAACTACCGGACATATTTTGCTGAATTTCTTTTTTATATATTTTATGAGATAATTTGAATATTTCCTAAAATTTTCGAAGCAATTTGTGAATTTTAAATTTGTTTAAAAAATGCTTGAAAAATTAGGTCCATTAGGGTTCAATGTATTTCATTTTTTCAACTCGGTTTCAATCCAAAACTAATTGGGTGATATTATTCATTTACATTCCCATATGTCCCACAGACCGCCTGAACAACATACTAAAATTTCATTTTCATAAAGTCATTTTTACGACAATTGTCGTGCGAACGGACAGACAGACAGAATGAACAAAGTCATAAATATTTTTCAACTATGCTGTAAAGTGTTAAAAAGAGATAAAACTGATCCACGGATGCTCACATCTGCCATAAGATCTTGATCTTAGCCTTCAGAATACCAGACTGGACGTTGTTGAAACATTAGATTTTTTTTCTTTATAATTAAAACGAATTTCCTTAAATAATAATATGTAGTACTAAAAGCTCGTTACCTATATAATATAGATATAGATTACAGTTCTCAATTTCCAAATCGCCGGTTTTGAACAAAAATCATTCCCGCTTTCTGTTTTTCCGTGGGCAAACATGCCATTTGTACAACGTGGGCGTAATACACCCTAAATAAGCTCCAAAGATACGCCCTAAATAAGTGCTCTATCGTCGCTCGTTGAAAATGGTTTAACACGTTCGCTGCCAAAGCTGATATGGTGCCTCCGTTCACACGCTCCAAGATCTTATATTCATTTATGTTTCATTATACTTATTAAAATTTCAACATAATATAATAAAAATATCTTTTATTTGCTGTGTTCTTCAAAATATATCGTGAATTGATATGTTTTTGCGTTCGAAACATTTAGTTATTGTATCTACGTTTTGAGAAATAAATGATCCATTTCAGTACGCCAAGAGTATTATTTAGTCCCTTCCTGCACGTCAAGAGTATTATTTAGTCCCTTCCTGCACGTCAAGAGTATTATTTAGTCCCTTCCTGCACGTCAAGAGTATTATTTAGTCCCTTCCTGCACGTCAAGAGTATTATTTAGTCCCTTCCTGCACGTCAAGAGTATTATTTAGTCCCTTCCTGCACGTCAAGAGTATTATTTAGTCCCTTCCTGCACGTCAAGAGTATTATTTAGTCCCTTCCTGCACGTCAAGAGTATTATTTAGTCCCTTCCTGCACGTCAAGAGTATTATTTAGTCCCTTCCTGCACGTCAAGAGTATTATTTAGTCCCTTCCTGCACGTCAAGAGTATTATTTAGTCCCTTCCTGCACGTCAAGAGTATTATTTAGTCCCTTCCTGCACGTCAAGAGTATTATTTAGTCCCTTCCTGCACGTCAAGAGTATTATTTAGTCCCTTCCTGCACGTCAAGAGTATTATTTAGTCCCTTCCTGCACGTCAAGAGTATTATTTAGTCCCTTCCTGCACGTCAAGAGTATTATTTAGTCCCTTCCTGCACGTCAAGAGTATTATTTAGTCCCTTCCTGCACGTCAAGAGTATTATTTAGTCCCTTCCTGCACGTCAAGAGTATTATTTAGTCCCTTCCTGCACGTCAAGAGTATTATTTAGTCCCTTCCTGCACGTCAAGAGTATTATTTAGTCCCTTCCTGCACGTCAAGAGTATTATTGAGTCCCTTCCTGTACGCCAAACACCTAAACATTGCATACATTTGCTACGGCAATACTTGTACTCGGTGATTTAAGTAAGGCGATCAATAACGAGTTATCTCGTAGCTGGCAAGTAAACTCAGTTTGCCAACTACGAGTATTCTCATAGTTGGCGGCGAACGTGTTAAGTCGCAAAAAGAAGAAAAAGTTCCTTCTTCCCAGAAGTAAAATTAAAAGCTTATTGCTATGTCTGCGAGTTTTCATCCAATTTAAGTTAAATTTTAGCAAAATACTCATAATGACAACTAAAAAAATGACTATTCATAATGACATAACTCATAATGACAACTAAAATACTCATAATGACTAAATTAAAAAAAAATTAGAACGAAATCTTTTAAATTAGCATAGGTAGAAAACCGAAAATTTAAATCCACTGAGTTTGCAGACAGCTGATTTTTCGTCAAAATAAAATACCTGCGATTTTTATTAAAACACCTGCTGTCCAATACCGCCGGTGGCGGCAAAGAATGAATAGATTTGATTTGACGAAATGGCGGAAAATGGCAATTTTTAGTTTTAAAAGTTCTTTTTCTTCGACCCAGACCTTCCGACCTACCCGAAGGTGTAAGGTATCTGTTTGAACGGCCGGGAAGTGCTACCCAATTTAGACCGGTACCCAGTGGGGATGGCTGTAAAAATTTGTAACTTTCATATTAATTCGAATTAAGAAAAAAAAATCTCGTTGAGGTGCATCGTACGGGGAGTAGAAGTCCCTCTGCAGCAAATTTCGACTCTGTCCGACGCTTCGATTTTTCATTACAGTCGACATACATAGACAGATGAGCAAATATCTTCTTTTATTATGTAAAGATGACATTATCCATAAAATTATGGAGTAAATAGATTTCCCCAAGCAAAATTTATTTGGTACACCACCAGGATAATTCCCATTAAATCCAGGACAATTCCCATATAATCCAGGATAATTTCCATAGATACTAATTTAATTACATTTAATGAATGCGAATGATTTTCTCTTATTTAACTAAATACCTCAACCATAGCCACTTTGTTCTCTTGTTTTGATTCGATTCCAAGAAACAATACCATTTCTACAAAACAGAAAAACAACGTGTGCGAAAGGGGGGAATTTAACGTATTCAGGAAATCTCTTATTTTAAGGAGCTTGGCCTGAATTTTTAAAATTACAATATTTTAAGAACTCGAAGCGTCTAAAGAACTGAATGACGAAGATGTGTGCGTTTGGTGCGTGCGAAGATCAGAAATTGGATTGCCTCGCTGAACGGGAGATCCTCCGAATGCATTTAGAAGGAAGAACGGGGTTTGCTGTACGAAAATCGAAGTATTTTGTGGGCTTTTTCTATAAACAGAATATGTAAATGCAGTACTGACGGTAATATATATATATATATATTTTTTTTTCTGTTTCAAAATATACACAAGCGCGTGAGTATTTCTTTTCATGTTTCACCATTTAAAAACATTTATGAAACAAGTTTTAGATTTATACACATACACTGAGACGTCATATTATTATGAGCACCACGTCTTTTGCCCCGTCATTATGATATGCAGCGAATTGCACCTTGAGAGGTCATCCGATATGGTTCCTGATAATGACCACCTGGTTAATATTGCTACTTCTGTAGCTCATATAATGCGACATGCGACGAATTGTATGCTGAGGTCATCCGACTTGATCCCTGATTATGACCACTTGGTTAGCACTTCTACTTCTGTAGCCCATACAATGTGATGTGCGGTGAATTGCACATTTGAGATGTCACCCGATTATGATCACCTGGTCAGTACTTCTACTTCTGTACCCCATATGATGTGTGGCGAATTGCAGGTTGAGAGGTCATCTGATTTGGGCCATGAACCTATCTGCAATTGGACAAACTGCTGCCCTTCTGTTGAACTGAATAAGATCTCTCGGCTTAGTTAGAACAAGTGGCCGTTGACGACCACACGCGCTCTGGTCTGGTTTTTGTCTGGTGGTCTACTTTCTGCAAATTATAATAACTGCTTTCTTCGAACAAATCACAAGTACAGCTAATAGTCCGGCAGCAAGGAGGGGTCTACGTACGTGCAGCCCTTCCGATCTTTTGCAATCAACAATTTTTTTGTAACTTAGGGGGTACTAAAATTTTTGAAGGATGTTCCCCGTGAAAAGATGCTACCAAAATGGCGGCAATTTTCAATTTTTGAATTAAAAATATAATTTCGTTAAGCTAATAGTCATTTTATACATATTTTCAATTTCAATTCCAATTTCAATTTTATTTTCATGTAGATACTGTAAAAATAAAATAGTTTTGCATAGTGACATGCAAAATCCAAAGTACATCAAGATAAAAGGCGTTTTCCAAATGCAAGCGCCAAATGTTAGCGTACATTTTAACGTTAAAAACATTGTAACGTAGTTCTTGTCTATCATTATTTCGTGACAGCTGCAATACTTGTCGATAAATTACGCGGAAATATTTGTTATAGAATTTAAATGTGCATTATCGCTGACAGACAGCATTTTAAAGAGGCTCTAAACTAGATTTCTGTTCCAGTGTCGTTTATTGTACCAATCCTGAATAGAACAGCAATTTTCTAATAACTATCTTGTGCCAAATAAATGCCTTCAACAAATTTATTGTTGATTCAAAATGATTAGTTAATGCACTACAATTTTGCAATTGGCTTTTTCGTCTATCTCGCTTTATTGATGAGTTCATCATCCTAGTTTTTACGTTCTCCACTAGGGCGCTGCAGTTTTATTCGATCGTTTACTCTACTATGGATAAATGTGTATATAAACTCATGGACCTTTCTTTATAAAGTTATTGGTGTGCTTAGGCTTTCCTAGGAATCTTGTATAAAGCATTAAAAATGATTGTTAGAATTAGGAGTGTTTTGCTTTCTTTTCATCTTGTTATACATTTATTTTATTTTTATTTACCTCCGGGATGTCACTTTTTATCTTAAGTAATACTATGTGCATCACGTAGATATAAAGTTTGGAAAGCACTGCTTTAAGGTATCTCTTGTAATGAGGATTTTTAGCTCCGGGCTTTGTGTTTCCAAATAGAAAATAACTTCCTTAACTCTTCTTTTGAGATAAATAAATACTACAGAATATATATATATATGTTACAAAACATATCTTTGCAGCAATAAATTCTATGGCTTCATTACAAAATTCAGATTTGAAATTTAACTCATTAAAAGTAAGAATATTTTATATTTTAAAACAAATTCTTGCAAAAACTGAATAAATACTATCATAAAATAAATACTACCATTTGTTTCATAATTATAGGCTAAGAACTGTATAGACCTATTTTTCATTTTCGAAGAGTTTAAGTAACAAGAACTGACGTTGCTTTCCTTGAACAGCTGCCATGCCATTGTTTCACAAAGGATACCGCAAATATGAATATGTATTATTGTTTTCATGTCGTACCTTTGTAAGAATGTTGCCTTCTTCTTGAATGGAATTTCTTCTTCGACCCAGACCGTTCGACCTACCAGAAAGGTATAAGGTGTCTATTTGGACGCCCGGGAAGTGTCACCCAATTTAGACCGGAACCCAGTGGGGGAGGCTTCCACAGGGACCGTACCCTCCTTCCCCTACTACCAACCTCTCGGAAGGACTTACGGACCCACTATGGATAAATGTGTATATAAACTCATGTGTATATAAACCATGTTTAACGTGATCGTACTCCGCGTGAACACGGCGGTGGTACTGGCAGTGGCGGGAATCGAACCCGGGCCGACCGAGTGCAATTCCCGCGCGCTTACCACTGGGTTGTCGCGCACTCCAACCGGCAATCGAACCACGGATCTTCGTACTCGTTAGCTGACTCTCTATCGTTGAGCTACTGGGATGAAATTGCAAGCTCTTATCATCGAAGTGGGCTCTGCATTCTCCACATTCTAACTTCAGATGGCTGTGAAACTTACCATCTGACTGACAACTTCTTGCTATTTTTACCTCAGGTTAGCCTTCTCAGGCTATTTTTATCCTCCAGGCTAGCTACCTGCGTGGTCTTTATTCTCCCGATTTGAAATCGGTGCTCCATATCCTAGCGTCCATTGAATCCTTGCTAGTCGTACCAGAGTCACTTTCAGATCTCCTACATCTTTACACTGGGTTGATTTGTTCGGGGCCATTGTAAAGAAGCTTGCTTCCCCTACCACTAGGTTCACAATCGTGGTCTATACTACCAAGTGTGCAAAGGTTTAGCTTTCTAAGTCATCGGGGGGGGGGGGGGGTGAGGGGTGAGGGGACTTTTGGATTCGCCTCTTACTCGCCGGCTTTTGCTGTTCAACTAAAGTTTAAATTAAAGTCGACAAACTAAAGTTTAAATTGAAAAATGGTTTATTTCAGAGTATTCTCACTACCAATTCTTTACAAATACACCAAATTTCATATTTTTGTATGCTACAGTTTTCGCGGTACGAGACAGAAAATCTCCAGGGACGCGAATTTATCAAACAGTATCGGCGACGTCAGCTACTTTTTAACACTTTACAACAAAGTTGAAAAGTGTTTATGACTTTGTTCTTAACACTTTAAAACAAAGTTGAAAAGTGTTTATGACTTTGTTCTTAACACTTTAAAACAAAGTTGAAAAGTGTTTATGACTTTGTTCTTAACACTTTAAAACAAAGTTGAAAAGTGTTTATGACTTTGTTCTTAACACTTTAAAACAAAATTGAAAAGTGTTTATGACTTTGTTCATTCATTCTGTCTGTCTGTCTGTCAGTCAGCACGATAACTGCCGTAAAAATGACTTTATCAAAATGAAATTTTAGTACGTTGTTCAGACGGTCTATCGGACCTATGGGAATATAAATGAATAATATCACCAAATTAGTTTTGGATTGAACCCGGGTTGAAAAAATGAAATACATTGAATCCTATGGGACCTAATTTTTCAAACATTTTTTAAGCGGATTTAAAATTCACAAATTGCTTCGAAAGTTTTAGGAAATATTCAAATTATTCCATAAAATATATAAAAAAAATTTCATCAAAATTTATTCAGTAGTTTTTAAAATAAAAATAAAAATAATAATTACACCTTTTATATGAAGCGATCACGTGATCATTATATGAAGAGATCACGTGGCCCACTTCAAAATAAAATATGGCATCCATCTTGTGTCAAAATCGTGATTTAAATTCTTTTTAATTCATAATCGTGATTTAAATTTCTTTTTAATTCATATTTAGTGTTGTATCCGTCCTAAAACCGCTTTATTTTTGTTTAAATTCTGTGCATCTACATACTGAAACAACGCAATTACAATATATTTGAGTTTAAATGATCATCCAAATTTGATTATTTCTACAGCGAAGCCTAGTTTTCACTTATGGAAATGTAAACAGCAAAATATGTAGAATGAGTTGTATAAGAATTGCTGCATTTCTTTAACGCAAAATTATTTAGCTCATGGAGTTTGCAATATAGCTGATATGAATGAAATATTCATTGATTTTACTGAGAGAAGGACGATTTTTTCGATGAAGTTTTAAGCATAGAGTTTAATTACTTGTACCTCCATGGTCTTCAGTTTTTAAATTAAATAAATTATTATAGTATTGTGATGAATGAAATGAATAGAAAAATGTTTATGACTGAAATGCTGCTTTTATAGAGAGAGCCAGGCGTGTTATATTTCGATAACGTCATTTGAATAAATTTCAGTTGTTTTCTATGAAGTTTTCAAATATAATAAATTATTGTTGTATTATGATAATTTTAAAAATATTACTGAGGAATGTATCGCATTTTAGAGATGTTGAAACCAGGCAATTTATATTTCAATGCCGTCATTTGAATGAAGTTCATTTTTTTCGATGAAGTTTTAAGTTTACAAATATAATAAATTAATGTTGTATTGTGATAATTTTTAAAATATTACCGAGTGTAATGTATCGCATTTTAGAGGTGTTTAAATAAAATTGCATTGAAGTTGGAAAGTGTTTCATAATAAATGATTTATGCATGATTGATCTTTCTTGTCTTAATATAGAGAAAGTTTAAATCGAAAAGCAGTTTATTTTAGTGTCGGCGGCGTCAGATACTTTTTTTAATGTAGAGAGAAAGTTTAAATCGAAAAACGGTTTATTTCAGCGTGTTTCTCCTAATATTTCTGTACAAATGTGCCAAATTATATATTTTTATATGCTATAGTTCTTGCTGTACTGGACAGAGAAACATGAGAAACGCGAAATTTGTCAAACAACCGGCGGAAGATATTATTTTTTAATGTAGAGAGATACGTTCCTTCCACTTTTCCCTATACTATGAAAAGAAATTGAAACTGGTTAATAATTCAATGTAGTTCTCGACTATAGAACCTGTTTCATCAAAGATGAAATTCGGTTTATTTTTACTTTGCTTAAAACAGAGATTTTTAGACTTTGTGAAATAAAAAAAAGTATGAGGATTACTTGGATCTGTGAATTAAAATAAAAAATAACAGTCGCAGAAATTCTATTTAAGAAATAATAATACAATTTTCTATTACAAAATGTATTTTAAATGTTCACTTAAAACGGAAGCACAAAATGAAAATATTTAAATAACAAAGCAATATAAACGAAAGAGTTAATAAAATGTTTTTTTTTTTTTAATTTCGTTTCCGGTAAAAGCATTTTTCATATCGGCATTGTGTATTTTGCATGAAATATACTGTACTACGAATCGATAAATTAAATTCCTCAGAAAGCTTGAAAAATATTTCATTGATTTTTTTTCTCACAATTCTATTTTCAATAAAAATCATAAAGAGCAAATTTCAACAACATAATTGGATATAGTATAAATATTACCTTTGCACATATGCCTTTAAGGATTAATAATGTTTGTATACCCAATGCAGCATGAAATGGAGACCTGTAATAATAAAACTTTTTATTACTGAATCCGTTATTTTGATTTTATTCAAATTTCAAATAGCTAGAGATTTTTTTTTTTAATTCTTCTTGATTCCATTTCAAATATAATAAAATTTTGATGCATTATTTTTGTACGGTATGTGAGTTAATCAGATTTCATAACTTTTACTGTCCCTGCAATACATGGTAATGTATAGGGAACGTATTGGTAAATTGTCGAAAATCACAACTTGAGTTTTCGGCGGATTAACACGTTTCGAGCACTCTAGACCACGAAAAACTATTTTTAGCGTGACGTTTGTGTATGTGCAACGTAAGTATCTACCTTAACTAAACAACTAATGTACCGAATTTCATAAACATTGATAGGTAAGTCACTTGTGGGTTACCTTGGTGCTGATTAGATTTTGGTACGATTCGGGATAGAAGAACCTGCTTTTTTTGGCGAAATGGCCAGGAAAAGTCGCATGTGTCCACTTTAGGTAAAAAACGAATTGACCAAATTCCCCAAAATTTGGTAGATAAGTCACGTGTAGGTTACCCTGCTGCTGATTAGACTTTGGTACGATTTTGAAAAAAGTCAAGCTGCCTATTTTAGGAAATGGCCCGCAAAAATCGTCAAAATCTAAAATAAAAGACTACGTATATTCAAATGTATCAATTAAATGCATGTTTTATACGTAATTGTTGACGATGAAGAAAAAAGATAAACCCCATTGCTCTAGGATTAACAGTTCTCTAGATATTTCGTTTTTTAGCATTTTTGCTACGCCACTTTTTAAAATACGCCCAATTACCAAATGAAAACGAAAATAGAATTAAAAGTGCAAATTCAGTGTAATTGCAAATAATTATGCGTGTTTATTTGTGCAATTAAACTCAATTTAATGAATTATTAAAGAAATAAGGAGAAAATTAATTTGAGTCTGTAGGGAAAATCATGTGCTGCCCACATCAGATTATTTTACTTTCCCTACAATAGAAGGTAATATATAGGGAATGTATTGGTATCGTGTCGAAAATCGGAACTCGAGTTTTCGACGGATTTACACGTTTCGAGACCTCAAGAACCGGAAAATACTATTTTCAGCTTGACGTCTCTGTGTGTATCAATCTGTGTGTCTGTATGTCTGATTGTGCAATGTATTTATCCATTGTAGTTCAAAAACTATTCGACAAAATGTTATAAAATTTGGTGGGCAAGTCACTTGTGGGTTACACTTGTGCTGATTAGATTTTGGCATGATTTGGAAAATTGTTCCTGTCATTTTTTGCGAAATGACCCGCAAAAATCGTCAAAATTTAAAATAAAAGACTACATATGATCAAATATATCAATTAAATTAATTCTGTTTTATATGTAATTTTTGACAACGAAAATAATAAGCCCAAACCCATTATTCTAGGACTGACCGTTCTTGAAATATTTAGTCTTTTTTTTTTTTTTTTTTTTTTGCAACGTCGCCTTTGAAATCAAGTTCAGAACCATATGAAAATGAAAATTGAATTAAATATACAAATTCAATGTAATTTTAAATAATTATGCGTGTAATTTTGTGCAAATTAAACTCAGTTTAATGAATTAATGAATTGTGAAAGAACGAAAGAGAAAATGAATTTGAGTCTGTAGGGAAAGTCATGCGCTGCCAACATCATATTTTCTTTTTACTTGACATGTGCTATTTTAAAGACCTAATATTGTACTCCAAAACAATTAATTTCATAATTTATGTGCGCAACATATTGCTTTCCCTATAATACATGGTAATGCATAGGAAAAGCATTGGAATAGAGTCGAAAATGGGAATTAGAATTTTCGACGGATTTACACGTTTGGTCATTTTAAGAATGTAGAAAAACAATTTTAAAGAAGGCATGCTACTTAGATCATAGTACGTTTCGGAGAAATAAAAATGGCCTGATAAAATGATTAAATCTGAATTTGTTTAAATGTATTGATTAAATAAATGCCTTTGTATAATTTTGGATGATAAAACTACAGTGCTCAAAACAATTAGGGGATATTGTGAGTTCGGTATGAAACAGCCATATAATCGACTAGCTTTTTAACAAAATTGAAAGAAAAGAGATTAGAAAAGAAAATTATCACGTTTATAAACTTCGGAATATGCAAATTTTTTCTGTGACGTTGAAAATTACGCGGTTTAGATAAGGAGAGAAAATCGATCTGCAGCATTCTTTATGTAGGCCGAGATTAGAAACAATTGGCATGCATTAAATGCTTCCTAGCAGTGAATAGGATGTCTCAACAAAATGACTTAGCCGAATCGGTAGCCTAGAGGGCCATCGGTCGCTTAGAGGCGGGCCAAACGCAATCCGTTGCAGCGGAAGCCCCTGTAGTGTCCCAAAATGTCATTTCGAGGCAATGGAATCGTTTTATGGAAACCGGAAATGTTAGCCGGAGACCAGGACAATGTCGTAGGTATGCAACAACACAAAATGAGAATCGGTATTTAACACTAACGGCCAGGAAAAATCGCAGTAAGAACGCCACTCTATTGCAACAGCATCTTCGGAGGGCTAGTGGCTCCAGTGTTGCAACTCAAACTGCTCAAAACCGACTCCATCGTGTTGGTTTGTATGCTCGTGGGCCTATGGTTTGTGTTTCTTTAACAGCGAGCCAGCGTGCTGCCCGCAGAAGGTGGGCACAAGGGAATCTCAGATTGAGACAAAAGCATGTTCTCTTCTCCGCTTTAGTGTACAACCTGACAATAGGCTCATTGTCATTTGGAGAGAACGTGTCACTCGAAATAATCCTGAATTTGTAAATGAAAGGTCCAATTTGGAGGAGGCGGGATGATGGCCTGTATCAGTATCTCTATTAGTGGCCGTACCAAACTGTCCATCATCAGAAATGGATCACTGATGGCTCAGAGATTTAGAGATGAGATCGATAGACCTTTTGTGGTTTCTTACGCTGCAGCAATCGGGGATTAATTCATTCTTATGGATGATAACGCTAGACCATTTCGTGTTCGTTTAGTGGAAGACTTCCTTTTCGAGGAAGGAATCCTTCAAATGGATTGGCCAGCATTTTCCTCAGACATGAACACAATAGAACATGTTTGGGACACCCTAGTGAGAAGGATTGTTGTTCGCCTATCACCCCCAGGATCAGTTCAGCAACTGGAAACCCCTCTTTTACAGGAATGGGAGAGAATACCCCCAATCCCTCCTTGATAATCTTATTGATTCCATACCCCACAGGTGTACAACATTGTTTTCGGTCAGGAGAACCCCCCCCCCCTTATTAAAACTGATTTTTATCCGAAAAATCACATTCTCTGTTCGTTTTTATAACGTGTACTAAATGTGCATTTTTTGTTTTCTGCTAAAAAGCAAGAATAAAATTTAATTATTCCTTGTTCTGTGCATAATTTTCTTTTCTAATAGTTTACAACACCTATGGATCATATATCAGCCAACAAAACGTTTTCTCATCCGCAGTTTATTCCCAAAATCATAATATCCCCTAATTGTTTTGAGCAGTGTATTAAAACAGTAGCATTACTCTAGGATACCTCGTTATCGAGATATTTCAGTTTTTTAGAATTTTGGCGAGTTGGCGACGTTTGAAAATGCGCTAAGTCGTTACATGAAGAATAAAATATTTTGAAACTGTGAACTGCTTATCGGTCATAGCAAGCTCTCTTGCTGCCAATTGACACATTGCTAGATTTTTTACTGTTAGACATTAACTCGAATGTATTGAAGAACAATAAAATGTGAGAAACCGATTTACGAGTGCCGTTTGAGATCGCGATTCCATAAATCAGTGTTTTTCAAACTTTTTCCGTTTTGGAACCCTTTTTGAAATTCAATTTAATGGCTGAACCCCAAAAAGAGAAAAGTTTAAGGTAATAAATGTTTCGTAGTTTATTTCTTTACTTTTTAAGTACCTCGAAGATTTTAGACATTTCTGTTGCAAAATGTACTAATTAGCGGTATTTCAGCATCAAAATTGGGGCTCGTTAGAAACGAAGTATATGCATTCAAAAGTTTATGTAATTATTTAATTTAATTTTTTTAAATATTTCCCTCAAGCTTTATATCAAATTTCAGACATTATTTGCTTATATTGAGAGTGACACATGTTCGTTTCACTATTTAATTCCAACTGTGAGTAATGCAAAATTGCTTATACAAGTTAAATGAATAATAAATAAAATGATTAATTTCAAGTTTCATGCTTAAGGTTAAGTTAATGCGAAGCATAAAACTGTGAACATAAATCATTATTATCATTGAACATAAATTATTATTATTGAATGAACATGATTTGACGTATTGAATGAACATGATGATTTGACATATTGAATGAACATGATAAGGGAACATAAATTATTGTTATTGAGCATCAATTATTTAATGATGTGCTACCACGTAGAGAAGAGAATTCTTAATTTTTTGTAATTTGTGCAATTTGATCTCTGTAATGAGTTTATCACATCGCGAAATCCCTGGAAAACTGTTGTGGAACGCCAGGATTCCGTGAAGCACACTTTGAAAAACGCTGCCATAAATGCATGCATCAAAAACATGTATCGTTGGATCTAGACAAATCGACTTGAAAGAAAAATAAACCTCATTTAAATAAACAACCTCAACTTAAAAATCTGCTTTTCATGCTTTTTTAACACTTTACAACATAGTTGAAAAGTGTTTATGACTTTGTTCATTCTGTCTGTCTGTCTGTCTGTCTGTCCGTTAGCACGATAACTGCCGTAAAAATGACTTTATCAAAATGAAATTTTAGTATGTTTTTCAGACTGTCTGTGGGACCTATGGGAATATAAATAAATCATATCACCCAATTAGTTTTTTATTGAACCCGGGTTGAAAAAATGAAATACATTGAACCCTATGGGACCTAATTTTTCAAACACTTTTTAAGCAACTTTAAAATTCACAAATTGCTTCGAAATTTTTAGGAAATATTTGTCACATGGTAAACCCATGATCCAATATTTCGGGAGTGCGACCTAGAGTTTACTTATTTATTTTGGTGGTCAGCTTTTTAGTTTGGCCAGCTGCTCGTCCTCGGAATAGAAGACGGGATGTCGGGGAGTGTTCTTTTAGTTTTCTTTGGATCATATTTTTACCGAAAGATTTAACGTTTGTCCGTTTTCGGACGGATCATAGGTCTGGCGGGCTATTTGAATTAGTGCCCGAAAGCATATCAGTTTCGCAGGGGCTTGAGAAGGGTTTTTTTTGTTTCTGGAGGTCTAAAGCCAATGGCGATGCTTTGGGGTCAAGGGGTTAAGACCCTGAATCCAATAAGATAGTGGTATGCGCCTCAGGGGCGTGTTTTAAAATCTTGGAGAGAGAGAGTTTTCAGAAATTTAAAAACGGGGCGAGGAGAAGGAACTAGGTTGTGAAAAAGAAAAGACTGCTCCCCATCATGGTCCTCTGAAAAGAGAGAAGCTGTATAATTTCAAGAGATGTTGGTGAGTTGCATATTTAAGGGCCTGTGCTTGATTTGTATCTTTTGTCTCTCTCTCCCTCTCCAATTAAATAACTACTAATTAACGCCAGTTAAAATATCTACTTGTTAACTCCAAATAAATTATTTAATAGTAAAAGTCAGGTATTTTCATGATAGCTTACCATCTGTTCCAAATTAGTCTATGAGATCCCTTACGATTGTTTATTTTGAATTGTTATCAGAATGGGTGACCAATCCATTCATGTTAGTAGGAGCATTTTGTGTATTACGTTACTTGTACATAGATTTAAGTATTGTAAATAAATGAATGTTATTATTTAAAAACACGGCCTTTTTCTTCTTCGCGCTCTAACAGGGCGTGTCCTAAAAGAGGTTGTTACCTCAGGACAATATTCACATTATCCCATAAAATATATAAAAAAAATTTCAGTAAAAATATATTAGGTAGTTTTTTAATTAAAAATTATTTAATATAGGGAGAAAAAAAAATTCAATTAAATTCTGAATTTTGGGATATCCTCCAGAAAGAAAAGAGAGATATATTATATAATAAATATCTTTCCAAGAGTTTAATTATTTTGTATATGAGAGAGGCTTCACATTTTAAAATAAATTTGGTAGATAACAATTTTTCAATTTTCTTTTTAATTTTATATAACTCTTCATAATATACTTATTTGATGGCATTTTTAATGCACTTTCCTACGTCCTAGAGAGTTAAAATTTGGTACACAACTTAAATTTGTTCACCATTTTATTCTACAAAAATTTGGTGGATCTTTAAATATAGATCCTATATTTTTTTCGAAATGGCGTGCAAATAATCCGCGTTCACTTCTATAAATCATTGTTGTAATATTGTTAAAAATTCTGATGTGGGCAGCACATGTCTTTCCCTTCAGACTCATATTCACGTTCTCTTTATTTCTTCAATAATAATTTGAGTTTATCTGCACAAAATAACAGCCATAAGTATTTTAAATGACATTGAATTTGCACGTTAAACTTAAATTTGGTTCTCATTTGATAGCTGGACTTATTGTCAAAGGTGGCGTAGCGAAAACGCGAAAAAACTAGAATATCTCAAGAACGGCTAGTCCTAGAGTAATGGGGTTAGTCTTATTTCTTTTGTTGTCAAAAATCACGTATAAAATAGGAATTAAATTGATATAATTGAGCACACGTAGTCTTTTATTTTTATATTTAGCGATTTTTGTGGGCCATTTCGCAAAAATAGCCCGTTCCTTTTTCCCGAATTTTCTAGAATAAATTACAAATGATTTATATACCAAATTTTGTTAAATTTGTTCTATTAGTTTTTAGCTAGAGTGGATAAAGGCAATTTCTGCCGGGCATTTCGCAAAGAAGGCAGATTCTTTTATTACGAATCGTACTATAATCTAATGAACATCAGGATTTCCTACAAAAAACATACCTACCAAATTTTATGAAATTCGGTCCATTAGTTTTTCAATTAGAGTGGATGTAATATCCTCACAGAAATATACACAAATATACCCTTACACACACACAGACGTCTTCCTAAAAATAGTTTTTCGTGTTCTAGAAGTTCCAAAACGTGTAGATCCTTCGAAAATTCGACTTCCGATCTTCGGCACGATTCCAATACTTTGAATACATACACACACACATATATTATCTCTGTATCTGTGTATCTAAATTCCGTGCCTACGCAATTGCAATAGTTATGATTTTAAATGATCCCTAAACTTTTATTATTTCTTCAACGAAGCCTAATTTTAACATATGCAGAATGTAAATATCTCAAGCGATTGTAAGGTGAGTTACATAAGAACTGCTGAATTTTTTTCACACAAAATTATTTAGCTCTGGAGTCTGGAATACAAGTTATATGAATGGAATATTCATTGATTTTGCATAGAGAATCAGATGATTTATATTTCGATACAATTTTAAATATTTAAGTATAATAAATTAATGTAGTACTGTGATAATGTAAAAGTTATCACCACTGAATATATCACATTTTAAAAATTTTTAAATGAAATTGCATTTCAGTTGGAAAATGTTTCATAATCAATGCTTATGCATGATTGATCTTTCTTGTTTGCTTCCGTGAAAAAGATGTCAAAATATGCTGAAATTTTTTGAAAAGTGAAAATGACAAAACGCGCCATAGTTAAATTTGAATATTTCAAAAACTTTCCTGCAAAGAAGTTCAAAGATAATTAAATTTATACCTTTTTGTCATCTAATAATTTTACACTCTTTATTCGAAATAGAGTTTAATGGAAAATAAAGAATGAAACAAAGTAAAATATAAAGATGACAACATGCATTTTTAACACTTTACAACATAGTTGAAAAGTGTTTATGACTTTGTTCATTCTGTCAGTCTGTCTGTCTGTCCGTTAGCACGATAACTGCCGTAAAAATGACTTTATCAAAATGAAATTTTAGTATTTTAGAATTTTAGTTCGAAAATCCGAGTTCCGATCTTCGCCACGATTCCAATACTTTGAATACACACACACACACACACACACACAGACATATTATTTGTGTATCTGTGTATTATCTGTGTATTTAAATTCCGTGCCTACGCAATTACAATAGTTGTGATTTTAAATGATCCCTAAACTTTTATTTCTTCAACGAAGCCTAATTTAACTTATGTAGAATGCAAATATCTCAATCGATTGTAAGGTGAGTTATATAAGAATTGCTGGATTTTTTTCACACAAAATTATTTAACTTTGGAGTCTGGAATATAAGTTATATGAATGAAATATTCATTGATTTTGCATAGAGAATCAGATGATTTATATTTCGATACAGTTTTAAATATTTAAGTATAATAAATTACTGTAGTACTGTGATAATGTAAAAGATATCACCACTGAATGTATCACATTTCAGAGATTTTTAAATGAAATTGCATTTCAGTTGGAAAGTGTTTCATAATCAATGCTTATGCATGATTGATCTTTCTTGTTTCTCTATTTTCGAGCAACAGTATTTTTCAAAAATTAAATCTCGAATGGGAATTCCTTATAGAAAACAAATAAACCGCAAATACACTTTAAAATTTACAGAAAACTTAAAAAGTGTTCATTGATATCTTATTTCGGAATTTTAACTTGAATGAAAAATACAAAACTAATAGCATAATTGAATATAATATAAACTTTGTACTTTATTCAAATATCTTTATAGATTAATAATGTTTGCATATTGCACTCAACAAAAAATATTTATATCGCCATATCTCGTTTATTTAATAATATGAGTTCAGATTTATTTAACTTTTAAATATTTTGAGAGCATTTTAAATTCCTTAATGTTTTTTTCACATATAAAATAAATTTTAAACTCCTTTTTACCTTCCCTGCAGTACATGGTAATGTATAAGGAAAGTATTGGAAATTTGTCGAAAATCACAATTTGAGTTTTCGGTGGATCTACACGTTTCGAGCGCTTTAGAGCACGAAAAACTATTTTTAGCGTGACGTCTGTGTGTGTGTCTGTCTGTGCAATGTAAGTATTCAATTTAACTGAAAGACAAATTTACCGAATTTCATAAAATTTAGCAGGTGGGTCGCTTGCGTGGGCGACTGTTGATTAGATTTTGGTACGATTGAAAGAAAAAGGAGAACACCTTTTATCCACTCTAGCTGAGAAACTAATAGACCAAACTTTACAAAATTTGGTAGATAAGTCAATTGTGGGTTACCGTGTTGCTGATTAAAATTTGGTACAATTATAAAAATAATCTACCTTTTTTGTGAAATGGCCCGCAAAATCGTCAAGATCTGAAATAAAATATTACAAATGGGTCAATCCATATGGAATCAACCAGTGGTGGTTGCATGATCATTTTTGAAAATTTTTAACACTTTACAACATAGTTGAAAAGTATTTAGGACTTTGTTCATTCTGTCTGTCTGTCTGTCCGTTAGCACGATAACTGCCATAAAAATGACTTTATCAAAACGAAATTTTAGTATGTTGTTCAGACTGTTTGTGGGACCTATGGGAATATAAATGAATGATATCACCCAATTAGTTTTGGATTGAACCCGGGTTGAAAAAATGAAATACATGGAACCCTATGGGACCTAATTTTTCAAACATTTTTTAAGCGGATGTAAAATTCACAAATTGCTTCGAAAGTTTATGGAAATATTCAAATTATCTCATAAAATATATAAAACATAATTCAGCAGAATATATTCAGAATTTTTTAAAATAAAAATTAAAATAATAATTGCATCCTTTATATGAAGAGATCACGTGATCATTATATGAAGAGATCACGTGACCCACTTCAAAATAAAATATGGCATCCATCTTGTGTCAAAATCGTGATTTTTAAAGTTCTTTTTAATTCATATTTAGTGTTGTATTCGTTCTAATAACGCTTTATTTTTGCTTAAATTCTGTGCATCTATATCCTGAAACAACGCAATTACAATATAGTTGAGTTTAAATGATGATCCAACTTTGACTATTCCTACAACAGAGCCTAATTTTCTCTTATGGAGGATGTAAATACCAAAAGATTTAGAATAAGTTGTATAAGAATTGCTGCATTTCTTTAATGCAAAATTATTTAGCTCATGGAGTCTGCAATATAGCTGATATGAATGAAACAATCATTGATTTTACAGAGAAGCAAAAGATTTTTTGATGAAGTTTAGAGCATAGAGTTAAATTACTTGTACCTCCATGATTTTAAGTTTTAAATAAAATTAAATATTATAGTATTGTGATAAGTGAAATGAATGGAAAAATGTTTATGAATGAAATGCTGCTTTTATTTAAAGAGCCAGCCGATTTATATTTCGATGACGTCATTTGAAAAAGTTCATGTATTTTCGATGAAGTTTTCAAATATAATAAATTATTGTAGTATTATGATATTTTTAAAAATATTACCGAGGAATGTATTGCATTTTAGAGATGTTTAAACCAGGCAATTTATATTTCAATGCCGTCATTGGAATGAAGTTCATTGCTTTCGGTGAAGTTTTAAGTTTTCAAATATAATAAATTAATGTAGTATTGTGAAAATTTTAAAAATATTACCGAGGAACTTATCGCATTTTAGAGATGTTTAAACAAAATTACATTAAAGTTGGAAAGTGTTTCATAATTAATGATTTATGCATGATTGATTATTTCTTGTTATATTTTGCACAGATGCTCCTACATATTTCAGCAGATGAAAAACAATTTAAAAAAAAAAATTCATCTAGTTGTTATTCTAGTGCTACATTTTCTTCATGGCTTTTCATCATTCAACATGACTGTTACGATTAGGCTGTTACATAACTGAGAACAATGTGGCTATTTTATAGACATTGAGACAGAATGAAATTTAGTGCGCAAATGTAGTGGCCATATGAAAGTGCGCAGTATTAGAAAGGCCCAGTTTATAACATATTGCAATATCTCTGAAACTAATCAACTGATTCAAATAAAATTAGGCAAAATATAACTTTATTCTGAGTTTTTTTGTTATACATGGAAAACAAAGATAGATAAAAAGAGCAGGAAAGGTTCAACTTAGATTGATGGTGTTCGTCTCAGCTTCAAGCAGAAGAGAAAACTGTTTTACGGTTATGGAAAACTCAGGTCCGCCTTTGATTGCATACAATGAAGGGGAATTTGGCAAAGATAACTGCTAGAGCACATTGTACCTCGATATACTATCATCTGCAATCAAATATGCTATCATCTGCAATCAAATATGCTAAATAGAACAGGCTAACATTCTTCTTTCAGTGCTTAGTTCATCATTGATCAAATCGACAGTGTTTTCGTTTGAATTTGGTTTTCCTTACTACTCCTCTGTACGTAAGTTATCCACTTTTTACTTTCCCTACAGTGCATGGTAATGTGTAGAGTATGTATGGGGATTGTGTCGAAGATCGCAAATCGAGTTTTTGGTGGATCTACATGTTTCCAGCAATCTAGAGCCCGAGAAAACTGTTCTCAACGTCACGTCTCTGTGTCTGTCTGTGCAATGTATGTATCCACTCTAGCTTAAAACTAACTGACCAAATTTCACAATATTTAGTAGATAAGTCACTTGTGGGTTACCTTGGTGCTGATTAGATTTTGGTGCGATTCGAAAAAAAAGAATCTGCCTTTTTTTGCGAAATGGCCTGCAAATATCGTCAAAATCTAAAATAAAAGACTATTATGCTAAAATATATCAAATAAATGCTTGCTTTATATGGGATTTTTGCCGTCAAAAATAATAAACTAACCCCATTACCACATTTTTCGCGTTTTAGCAAGGATGGCTCTGAAAATATGCGTAGTCGCCAAATGAAAATTGAATTAAAACTGAAATTCAGCGTAATTTCATATAATTATCCGGGTTGTTTTTTGCAATTAAAGTCAATTTAACAAATTATGAAAGAAAGAATGCGAAAATGAATTTTAATCCGTAGGGAAGTCATCTTCTACTCACATCAGATTTTTACTTTCCCTACAATATATTGTAATGTATAGGGTAGGGAAATTATTGGAATCATGTTGAAAATCGGAATTCGAGTTTTCGACTGATCTACATGTTTTGAGCTTTCTAGAATACGAAAACACTGTTTCTATTTTCAGCGTGATATCTGTGTGTGTGTTCGTTTGTGTGCCTGTTTGTGCAATGCATATACACTATATGATCAAAAGTATCCGAACACTTTGGATGTTAGAATATTTTTCGAATTTCTAAACAAATACTTGGCGAAGTGTTCTGTAACTTTGGCGATATGAAGAACATGCTTGAATGCACACTTTCCAGTAAAGTTTCGGTGATTTGTGCATTTAAGGGAGCACCAAAATATTGAAAAAAGGGAAAAATATATTTGATTACCCTGTATCATAAAAAGCAGGAAATGATTTGTAACTTTCACAAAATAGCTAACTAGCTTTGTTCAATGTGTATAAGCATTTTCGTAAAACAGAAACGTATGTGCATGAAGATGTAAACGTTTCTTAAAAAAACAAAACAAATTTTGTTACATGTTTTTTGCTTACAATATCCATAGTTTCAATTAAATTTCACGAAACTTACAGAACATTTGTCAACGTCCAAGAAAAACATTATACTTCAATTGAAAATTAAAGCATTGAATATACGATGATATAAGCATTTGAAGAAACTAAGTTTTTAATGCGCAGGCGCGAAACATAGTAATAGTTTTCTTTCATGATTTTGTAGTGAATACTGTAGGGCAACTTCTATAAAAAAGTCCACTGGAATATCGTGAAAATTCATAAATATATCGACGATATAGTGATCAGTTTTTCTCTGACTCTCTGAAAGTACCTAAATGATAAGGGGGTTTCCATAAATTGACATTTTAAATCGTAAATCATGGGATAGTTAAACTGGAGTAAATACAATTAAGTAATATACCAAATACATATACATATATAAATATATAGTGGATAGCCTCCCTGATAGTGTGACACCCGCCACTGCAGCAAAAGGTGACCCCACTTCATACTAATTTGTGACTCTTCTGAAGGAGAAGCAAAACCTACAGGTATCCGGATAGTTTTGATCAGATCGTGTATCCACTGTAGCTTAAAAACTATTGGAGGACATTTACCAGAATTTGAAAAATCACTTTTGGGTTGCCCTGCTTCTGATTAGATTTTGATGAGATTAAAAAAATTATAACATGCCATTTTTTTGCAACATGGTCCTCAAAAATTTGGAATAAAAGACTAAATATTTTTAAATACATTCATTAAAAGCTTGTTTTATTCGTAACTTTTGATGACCCAAAGTACAAGATCCATCCTATCACTCTGGCGTGAACCGTTTCTGAGATATTTCAGTTTTTATTTGAAAATATGTCCAGTTGCCAAGTGAAAACGAAAATTGAATTAACTGCAAATTCGGCCTCATTTCAAACATGTATCTATATTATTTTATGCGATTAAGGGTGAGCGTCAGTAAATCTTCTGCCCTATCCGCGCTTTGTTAACTTTCGCAGATCACGTTTTTCGCCGAAATTCTGCTCAAACAGTTGCGAAATATTTTCTGAAAAATAAAATGCAATGCTTACATTACTTTAGAACCATTTTCAGCGTGGCGTCTGTCTGTGCAATGCATGTATTCGCACTAGTTCAAAAACTATTCCGTAAAATTTTACAAAATTTAGTAGGTGAGTCACTTGTGGGATACTCTGGAGCTGATTAGATTTTGGTATGATTCGGTTAAATAGAATCTGCCCTTTTTTTGCAAAATGTGCCCTCAAAATAATCAAAATCTGAAATAAAAGATAAATATATTTAAATGTATTGATTAAATGTTTGTTTCATACGTAATTTTTGACGATAAAAGGAGTAAGATCACTCCATTTCTCAAGTAATTTTCCCGAGCTAGCGACCTTTATTGAGATAGGTTGCCATATTGAAAAAAATTTTTTAATTGTAAATTGAATATAATTGCGAATAAATATCCATTTTATTTTGTGCAATTAAACTCAATTTAATGGATTAAGAAATAAGTGCCGAAAAATTTAATTTGAGTCTGTAGAGAAATTCAATTGCTGCCCACATCGGATTTCTTACTTTCTACAAATGTATAGGGAAAATACTGGCATCTTGTCGAAAATCGCATCTCGAGTTTTTGACGGATATATACGTTTCGACCATTTTAGAACACGAAAACCTTATTTTTAACATAACGTCTGTGTGTGTGTGTACCTATCTGTTTGTTTGTACAATGTATTTATCCATTGTAACTAAAAATTATTCGACGAAATCTCACAAAATTTAGTATTTAAGTCTATTGTGGTTTATGTCGGTGCTGATTAAATTTTGGTACGATTCGTATAGAACATGCCTTTTTTTAGCAAAATAGCCTTCAAAATTCATCATAATATGAAATAAACAAGAAAGATCAATCATGCATAGAGCATTGATTATGAAATACTTTCCAACTTCAATGCAATTTCATTTAAACATCTCTAAAATGCGATACATTCGGTAATATTTTAAGAATTATCACAGTACTACATTAATTTATTATATTTGAAAACTTAAAAGTTCATCGAAAAAAATGAACTTCATTCAAATGACGTCAATTATATATAAATCGCCTGGCTCCTCGGTAATGTTTTTAACATTATCATAATACTACAATAATTTATTATATTTGAAAACTTCATCAAAAACAACTGAAATTTATGCAAATGACGCCATCGAAATATAACAAGCCTATCTCTATAAAAGCAGCATTTCATTAATAACATTTTCCCATTCATTACATTCATCACAATACTATAATAATTTATTTTATTTAAAACTTAAGACCATGGAGTTACAAGTAATTAAACTCTACGCTTAAAACTTCACCGAAAAAAATCGTCCTTCTCTTTATAAATCAATTCATTCATATCAGCTATGCAGACTCCATGAGCTAAATAATTTAAAGAAAGTTAAGAGTTATGCAGCAATTCTTAAACAACTCATTCTACGTATTTTGTTGTTTACATTTTACATAAGTGAAAAATAGGCTTCGTTGTAGAAATAATCAAATTTGGATGATCATTTAAACTCAAATATATTGTAATTGCGTTGTTTCAGTGTGTAGATGTACAGAATTTAAGCAAAAATAAAGCGGTTTTAAGACGGATATAACACTCAATATGAATTAAAAAAACTTTAAAAATCACGATTTTGAGACAAGATGGATGCCATATTTCATTTTGAAGTGGGTCACGTGATATCTTCATAAAATGGTCACGTGATCGCTTCATATAAGAGGTATAATTATTATTTTAATTTTTATTTATAAAAACTACTGAATATATTTTGCTGAAATTTTTTTTATATATTTTATGGGGTAATTTGAATATTACCTAAAATTTTCGAAGCAATTTGTGAATTTTAATTCCGCTTGAAAAATGTTTGAAAAATTAGGTCCCATAGGATTCAATGTATTTCATTTTTTCAACCCGGGTTCAATCCAAAACTAATTGGGTGATATTATTCATTTACATTCCCATAGGTCCCACAGACCGTCTGAACAACATACTAAAATTTCATTTTGATTAAGTCATTTTTACGGCAGTTATCGTGCTAACGGACAGACAGACAGACAGACAGAATGAACAAAGTCATAAACACTTTTCAACTTTGTTGTAAAGTGTTAAAAACTGAATATGCTTAAATGTATTGATTTAATGCTTGTTTTATACGTAGCTTTTTACGAAGAAAATAATAAGACCAGTCCCATCATTCTAAGATTAACCGATTTCGAGACATTTAAGTTTTTTGGCTTGTTTACAACGTCGCCATTTAAAAATACGACAAGACGCGAAATGAAAACGAAAATTGAATTAAAACTGCAAATTCAATGCAATTAAAAATAACATCCATATAATTTTGTGCATGTAAACTCCTTGCATTATGAAAGAAAGAGAAATTTAATTTGAGTCTGTTGGGAAAGTCATGTGCTGTCCACACTGGATTTTTATTATTTTGTGTAAACACAATGAAGTTATTGCACCAACTAACAAATTAAGTTAATTTTTTACTTGTCTTCTACAATAAGTTCGTTTGAAGACGCGTTTGAAGATGAAATTTCTTCTTTTTTTTTTGTTTTGGCGATCCCTCTTATCAACACACGCTGTCAAATGTCAGTATCAGTTTCCAAAAGAAGCGTAGTGGGTCATAAACATTATTCGAACGTAGCCCACCCTCTTGAGGGTCATTAAGAAGTGTAAAAACCTCGTTTATGCGATATTTGCTTTCGTTAACTTCGTTATCACGAGCGCAGTGAACTTCAAGTGCAAGATGAGGATGTTTTTTCCTTCATTCAACGAGCACTTACAGGGCATTTGATAACCTTTGACATTATTTGCTGATAGCGTGTAGTTGAAGAAAGCTTATAATAAAAGAGCCTTGTGTGTCTAGGAGAAATTTATTTCCGACTTTTTCTATTGTTCCTTTAATTCTGCACATTTTAGGTCACAATGCCGAATGATGGATGCCAGTTGGATAAATATTGATTTTGTTCTATTTTTGATTTTGGTTTAATTCTATTTATCGTTTTTGAGTATTTATGTTTATAAACATGAAATGTGACTGTTAGGGCAGATAACAAGGTCTTGTAGATTAAATTTAGAGAAGACTAGAGCAAAGGGGAAAACCAAATTATGTGTCAAACTAAAACGGATTATCCGGCATTAATTGGGTCCTAAATTAACGCTCACTAATAAATAATTAAATCAGCGCCAGTTACATAAATAACACATTCCCACTCCAGATCGCATGCTCATTGTTAAAAAATGAAGAAGGAAAGTCTAGATTAAACTCTTGGGCATGCGCAGTAAAATTCAGTGTTATAAGGGCGAATCAGGGGAACTTCTCGGAATATGCTTTCCGATTATTAAATGCGATCACTTAAAATTTATGAAATTAAAATTACTTATGATATCGAAAAAAATTGTTTGTTAGACTGCTAAGATATATTCGGACTTTTAGCCAAATTACAAAATTGCGCTAATCATAGTTTATATATATGTAATATAAATAGTTTATATATATGTTATATATATGTATATATATATTATATATATGTAAAGGATCCTACTTTGCGGGTGCCATTGTAAAGTCACTACCGTATTAATCTATCTATTCAGGCATCAAGTACTTTTTTAAGGTACTTTTTCTACTACGTCCCAAAATCATACCTTTTTTTATGCACCAGTGTAATTTACTTCGCTCTAACTTAAACTTCCAATAATCTAATGACTAGAGTTCGAAGAAGGAATAACGACATTAACAAACAACATAATTTATGTCAGCTAACTTCGCTGATAACTCAAAATACAATTACATATAAAGAATATTTACAAAGCTAGCAATACCATATCTTAACCCGCTGACATAATAACCTACCGAAATTCAACCTTAACATCTTACTGAACTGTATGTATAATGATCAAACTATTATACTCACAACTTGTAGAGGCTATAACTTCAATTCGAACTTCCCTGAATGAACATAACCACACACACGCGACTCGGTAGAAAGGCAGCAGCCGAAGCTGAACGACGACGACTTACGATTTAATTCCTGAAGACCTCACTTCTTCTCTGAATCTAACGTCTGCCCCTTCCTATAGTCTTGGCCAGTCGTGAGTCCGTGATTCTCGGAATCAGAGTTGAGGAGTTTCGTACATAAATTAGCATGGTAGCAATGAAAAGCAAAATTAACATATAATAATCAGGAATAATAGAATCCTCACACACACATACACACACACACATATATATATATAGAGAGAGAGAGATATAGATATATATATCAGATAAAGTAAAAAAAGCAAACTTTGATGTATTTAAATATATATATATATAAATAGAATGTTTCTTTAATACGAAGCATACAAAAGGAATTAGGAATAAGGATAGTTCATAAATGAAAAGTTAGATAAACTAAACAGCGTAGTATAAGAATGTGAATGACAATGCAATATACATTTAATTTATTGCGCGAATGCAGCTAATAAATAAAATGTTTTCAATATAAATATAAATTATTAAATCCAAAGTTAGAAAGTATGTAGTAACTCATAATACACTATTCCAAAATTTTCTACAAATACAAAGAAATTAAGACAAAAAGAGGAAATAATAAAGCATAATGCAAGTCATAAGGACAAAGACAATCAACAAATTTCAAAAATGAGGAATGCAAATAGGAAAACAAAAAAATCAAGCAAAAAAGCTTGCACATGGAGGAGATTTAGGCTTACGAGATTAGGCTTACGAAAAGTTCATTTCGAAAAAATTCTCGTCGGGTCCATATATCCTTTCGAAATGAACACAAAAATGCTTGTTTCTGAAACACAAGATAGATTTTATCTATAAACTTGTGTTATATGGACGACAAGCATATAGATTGGAACAATAAAGGAAACATAAATACCTCAAAACACACCTCTTCAGCGCAACCATAACGAGCAAAATATGACTGAATCAATGTTGCCATATGCCAAAATGAAAAGATGTGATTTGCTGTTGCCAAAGAGAGTAATAAAAACTGTACTGCGCAAAAGCAATAAAATGAAATAAAATGCGTTATTCAACTCGATTCAATTGTTTAGAAATATTATACTTAATCAACTTTTTAGAATTTATAGATTATCAGATAAAAAATTTCATGCTTTGCACATTAATAACCTCAAAATTACCAGTAAAATGTATCAATATCCTGCATATTTAGTCAATAGTATAGTTAATAAGTTTCGATTAGCCTAAAATTCTCATATTCTCCCCTTATTATCTTATTTTAGCCGTACTTCTTCATTCTCCTGCAATTATATTTTCATCTTTTTATCTCGAAGCTTTAACAGTTGAATAACGCATTTTATTGCTTTTGCGCAGTACAGTTTTTATTACTCTCTTTGGCAACAGCAAATCACATCTTTTCATTTTGGCATATGGCAACATTGATTCAGTCATATTTTGCTCGTCATGGTTGCGCTGAAGAGGTGTGTTTTGAGGTACTTATGTTTCCTTTATTGTTCCAATCTATATGCTTGTCGTCCATATAACACAAGTTTATAGATAAAATCTATCTTGTGTTTCAGAAACAAGCATTTTTGTGTTCATTTCGGAAGGATATATGGACCCGACGAGAATTTTTTCGAAATGAACTTTTCGTAAGCCTAATCTCGTAAGCCTAAATCTCCTCCATGTTCAAGCTTTTTTGCTTGATTTTTTTGTTTTCTTATTTGCATTCCTCATTTTTGAAATTTGTTGATTGTCTTTGTCCTTATGACTTGCATTATGCTTTATTATTTCCTCTTTTTGTCTTAATTTCTTTGTATTTGTAGAAAATTTTGGAATAGTGTATTATGAGTTACTACATACTTTCTAACTTTGGATTTAATAATTTATATATATATATAAATATATATATATATATATATATATATATATATATTTAAATACATCAAAGTTTGCTTTTTTTACTTTATCTGATATATATATATATATATATATATATATATATATATATAAATACAGGAATTGTCCTACGAATTCAGTTTAAACATTGTTGGGACGAACCTTCTTCCATATTTTCTATGGTGTCAAGATGGAAACTCTGTGAGATTATTTTCGGCCGCTAAGGAACCCATTTGTGACCCATTTGATACTAAAACATAAAATAAAAACTAATTCGAAGAAAAGTAATGCCGAGGTCACTTTCCCGGATTCTGAAATACCTATGTACCAAATTTCATGGCCGTACGAAGTTCAGATTTCCCGCTATAGGCGGCACATAATAAACAGACATCTTCATTTATTATGTAAGATGTGCATAGTAGTAAAAATATCTGATGTGGATAGTACTTAACTTTCCCTACTCACATAGTTCATTAAATTGAAGTTGATTTCTCAAATTGTCACGGGTACTTGATATTATATCCAGTTTGCAGTTGGAATACTTCTTCTTCTTCATTAGTCAATTTTATGTATTTTAAAACGTCACCATCTTTTTAAAATTCCAAAAACTTAAATATTTCGAAAAAGATTCAAGCTAGAGTAATGGAGTTGATCTTATTTGTTTCGTCGTTAAAAATTATGTGTAAGACAAACATTTATTAAATACTTTTAAGCATACTTAGTCTTTTATTTCAGATTTTACATTTTTGTTGACTATTTTCCACAAAAAAAGGATAGTTCATTTTTTCCGAATCGAACCAAAATCTAATTAGTAGCAGGGTAATCCGCAAGTGATTTGTTTACCAAATTTCTATTACCAAATGCTATTCACATCTTACATAATAAATGACTAATGAATAAATGACTAATGAAATTTCTAGAGTGGACACATGCATTGCACAGACACACAGACAGACACATATACAGATATATCAACATACAGACAGACACGCACACGGACGTCACGTTAAAAATAGATTTTTCGTGTTCTAAATTGCTTGAAACGTGTAGATCCGCCAAAGGGAGTTCCGATTTTCGACATAATTCTAATGCTTTCCCTTCAATAAAAAAAATCAAAATAGGGTCATAGTCAGAAACGAAATCCCAGGGGTTGGAGTGGAATTCAAGGGGGTTTCAATAGTTCTGGAAGAGGGGCTTGTCGCATGGTAAACCCATGATCCAATATTTTCGGGGCTGCGATCTTGAGTTAACGAATTTATTTTGCGGGGTCGGCCTTTTCGTTTGGCCAGCTGCACTCGGAATAGAAAACAGGATCTGAGGGAGTTTTCTTTGGAGATCGCATTTTTACCGAAATATTTCAAAGTTTGTCCGGTTAGGACGGATCATAGGGCTGGCGGCCTGTCTGAATTAGCGGCCGAAAGGATATCAGCTTCACAGGGGCTTGAGAAAGGGTTTCTTTGTTTTTGAGGGGCTAAAAAGCCAATGTTGTTGCTTTGGGGTTAAGGGGTTAAGACCCAGTAACCAATGAAAGGATTTTGGTGCGCCTCAGAGGCGTGTTTTAAAATCTTGGAGAGAGAGATTTTGAGAATTTAAAAAAAGGAGCGAGGAGAATGATCTCGGACTCGAGTGTGATAGGAAGTCATTTTTAAGTGCAGTGCTGTTCATCTGAAGGATGAAAGCAGGCAACACGGCCCGCGATGTTGGTGAGTTACCCATTTGGGACCTATTTCCATTTATGTGTTTTTTTTCTCTCTCTTTCTCCGATTTATTATGATTTCAAACTAATGTTAGGGATAGTTAATCTTAATTATTGCTTACCATCTGTTCCATTTAGTCTGTGAGACTCTATACACTTTTGTATTGTTATCTTAAATTGGTAGTCTTTCCATTTTGAATATGGGAAGTTGTATTTTAAATATTTTAAGTCAATATTGTGTAAATATTTATATAGTGTAAATAAATTCATGTTTGTATATACACACGGTCTTTTTCTTCTCCGCGTTCTTACCGGGCGTGTCCTAAAAGAGGAAGTTACCTCAGGGCAGGGCTCACTAGAAACTTTTTCGGTTGGGGGTGGAGGTGGATGGGGGAAAGCACTAAATTATTAAATTGTAGCTTTTAAATAAATTGTTCTATTAAAATATTTTAATTAAATATAACTAAATACGGTGCTTTTTGTTATCGGGGACCACTATTATTATGTGTTACTAGAGTTTAAGCTTATGTACTACAGATTTTATTAATCATCAGCATCGGTAAACTCTAATAGTTATTATTATACAGGGTGTCCAGTGCTATCGGTGCCCAATGGCTATTTCCTCAACCGTTAGTCACAGAGATATACTTCCAATTGCAAAAATGTTTTAAATTTTAAAATCCATTATCTTAGAAACAGTTTAAATCAATAAATACATTTTTGAAAGAAATACGAAATATAAATTTTTAAACGGTCCCCCGGTCCTACCAATTATATTTAGAAAAATCATACTCATGCAATTTCATGCAAAATGAAAAAAAATCTTCCTTTTACGACCAAAATTCACCCAGTTATAAAGCATTAAACTTTATGACTTAAGTCCCTTTTCCACGCATAAAAATGTCCCGTTTCAGGCAACCAACCAATCAGGGACCGTATTGACCATTTCTCCAGGCAACCAACCAATCAGGGACCGTATTGACCATTTCTCCAGGCAACCAACCAATCAGGGACCGTATTGACCATTTCTCCAGGCAACCAACCAATCAGGGACCGTATTGATCATTTCGCAGAACAAGAAGTGCTCCAACTTTAAACAGCTATAAGTCGGTCAATTTTGGTCGTAAAAGGATGATATTTTTTTATTTTGCATAAAATTGTATGAGGATGATTTTCCTAAATATAATTGGTAGGACCGGGGGATTGTATAAAAATTTATATTTCGTATTTCTTTCAGAAATGTATTTATTTTGATTTAAACTATTTCTAAGATAATAGATTTTAAAATTTAAAACATTTTTGCAGTTGGAAGTGTATCTCTGTGACTAACGGTTGAGGAAATAGCCATTGGGCACCGATAGCACTGGACACCCTGTATATTTCAATCCATATAAATTATTACAACGTAGATTATTAATAAATAGAAATTGTATAGTTACATTTGTAAGCTGATGGTTTATTGTGAAAATCCATATAGATACTATACATCAATATTAATATATAATAATTGAAATATATTTTAGTATAAGCATCAATTAGTAGAGCATCTATTAATTATTCGAAGAAAAATTTTAAAAGTTATATTAACGCATAATATTAACTCTATAACAAATCGTCAGTTGATTTTGAATCTGTAAAACATCAAACACCACAATAATATCCCCCCCCCCCCTTAATATTTAAAATTCAGAGAGGAGGGGAGAGGGATACAGGGAGAGGACGGGGGAGGAGAGAGAGAGGAGAGAGAGGAAGTGCGGGAAGTGGGGAGAGAGGGGAGAGAGAAGAAGAGAGGGAGGTGGAGAGAGATGGAGGAGAGAGAGGTGGAGAGAGAGGGAGAGAGAGGGGAAGAGGGAGGGGAGATAGAGGAGAGAGAGAGAGTGGGGAGAGGAGAGAGAGTGGGGAGAGAGAGGGTGGAGAGGGAGAGATGGATAAAAAGCTGAGCAACATAAAACAAAATAAAACATATTAAAATTTTTTATACGGGCAGCACATGACTTTCTCTACATAAGGTATCGAATTTACTGCTTTCATAGAGAAAAAATGATGTACAATATCCACGCTTAATGTTTTAACGCTGAATTGTACTTTCCTTTTCTCGCTTTTTTGGATGACAACATGTAAAACCATTCCAATTAATTTATATTTTTCGCAAGTCTAACATGATAATCTTCTTACATAATAAAGGACGATGTCTCTTTCAAACAAACTTTGAACGGAATCCATAAGATTAATAGACGCATTGTGAATTTAAAGAAATATATACTTTTCGTGTGCTTAAAACGTCCCCGATTTTTATTTTGCAATATAAAAAAATGAACTAGAAATCCTATGTTTATAATTTGAGAGCAGTTCCTTTAAATATTACACACTGCTCCAAAATAAAAATTTCAGAAGCTATCCTTTCATCAATTATAATTTTTATAAAAGTGCGCGAACCTGCAAGATTTTTGATGCTGTTAATTTCTAGTTAATGCTGTTAATTTCATGCTAATTTCTAGGAATTAGGTTATAATTTCTCTCTTCGTTTTGGCAACTGCGCATGCGCTTAAAGCCACAGAAGCCTTCTCTACTAGAGGAAGAATTTATTTTTGAATCTTCTAGTCGCACGGTAATCGGACCCATTTTAAAAGTAGAAAGAGGAGGATAATTTGGGAATGAGGTCGTTGCATTGGTTGTACACGGATTATATTCAATTTTTCCTTTTATTTATATTAATAATTTTTATTTATTTATTTAGTTTAATAAATTTAATTTATCCCTGCTTTAACTCCCGAGCAACGACTGGTACAGTTACTAGTTATAAATATTAGTGTCACCTAACTGAAAAAAATTCTATTATTTTAATGTCTAGGTTCATTGTATAATTTTAAATTTTAATGTGCTTGATTTTTAGATCACTTTGTATATCGAAACATGCAATAAGCTTTATTCTTACAGCATTCAAAGTCTTTGTAACGAGAGAGACATCCACAATGACACACAAATCCCTTATCCCTTATCGTGTAATGGTCAGACTAGATGAAAAGAGCGAAAAAAAAATACCACGTTCTTTCTAATTTTAAGCTTTTTTATAGTCAAGCATGCATTCATCTATGAAGGATGAACTGGTCACACAATTATTCGCTTTCTGCCAGCCGCACGAACGCTGTGTAAATTGTATACATACGTTACAAAAGAAATAATCCCGTCGGATTAAATAAACGAATAAACCTGATCGCAGCGTATCTCCTGTCTTAATCAAAAATTCAGGCAGGAAGGTAGCATTCGAATGCATACGGGCGTAGAGAATACTATGCTAATAGCTTTATTCGTATGCACAGTCTAGATGGCGATTATTATAGTCAGACTATGGAAAAATCTGAGTGTTTTTCTGTCTTTATTAAGAGCGTTGGATGACCCTTATTCACCCATCTGCCAGTAGAAGAAGTAAGGTAGTTTTATGAGATAGAATTGTAATACTGATGTGGTTGGGCAGCATAACATTTTTCGCTATATACTATGTAAAGGAAAATGTGGCATTAACTCTCCAATTGTTGGCCTCTGCGAGATAACAAATTAATTAGTCAAATAAGACAGGCGTGGAGACTGATACACGCATGATCCAATTATATTTATGGTGTATATATATATATATATATATATATATATATATATATATATGTATATATATATATGTATATATATATATATATATAGCATAGTGAACATATAAAATTAAAATTAATTCCAAAGTTATTCAATTTCTCCAGAAGTTGGCGCAAAGCAGCACACTCTCCTAAAGTAGCATACACTATTCATATGAAACAAAAGGAAGGAAATGTCCAAATGCATGGCATAAAATGGTAGATCCCTCTTTCCCGTTTAAAAGACTGCTTTTATGCCCGGGCAACACTCACGGTACCAATGCCATGCAGTAGCCATACTTCCGTAAATGTGTCAAGTCAAAAACACTCGAAAAAGTGCAAAATAAACAAATAGGAATCAACCAGGATCGCAAGGGAAAGGAAAAGAATGGAAATGCAGCAAATGCCCCTGTCGGTTAAGACAGAGCGCATTATATATAAAAGCAGTTTGAGCATGCGTAATTCGCTATTTTCACTTTTATCGTTCTATACTTCTGCCATATTCTTTAAGTAAGCGTTTTCTCCCTTTTTTGTATTAAATAGGGAATTATAATAACATGTCAGGAAGCCAATTGGATAATTCCGTTTTATTGCCGCTTCATAATATTTCTATTATGCATGATGCAATCAGACTTGAAAGTATTAATGCGTTGATTTCTTTTGAGGTGACCAATGACGACATTTCTGAAAATGTTTTTGGTCAAATTGGACCTCTAATCAATAATGGGATTGATTTTTATATTGTGATTGTTTCTCTTGTCATATAAGACGGTATATGTACCATATCTACTGTCATGTTTTAGTGTGATATCTAGAAAATCAACACTATCTTCCTCCTTACTTATATTCTCAATCAATTCCAGTTCTTTTGGATAAAAAGTAAAATCAAATTGGGGTGTATTCATATATTGTCCAATAAGGACATCGTCAACATAACGAAAATATGGCATTTCATGTAATATATGAGTGCCATTTTCAAATTTGCACAAGTATAGATCGGCGAGCAGGGATGAACATCCCCCTCCCTCCCATGGGAATACCCTTAACCTGTTGAAAATAGTTGGTGCCATTAAATAAGATGTTTTCAAACAACACAATGCGAATCAAGTCCTTGTATTTTCTGAATGTAATATGCTCTTTTAAGTCATATATTTCATGTAGTTCCTTCAAAATTTCATATAGATTTTCCAGATTGATGTTGTTGAATAAATCACGGAAATCGTAACTTTTGAAACGTATATCCTTGTTGTAAAATTGAAGTCGGTTGATGACACATCATAACTATTATTTATCATTACTGTTCCTTGTTTCTTGAGTATAATCATAACTTTTTAAAGTATAGTTAAAAGTTTTTTATTTGCAATTGTTAAATATGATCCACATCCCACTGTCACCGGCCGGAACTTGACTGGAATTTTATGAAGTTTTGGTATGAGTACCAGATATGGAAAGTTAACTGCTTTAAGTTCGATACCAATGCGTTTATACAGAGCTTTAATTTTATTTACCAAACAATTTCCATTTTGATGTAAAGGGGAGTACATTTGTTTGTCAAGATAACTATCTTTTAAAGTATCAACGTAGTATTTTCTGCATGTGAAAGCGTAATTTGATACTACTTTATCAGTATAAGTTATAACATATTTATCTTCATATTTATTGACTGCATTTTGAAGAGAAGGATAATACGTTTTTTACACAATGTTTTGTAGTGGAGATTGAACATTTTGGTAAGGTTGTATTGCCATTCTTTGAAAGCTTGTATTGGCATGCTGTATTTTACGGCGAGTTTATATGTAAATGTCTTCAAATCTTGTTCAAAATCCTTTTTAATATTTGTGAAATCTTGTATTCGAAATTTCGTACCAAGTTGAAGCATAGATTTTAACTTGTAATTAACCAATAGATCCAAGTTTCTAGTGATAATGTGCCCATGATGGGTATCTATATAAGGGCTGTTTTGGCAATTACACACTTCACTTTTATATACATTGATTTTTCTACTTATGCGGTTATAATTAAATATTTTTCTACCATTGGTTTGCACAAATTTATAAATCAGTTTTACTTCGATGTTAGGTATTGGTAAGAGATGTGCCAAGTTTTTTATATATGTCTTGATTGGTAATCCGTCATAATTCTTATTTTTGTAGGTTGTAACAAAAGGCTCTGCTGTAGTAGTTTTCTTATGGGTAGAGGATTTCAATACTATGTTTAATGTACTGGCTTTTAGTTTAAGTAAATCCATCATTATAGCGTAGTTTGTACATGCATTTTCATTATTATTAACAATTAGTTGTTCTTCGAATTGATACACTTTCAAATAACACCAGATGCGTTGAATATAACGTTTTTTTTATACTAAATATAAGATTTTTGATTCAACCGGGTTTTATTATTATTACTGTACACACTTTTTTTATGAACATTTCGATCTTTTCAAGAGTTTCTTTATAACTGATATTTTTCTTTTTTCTTGTTCCCTTTTGCCATCTCTGTTTTATAGTACAATGGGTTACGTTTACGTTTTTCATTTTTATAATTTTTTTTATCCAAAAGAACTGGAATTGATTGAGAATATAAGTAAGGAGGAAGATAGTGTTGATTTTCTAGATATCACACTAAAACATGACAGTAAAGATGGTACATATACCGTCTTATATGACAAGAGAAACAATTTCAATATAAAAATCAATCCCATTATTGATTGGAGGTCCAATTTGACCAAAAACATTTTCAGAAATGTCGTCATTGGTCACCTCAAAAGAAATCAACGCATTAATACTTTCAAGTCTAATTGCATCATGCATAATAGGAATATTATGAAGGAGGCAATAAAACGGAATTATCCAATTGGCTTCCTGACATGTTATTATAATTCCCTATTTAATACAAAAAAAGGAGAAAATGCTTACTTAAAGGATATGGAAGAGGTATAGAACGATGAAAGTGAAAATAACGAATTACGCATGCGCAAACTGCTTTTATATATAATGCGCTCTGTCTTAACCGACAGGGGCATTTGCTGCATTTCCATGCTTTTCCTTTCCTTTGCGATCCTGGTTGATTCCTATTTGTTTACTTTGCACTTTTTTGAGTGTTTTTGACTTGACGCATTTACGGAAGTATGGCTACTGCATGGCATTGGTACCGTGAGTGTTGCCCGGGCATAAAAGCAGTCTTATAAACGGGAAAGAGGGGTCGCCATCCCCTTCTACCATTTTATGCCATGCATTTGGTCATTTCCCCCATTTTTTTCATAAGAATCTTATATATACCAGAAATACAATTGGATCATGCGTGTATCAGTCTCTATGCCTGTTTTATTTGACTAATTAAGTTGTTATCTTGTAGAGGCCAGCAAGTGGAGAGTTATTGCCACATTTCCCTTTACATAGTATATAGCGGAAAATGGTATGCTACCCAACCACATCAATACTACAATTCTATCTTATAAAACTACCTTACTTCTTCTACTGGCAGATGGGTGAATAAGGGTCATCCAAATCTCTTAATAAAGAGCGTTGGATGTATATATATATATATATATATATATATATATATATATATATATATATAATTTTCTATGTTAAATCAAATTGTACTCTTTTTCCATATGGATTAAATCAATTATATCTAAATGATAATATTGTAAAAAATAATTTTGTTGATAACAAATACTCAATCTTTAATCATCTTTTTTTGAATCCCCAAATAAAAAATCGAAACTCTGTTAAACACAAAAGTTTAAAACGAGGTAAAGGAAGTTCCAGAAATCATGAGTATAAAGCTGAGATTAAATGTTTACATCATAAATTTAAGAGCACTCATTAATGGAAAATAATAAAATCATGGGTATTTGCGGTTAAGGAAAAACATTTAAATAACCTTTATGCCATATTCTTAAAATTAAATCTAACTAATGGACATTTTAATCATATTTTTTGTGATTTGCTCATTACTAGATCAAAGTATTTAAAATTAAATCTAAATCAATTTCATAATAACAATCGTTCTTCTAATTCTTATTGTGTTATTTCTTTTAAACATCCTATTTATAATACTATAAATTTTAGGAATTTATTTAATAAGTTTAATCATTTAATACCTATTAAGGATTTGAATATCGCTAAGACTTTTAATTTTAAATTCAATAAGTCTATAAGAAGAGCTATTTTTAATTACAATGAAATTTCTCAATCTCTCTCTATAGATATAGATTTCATGTCTAATTTAGATAATGAATGTATTTGCAAAGATGCCAATTATGCTAATTATATTAATTCATATTTGGGTCATGTTGTTACAGGAGACTTAGCCAGAGTTAAAGATGATTCTTTAAGAACTGTAATGTCTTATGGTACAAAATTCAGGTTACAATCTTGTGACAACTTCATTAAAGTATTAAAGTCAATTAATCTTGACCTTGATAAATATATTTATAAATTAGCTTGTAAATATATGCTCTGCTATTAGAGGCATTTAACATGTGGAAATTTACTTTATTAAAATTTATTAAAAATACTATTAGTGGTATTAAATTGTCTAGTATATATAATATTGATAATATAAAATAATGTATTAGTGATTTACAAAAATCTTTATTATTACTTCTTTTAATAAAGCCTCTAATAATTATGCTATTATTTGTAAAAAATTCTATATGCAATTTCTGTTAGATTATTTAAATAATAATAGTCTATTTAAACTTGATTCACATTCTATCATTAGTAACAAACATAAAATTATTAATGTATATAGTGATTTAAATATTAATTATAAATTTTTGAAATTTCCATATACTGCGTTTATTCCTAAATTTCGTAAATATCCTATTAAATTTAGAACTATAACTAGTGGTCATAATTCTTACTCTACTATAGTTAGCAAATTAGAATTATATAATTTAAATGTACTAAATGATAGTTTACGTTATTCTAGTAATGAATGCTTTTTTTTCTAAAGAATAGTAAAAAATTAAAGAATAAATTAATAACTTTTGGTAAATTAATTGAATTTCAAACTGATTTTAAAGATATTTTCAATAGCATTAATATTACTGATCTTTATGATGTAATATTAGCTCTGTATAATGCATTTATTACTAATCAATCTACACATATTAAATTAAAAAAACTTTCTAGTCTTCAACACTTTGTACTTTTCAATAATTATATTTTTCAAGGTAATAAATTATACATACATGTCTCTGGGTTTCCACAAGGTGGCTGTAGTAACTGCATGCTAGCTAATTCATACTTTTTCATTATGAAAATTCTTTTATTTCAACTGATTATATAATTTACAGATATGTTGATGATCTGATCTGTTTAGTATTTACTGACTGACAACTATGCCATATAGATATCTATCTGGATAATTTGGAATTAATTCCTAATGAAGCCTCTATTAGTAATAGAGTTAATTTTTTGGATTTAAATCTAATTATTGAACCTACTAATAGAATAGTTACTAATTTATATGATAAAAAAGACAATTTTCATTTTAATATTAATAAAATATTACCATTTAATTCCTGTAAGTAGATTCAATTGTTTAGAAATATTATACTTAACCAACTATTTAGAATTTATAGATTATCAGATAAAAAATTTCATGTTTTGCACATTAATAACCTAAAAAGTACCAGTTTGTTATATCAATATCCAGTATATTTAGCAAATGGTATAGTTAATAAGTTCAAATTAGCTAAATATTCTTAAGATCCCCCCCTAGTATCTTATATTAGTTAATTTTTAAATTTCTCTTGAATTAGTATTGCCTTCTTAGACATTTGCCTCCTTGCTTTATATTATTTTACACGCCCCTTTATTACGTAGCTTTCACTGGTCAATTTATCACATTTTATGACTTTTTTGCATTCTGCTATTTATATCTCACGTTTGGCAACATTTGATTTCCACTGTTATTTCCTGCGAATGGCAACAGTAGTCTCGTCATTTATTCCTCGTTGCTCGTATATGTGCTGTATTTTCTCAGATAGTTTTATATTCCTATTTCATTTTTCAATCTTTTAGCTTGTAGTTTAAGTATAAAGCGTTTATAAATATTATGTATCTCTTTCTTCAGGAAAAAAAAATATTTTTTGTTCATTTTGAATAGATACTTGGACTTAAAAACGAATTTATTCAAAATGAACACTTTTTAGGCCTAGTGCTTATCCACGTGTATTGCTTTAATGCTTGGTTATTTTTTGTTTTTCAATTTTCGAATCCTCACCATTGATATAAGTTGAATATATTTGGCTTGATAAGTAGATATATGAATTTTATTCTCCTCTTGATTGATGATTCTCTATTTTTTACACCATTTTATGTTGTTTGCATTTTTTACGTTAAGGTTTTATGAGTTACAACTTCTCTTTTTTCTATCATTGGAATTTCATATTATAATTTTATTATATATATATATATTACCTGTTTTATTTATTATGTTCTCTTTATCATCTTCACAAGCTTGTTGTATAGTCATTATTGATATCAAATAATCACTTCAAACCATCTTATTTTCATTTTTGCTATACAGAATAATTTCAACAAATGAACAATCTCTAGTATATAATTGATGACAGAACAGCTTCATATAATTTCAAATTCAACAAACTTCAACATTTTTCATCAAACTTTTCTAAATCAGTGTTTAAAAATATCATTAATAATCAGTTCATACGAATCAAACAGTTAAATTCACCATGTTACTTTGAAGAAAACATTCAAAAATTAATAACCACTGCCATAAAAAAACAGAACTACCGCCAAATCTTACTTTTTCCTTCATAAAAACCCATTTCAAATTTAAATTCAACACCATGCTCAAATTACAGCAACTTATTGAAAGGTCAGTCTTAACATCTTTTGAATAATAAAATGAAATATTCGTCAGTTACCACTACGTATAAATACATCATCGAAAAGTATAACTTCATTTTTGGAATTGAGTTATCATTTAATTCAGTGCTTACACTTGATTTGGAGTACTATTTCCAACACTAAATTATTTAATGAATGAATGAATTAATTAATTTTTTGGAACATAGATGATTAAGCATTTTCTATTCACCATGTTTCATTTCACCATGTTACAATCTTAGACTATAATTTTAACTGTAACCAACTTTGAGTTGGCTCCCAGACTCTTCCTACATTCCATTCGATGGTTTCACCTGACATTGGTAACACTTTTTACGTTATTTTATTCTTATTCAAATTGAAATTCTTTAGATGTTATTGTATTATTATACAATGATTATTGGATTGATTATTGTAATTTCAGATATTGGATTGATTATTGTTAATTCAGATCTAAAATTAAATCTCTATTCTTCTACGTCGAGCCATGTGTATAATTTCTGTAATAAAATTTACAGTTATGCACACAGTGTGAGTTAGGCGTCAAAATATAAAACATTTACCCAAAGTGTGTATCTCGTCTCGTGAATGGAACGGACTCCATCTACGAGAATAATGTTTATCCATTTATCGTATAATATAACATATAAAAAGTAAACATATTTTGCAATTGTTAATACTTTTCTAATTTTTTGTAATTGTTTTGATAAATTTATTTAAAAAATGTTCAATATCTAAAAAAATCTAAAGTTTATTTCATTTGTTTTTTTAATAAAAAATCACAAAAGAAATGGCAATTTACCTAACATTATTAATGGCTATGATTCTTTATTGATTATTTCAAAATTTCATTCGAAAATTTGAGGGGGGGGGGTGCGTCTTCCGAATATTCGATTGCGTTTAAAATAAATAGGGTTCCAGTATTCTCTGGTTATAATATTTGTCCCAAATTTCGTTCGAAACGCTCCATTCGTTTGTAAGATATCGCGTTCACAGTCACACGGACACATACACATACCCCTGCCTCCCATACACACAAGCACACACACACACACACACACATACACACATACGTAAGCACGCACATTCAGATGCACGTATTGCAAGCAAGCCCACACACACACAGACATGGCCTCAAAATCGTTCGATTCGAGTTCAGGGATGCTTGACACGTGATCTTCATTCTAATTTGAATTTTTGACCCCGTCACAATACTTTCCCTATACAATATGTTATGTACAGGGTGATTATAAAAATACTTTGCCGATATATGAGCCCCTAACAATTATATCGTTCAAGGAAACTGAAAGAAATTTCGGATGTAGGTATTTTAAGGTATGCGCTTTAGAATGGTGTGAAAAAACAACGGTCCAGCTCTCACAGTTAGGGTTATTGTGACACAATTTCAAAATTTTCAAATGGCAACACCTACTTTTTTTTATTAGAATGTGATCTTCACAATGGTAAACAATAAATGGGGTTGAAACGGTACCCGCAGCACGAAAAACGCAGGTGCTAGTCAGAGACTAAGAAAAAAGTGAAAACAATTGTAGCGTTTACCAGAACACGAATTTCTGTTCCATTGACTTCGCATTCAATACCGTGTGTTCGGCTCAGAAACCAGCCTGGTGAATCTCCTTCGAAAGGAGCAGAGACTATGCAAATTTCCAGGTTCGGCGTCGTAAGACAACGTCATGGCGGACGTCATCGCCGTAGGAGAAAGAGAAGGCATTGTGATTTGAGTGCCGCTTGTTTTCTTGCACTTTGACTTGACCAACATGACGCTTACAGTGAAACAACGATGTTGAGACCCAGACCGTCCGACCTACCAGAAAGGTGTAAGGTAACTGTATGGACGGCCGGGTTGAAACAACGATGTGAAATGGTTAAACTCTATACCTGAATCGACAAAATGCCACAGAGTCATTACGTGTTTTCCTCACAAACCATCGGCTACGACGAGACCAGTGTTCTGTACAAGCTGTACGGGACTTGATACGCAAATTTGAAGAAACTGGTTGCACATGCGATTGATCTCGACTTGGACGACCTTCCTTTCCCGTCGAGGTTGTTGCAGAAGTGCATGAGACGATAAAGGTAGGTCGTATTGCAAGTGCACGCGATGTTTCACGCGTGCTGGATTTGCCGAATTCTACGGTTCGCGAGATTCTGCGCTCTGGTGTTCTCCCCATGTTACCGTATTGGTTCCAGCGTGTCCAGATGTTGCAAGTTGGCAATGATCAACTACGCTTAGATTTGGCAAATAAATTCCTCATCCAGTATGACGATGATAACAGATGGGCAGTACGAGGCACATTTCTTCTTGACTGGTAACGTGAATTCGAAGACCTGTGTGCACTGAGCAGACCACAATCCCCATGATGTGGTCTAACTTCCGTTACACCAAGTAAAAGTGACTGTGTGGTGCGGGATAACAAGCAACTTCATCATAGGCCCTTACTTTTTGAAGAGGTTACTGTCGCAGGTCTAGCACCTGTACGGTAATGACTGGTCGCTATGAAGCAATGTTGACCAAGTACGTCATTCCCGAATTGCAATAGCGAAATGCCCTATCTAACGTCGTGTGGATGCAAGATGGTGCTTCCCCATATGTGGGGTATTCTATGAAACGTTTATTGATACAACAGTTTGATGACAGAATTATCTCCCGCCATTTTATGTTTCCTTGGCCACCCAGATCCCCCAATCTCACTCCAATGGATTTCTGGCTGTGGGGATACATGAAATCCAAAGTGTATGCAGGCAATCTGCAAACTCTATTTGATTTGAAAGATGCCATCACATGTGAGGTTCAACAGATTCCTCTTGCCATGGTACGTGCTTCAGTGCTATCCACCATCTGTCGCATGCAAAGTGTCACCGTGTATGAAGGCTGTCACGTAGAAAATTTGTGAAACACAATAAAATGTTTTTTTGCTTTTCTGTTGCTGGTCTGTCCTTATTGGTTGTTTTCATTTTTTTCTCAGTTTCTGCCTAACCCGGCGTTTTTCGTGCTGCAGGTACAGGTTCAAAGCTATTTATGGTTTTTCACTGTGAAGATCACTTTCCAATAAAAAAAAGTAGGTGTTGCCATTTGAAAATTTCGAAATTGTGCCACTGTAATCCTAACTTTGAGAGCAGGACTGTTGTTTTTTCACATCATTCTTGAGCGCATATCTTAAAATACCTGCATCCAAAATTTCCGTCCGTTTCCTTAAACGGTATGATCTCTAGAGGTTCATATATCGGCAAAGTTATTTTATAATCACCCTGTATATAGGGAAAGTAATTGAAAAAGTTCTACGGCGTTTTAATTGAATATTTTCGCCTGTGCAGCTATAGAACGCGTCAATCGAAAGTTAAACGCATGCATAAGGATTTAAGTGAGAACCATATATATTTAGCACATGGATTTGCACATAGATAGACGAGCAAGAATATTTGGAATTCCACTTTTGCACAAGAATTTTTGAAACTCTATGCTTAAGATTTTGTATTTCTGAGTAGAAAAAATTGTCCGTCCAAAATAGCAATTACAAAGTCTATATAAATAAAATTGAAAATCTGTCTGTCTGTCTGTCTGTCTGTCTGTCTGTTTGTCCCGTCATCACGGGAGAACGGCTGAACCGAATTTGATGAAATTTTGTGGGTGGCCTAGAAATAGCCCCACTTAAAATTTAGTCTATGTTTGAAATTTCTACGACCAGTGGTTCTCGAGATATTAGTAAAAAACGAAACTTTCGTTTATCTCATCATCACGAGAGAACGGCTGAACCGAATTTAATGAAATTTTGTGGGTGGCCTTGAAATAGCCCCCCATAAATTTTGTCCAAGTTTCGAGTTTCTAAGGCCAGGGGTTGTCGAGATATTAATGAAAAACGGAACTTTTTTTATAGGAGTTCTACTCTCCAACTCCGTGGTTTATCCAAACGCAAAGGATAAAAATCATTTGTTTAAAACGTCAAAGGGAATTAAAACTTTATTTTTGAGTTTGATGCAGGATTTTTGCATTAAATAGTCGCTATCTGAAAGCATGAATTGTTTGAAACATGAATTTAAATGGAAAAATCTACCTCCATGTTTTTATTTCACAAGCTTTTACTCAACGATTAGAAGTATAAAGATATTAAAATGGTTATTTAATTTCGCATTTCATGAGGAAGATTCTATTTTATATCGTGTTGCTCGGCCAAGGAATGAAATTAAATATGTTTGCTAATGATTATTATTATTTGTTCGATTTGAATATTAAATAAATGGGTATTAAAATATATCTTATAAATGAACGGTTTGATTTTTTTTAATTATATTAATTGCGAACTGCATACACCACTTTCATTTATTTTAGCAAAGAGGTTTTAAGCTTATATATTGTGTTTAGCTAATAAACTCATATTTTGTTTACCCAATAAATTCATTTATCCAATTGTTTAAACAGAAAAAGAGTAGAATGGGTATATCTTCTAACAATATTTTAGTGTTTTCATTTAGTATATACAAACTTGATCACGATATTTTATTCAGATCTGCGAATTTAGAGCTACAAATTTGGCTGGATATGGCTAACTTGGCAAATTTCATAAAAGTTACCAAAATGATTGAAATGTCCCCAAATTGATAAAAATGACGTAAATCAATGAAATTTATTTTGTTTTGTTAAAAGAAAGTACTGAAATGGTGTTTCGTTAGCATTTGTCTGTCAGTCCAACCGCCCTCTACTTAGTAACACATTTAGCGAATTTTTAAAATGTCACCAAATTGATAAAAATATTTATAAATCCATAAACATATTTTGAAATTGATAAATTGCCCTAAATAAACGAAATTGTGTTTTTTTAGGGGATGATATTTTGATGATGGTTCGTCAATTTATCGCCAAGTGGGACTGTCAGTTCTACAGTCCCACTTGGCGATAAATTTGGCGATTTTTTAAAATGTCACCAAATTGATAAAAATATTTATAAATCCATAAAAATATTTTGAAATTGATAAATTGCCCTAAATAAACGAAATTGTGTTTTTTTAGGGGATAATATTTTGATGATGGTCCGTCAATTTATCGCCAAGTGGGACTGTCAGTTCTACAGTCCCACTTGGCGATAAATTTGGCGATTTTTTAAAATGTCGCCAAACTTTCATTAGAGATATTCAGACGATATTTTGACCACCAATTTATTTGAAACAAATCATAACATGTCGCTTAACAACGGATTTAAATTTAATGTGTTTATGAGGAAGAAGATGTTTATTAAATCTTTTCCGATTTTAATGATGAAGATATGTATATAAAATAAATTTCATTGCCATCGTATTTTTGACTGGATAATATCAATTACGATCTTCATGTTTAAACATTATTATTATTGAAGTTTTCGGGGATTATTGATTCAGAGATTATTGATATGTTCAATTTCTTATGGCATTGTTTTATTGCGGTAAAAATTGTTGAAACTCATATATTGTACGTTGTACGAGTAATCTTCTACAAATGCACGGGTATATCTTCTAATCTAAGAGAATATAAGAAGTATATGTATATTAGCATATATTGGAATCAAGCCTTCCGGTATGAAGATGGCAGGGATTATTGATATTTTTAATTTATTAAGTAATCTGTTATATATTGGTAAAAATTTTTCAGACTACATATTTTAATACGGGTAATCTTTTACTAACACTAGGAGATATCTTCTAATCTATGACATTATAAGAAGTACGGGTTTATCTTCCCATATAATTTTAGCACTTTCATTTGAGCACATATTGGAATTAATTATTGCCTACTGATTTAAAGATTACGGATTTATTGATCTTTTCAATTTATATATGTAATCTACTAATACAGGTTATATCTTCTAATATTCGCGTATATAAGTAGTACGGGTCCCATACAATACGCTATTATTTTGCATATATTGATTCAATTCCATACTTTTTATAAATTTGCTTTCAAAAAGGCCAGGATATTTTATTCTTCAGATCTACCCGTGAAGATAATTTTGAATAACGAGAACAGCCATTCCTTAACTTCTGTTTAGGAGCATTATGTTAAATATTTTAACAGAATATTTTGATTAAAAATGCTATTTAGTATACTATAGGAATTTGCACATGATTGTGAAATTTAAGTTTATTTATATTATATACTCCGTACGAAGAACGGGTATGCTGCTAGTATTCAATAAATTAAAACATAGCCATATTAAAATAATCTTAAAAATAATAAATTCTTAAAATTTCTTCAGCGGGCCGCATAAAATCCCTCACTGAACCGCGAGTTGATGACCGAAGATTCTAAACTTTGTGTTGAAGTATTTTTGAATAATATGTTGTTGAAGTTGAAGAAGTGTGTTGTAGAAGTATGTTGTTGAAGTTGAAGAAGTATGTTGTTGTTGTTGAGACCCAGACCATCCGACCTACCAGAAAGGTGTAAGGTAACTGTTTGGATGGTCGGGAAGAACCACCCAATTTAAACCGGAACACAGTGGGGGAGGCATCCACAGGGACCGTGCACCCATCCGCAGGGACCGTTCCCCTACCACCAACCTCTCGGAAGGACTTACGGACCCACATGTTTAACGTGATCGTACTCCGCGTGAACACGGAGGCACTTTTGGTAACGTAGGGAATCGAACCCGGGCCTACCGAGTGCAATTCCCGCGCGCTAACCACTGGGCTACCGCGCCCTTGAAGAAGTATGTTGTAGATGTTGAAGAAGTGTGTTGTTGAAGTTGAAGAAGTATGTTGGAGTTGAAGAAGTATGTTGTTGTGTGTTGTTGAAGTATTGTTGAAGTTGAAAAAGTGTGTTGTTGAAGTTGAAGAAGTATGTTGTTGAAGTTGAAGAAGTATGTTGTTGTGTGTTATTGAAGCATTGTGTTGTTGAAGTATTCTTGAAGTATTTTTGAGTATTACATAACGATGCGGATTACAATTTTTTATCTGAAAATATTATATTTTCAACAAAGTTATGTATTTTGCTTTTGTTACACATCTAGAAAATAGTTTTCTTGCTATTTTTTGAAGTATGATATTGAATATATCAAAAAATTGAATATATCTTCTTTTAACACAAGTACAATATTCCTGAGTTTGTTGAGAAACGTGCTTTGAATAATGATTAAGGTAATATCAAAAAATAAGAGGGGGGGGGGGAAGAAATACTGTTCTTATCTTCTTTTAAAATTCTGTATTATGAACACACACATTTTTTACTGTCTACGGAATTGCTTTGAAATGATAATCTGCAGACTCAATCTTTATTTTCAAATTTTTTTTATTTTTCTTTACTTCACTTAATCTTTAAGCAAATTAAGTTAAAGGCCAGACATACATGTTTTTGATCTTGTGATTGCATTTAGATAGAGTTACGGGGTGGTGGGTAATATACCTGTTGCTTCAGATGTTTTTACCCTTAAAGGTACTTATGCTATACTACTTATTTGTACTAGGTACTTACCTGCTGAATGATTAGATTTTGTTTGCACCTGGCTGTAAATAATCAGTTGTTGGCAGCACATGATTTTGCCTACATATTGCAAGTACTTTACTTTTTTAAATGTGAAATAATGATGGACAAGATTCACTACATAACATTTTTAACGTTGAAAAGAATACTCACATTTGGCGCTTTTCTGGATGGTAACATGCAAAATTGTTTTGACGCACCAAATTAACTTATATTTTGCGCAAATATAACGTGACAATTGGAAATATCTGCTAAGCAACATATTTCATTGTATTAAAATATGTTGATTATACTAATTTCATCAATGTGGAGTTATTTTCATAAATTTACTTTCATTTTTTGTGATTTGGCAACATTTTTATCAGTTTGACCCCACATCAAAAAAGTCGCCGTGCTGATGATATTTCACCAAATTTTTGGCCAAATGCTCTATATTTGATGATACTAACTCCTGTTTTTTTATGCATTTTTAGAATACATTTATTTGAAAAACATGCAATATCTCGAGAACGATTCAAGTATGTGTTCTAAAGTATGTGGCATTCGTTTCAGAATTAAAAAAAAATACAGATAGCTGTCAAAGAAATAAAAATACACCTGACCAATCGTTGAGTTAGGTGTTCGATGATTTTGATCATAGATGGTTTTCAAAATACATCCTGGGTTTTCTTCCAGTATCAGTGTAGCAAAAGTAAAACATTTGCCCCAAATTTGATATTTCATTATTGATTTTATATTTGATTTAGTACGACGTTATTATTCATTTGTATGTTTTTTTTTGTAAAGAAAAAATTGTCATATTAATCAATGCATTATAAATGATGGCTTTTTTTTTTTTTTATAAAAACATAAATGTTTTCTGTTTAAATCTGTTGTGTTTTGTTTGTAATATTAGTTTTAGGTTTTTTAGAACAATATTTATACAGTGAAATATTTAAGAAATTATTAAAGTCTAATTATTCTTATCCTAGTGACAGATTTAGGATTTTTTTTTTCACTCGGGGCAAAGGCATTTGGTGTCCTTCCCCCCACAAAATCGGCGACCAGCGTCACTTGCGCCTGCGGTATGTGTTTCCTCTCTAGTTCTGGCCATGCTTATCCTCAGTGGAGGAAGTTACAGTTCCCTTAACTTAAGACAGCTATTGAAAGCAAGAAACCGGCGATTGGACACAAAATTTTCTAGATTGTAAAAGTTTCGCAATCCTCATTGGATTTTGCTGGCCGTTCTGAGGGTGTCGGGTCCAATCCCCGGTTGAGATGGGTGACTCCTTGCATGGCTGGGTATCTGTAGTAGTTCTGAATCCATTTTGAGGTGGGGCAGGCCAGTGATTAGAGCCCGGAGATTGTTCTCGAGTGATCAGAGTTCGACTCCCAGCTCTACCCAAACTGTCCCCGTGTTCACGCAGAGTAAGGGCTCGCTAAATATCTGGGCCTGTAAGTCTTTCTGAGATGTTAGTGAGAAGCAGAGTAGACCTCTTTGGATGCCGCCTCTACTGGGTTCCTGTATAAATTGGGTGACACTCCCCTGCTGTTTAAACAGATACCCAACACCTTCGGGTAGGTCTGACGGTCTGAACCGGAGAAGAAGAATCCATTTTAAATTAAAGGCCTGGAATAATTAATTCCATCAGGAAGCGCCAGACGTGACCTTTTATATAAAATTTTGACTGCCCTTTAAAAAAGAGGTGTTTTCTACATAATAAATATTATATAAAATGCAAAAACATTACAAAACCTGGTAAAACTCCTTCATATTTGAATCAGTTTCATTTACCTATTTACTATTTTATATTTACGATGAAATTCTTTCACACTTTAGGAATGATCTCTCGATAAGCGTAATAATCACATCGAATTTAGGGTAAAATTTGATAGCACACACAATATTACATGTATAAAACTGACATTTTGTATACCGCTGAATCTAATGGTGCCACAATTAACAGACGTTTCTATTCATAATTTTTTTTGAGTATTAATTTAATAATTAATAATAAATATTTCCAATATGTATGAATATTAAAATTAATATGAATTTTGTTAGGATTTTTTAGTAGAAAAGTAGGCAAAAGCATTTTTTTTTGGAAAATTGATTTATCGGGAATGTAAAGCATTGAAATTGAAAACTCATTTAACATTTGGATCAGCAAATTTCAAACACCTGCAAATAGATGGGGGACACTCTTGAAGATTCTGGAGTTAATGACAAAATAACTATGAAAACGGCCCCTTAAGCAAATTTTAAATATTGATATTTGTAAAAGACATTAATACTTATCGAATATCTTCCGTTATGTTCTGCTAAACACACACACATACACACACATACCTACACACACAAAGACATCACCTCAAAAACGTTCGATTCGAGTTCAGGTATGTTTGAAACGCATTCTACCGTCGGAAGTTCGAATTCGAATTTTCCTCCTCATTGCAATATATTCCCCGTATGCGCTCTCTCGCATGTGACATCAATGAGCAAGTAGTGAAGTGAAGGGCATATAATGGTTCGCGCGCCAATCAATATATTGGTATAAAGTACATTGCTACAAATTCTAACGTTTAAATTTTTAACACTTTACAACATAGTTGAAAAGTGTTTATGACTTTGTTCATTCTGTCTGTCTGTCTGTCCGTTAGCACGATAGCTGCCGTAAAAATGGCTTTATTATAAGGAAATTTTTGTATGTTGTTCAGACGGTCTGTGGGGCCTATGGGAATATAAATGAATAATATCACCCAGTTAGTTTTGGACTGATCCCGGGTTGAAAAAATGAAATACATTGAATCCTATTGGACCAAGTTTTTCAAAAATATTTTATTCACAAATTGTTTCGAAAATTTTAGGAAATATTCAAATTATCCCATAAGAATATGAAACAAATTTCAGCAAAATATATTCGGTAGTTTTTGAAATAAAAATTAAAATAATAATTACACCCATATTATATGACCGGCCGTCCAAATAGTTGCTCTTAGTCCTCTGGACGAGTCGGACGGTCTGGGTCTTCAACCCATATTATATGAGCCTTCCCCACTGGGTTCCGATCTAAATTGGGTGGCACTTCCCGGCCGCCCAAACAGTTACCTTACACCTTTCTGGTAGGTCAGACGGTTTAGGTCTCAACAACAACAACCCATATTATATGAAGAGATCACGTGACCCACTTCAAAATAAAATATGGCATCCATCTTGTGTCAAAATCGTGATTTTTAAAGTTATTTTTAATTTATATTTAGTGTTGTATCCGTCCTAAAACCGCTTTATTTTAGCTTAATTTTTGTGCATCTATATTTTAAAACAACGCAATTACAATATATTTGAGTTTAAACGATCATCAAACTTTGATTATTTCTACAACGAAGCTTATTTTCACTTATCGAGAATGTAAAAAATAAAGATGTAGGATGAGTTGTATAAAAATTGCTGGATTTCTTTTACGCAAAATTGTTTAGCTCTGGAGTCTGCAAAATAGCTGATATGAATGAAACATTCATTGATTTTACATAGAGAAGCAGCCAATTTTTTCGATGAAGTTTTAAGTATAGAGTTAAATTACTTGTACCTCCATGGCTTTTAAATAAAATAAATTATTGTAGTATTGTGATGGATGAAAAGAATGGAATAAAAGTGCATGAATGAAATATTTACAGCTTTTACATAGAGAGCCAGGCAATTTATATTTAAAGGACGTTATGTGAATAAAGTTCATTTTTTTCGATGAAGTCTTAAGTTTTCAAATATAATAAATTAGTGTAGTATTGTGATAATTTTAAAAATATTACTGCTGAATGTATCGCATTTTAGAGATGCTTAAATAAAATTGCATTGCAGTTGGAAAGTATTTCATAATCAATGCTTTATGCATGATTGAACTTTCTTGTTAAAATATTAACTTAATTAACAAACTTCATTTTGACCCGACGAATTTTTCTCTGGATGCTTTACATTAAACTTCACAAAAATCAACCTGCTAGTTTTTGTTGTGGTGTGATAGACGGACAGACAGGCATGCAGACGGACAAACCGAATTTAAGTAGTTGCAAACTATATTTCACGTATCAAAGCAATGAATGGCAACGGTTTTATTAAAACTTAATTCAATATGTCCATTTTTTCCCAAGAAGCAATGGAGTAAAAATATAAAATAATTTCTAACTTTTTAAAATGTTAACAAACTTTATTTTGGCAAAATTCTTTTTAGATGATATATATTAAATTTTGTAAAAATCAACCTGCTGGGTTTTCCTTTGTTACATGCGTTAAATGGAAAAACCGAATTTAAGTAGTTGCAAAACCGCATTTCGCGTATCAAAACATTGAAAGGGAACATGCGTTTAATTAAATTATTTTGACTCGATTTAAGATTTTTTTTCTTCCGTAAGAAACAATGGAGTAAAAATATAAAATTACTTTTAAATTTTTTAAATTTTATTTATTTTGACAAATTTTGTTTTGGCTCGATAAATTATTTCCTTTATGTGTTATATTAAATTTATAAAAATAAACCTGTTGATTTAGCTGTCTTACATGCAGACAGACAGACTGACAGTTCGACCCAAGTTCGATTCCCGATGTTGCCCAAAACTGCGCTTAATAAAAGAAATTAATTGCATTTTGTTAGGGGATAGTATTGTGATGATGTTTCGTCAATTTGTCGTCAAGTGGGACTGTCAGTTCTATAGTCCCACTTAGGGATAAATTTGGCTAGTTTTGGAAAATGCTAAATTGACGAAAATGTGGCTAAACCTTTCAGGGAGATATCATTATTCAAACGATAGTTTTTTCACCAATTTATTTGAAGCAAATGATATAATGTCGCTTAGCAACGGATTTAAACCCAATGTGTTTATGGGGCATGCAATTTTTATTAAATTTTTTCCGATTTGAATAATAAAGATATGTATATAAAATAGATTTCATTGACATTGCATTTTTGACTGAATAATATCATTTATTGTCTTCGGCTTTAAACATTATTATTATTGATATTTTCGGGGATCATTGATTCAGGGATTATTGATATTTTCACGTTATTATTTATGCCAGTGTTTTATTATAGAAAAAATTGTTGAAACTCATATATTGTACGTTGTACGAGTAATCTTCTACAATTGCACGGGTATGTCTTCTAATCTTCGAGAATATAAGTAATACAGGTATATTAGCATATACTTTGATATATATTGGCATATATTGGGATATATTTGATGTATAATTGTATATATTTGAATCAATTACATCCTTCTGGTATAAAAATTACGGGGATTTTTGATATTTTCAATTTATTACGTCATCTCATTTTATTTTAGCAAATACTTTTGAGACTCATATTGTAATACAAGTAATTTTCTACTAACACACTGGCATATTTTCTAATCTGCGACAATATAAGTAATACTGGTATATATATATATATATATATATATATATATATTCCCATATAAGTTTAGCGCTTTCATTCTGGCATATATTTTAATTAATTACGGTCTTCAGGTTTAAATATTACAGGTTTATTAATATTTTCAATTTATACATGTAATCTACTAACACAGGTATTATCTTCTAATATTCGCGTATATAAGTAGTACGGGTCCCATACAATTTTAACGCTTTTATTAATACTTTACAACAAAGTTGAAAAGTGTTTATGACGTTGTTCATTCATTCTGTCTGTCTGTCCGTTAGCACGATAACTGACGTAAAAATGACTTAATCAATATGAAATTTTAGTATGTTGTTCAGACGGTCTGTAGGACCTATGAGAATATAAATGAATAAGATCACCCAATTAGTTTTGGATTGAACCCGGGTTGAAAAAATGAAATACATTGAGCCCTATGGGACCTAATTTTTCAAACATTTTTTAAGCGGATTTAAAATTCACAAATTGCTTCGAAAATTTTAGGTAATATTCAAATTGTTCCATAAAATATATAAAAAAAAATTCAGCGAAATAGATTCAGTAGTTTTTTAAATAAAAATTAAAATAATAATTACACCTCTTATATGAAACGATCACGTGACCATGATATGAAACGATCACATGACCCACTTCAAAATGATATATGGCATCCATCTTGTTTCAAAATCGTGATTTTTTAAGGTTCTTTTTAATTCATATTGAGTGTTGTAACGGTCCTAAAACTACTTTATTTTTGCTTAAATTCTGTGCAGCTACATATTTAAACAACGCAAATACAATATATTTCAGTTTAAATGATTATCCAAATGTGATTATTTCTAAAACGAAGCCTATTTTTTACTTATGTAAAATGTAAACAGCAAAATATGTAGAATGAGTTGTATTAGAATTGCTGTATTTCTTTAAAACAAAATAATTTAGTCCATGGAGTCTGCATGGCTGATATGAATGAAATATTAATTGATTTTATGAAGAGAAGGACGATTTTTTTCGATGAAGTTTTAAGCATAGAGTTTTATTACTTGTAGCTCCATGGTCTTAATTTTTAAATAAAAGAAATTATTATAGTACTAGCAGCATACCCGTTCTTCGTACGGAGTATATAATATAAAGAAACTTATAATTCGCAATCATGTGTAAATTCTGATAAAATATTAAATTTATTGCTCATAAAGAGAAGTTTAAGAATATCTGTTCTCATTATGACTTAATAACTTAAAAATATCAATAATCCCTGAATCAATAATTCCGGAAAATATCAATAATAATAATGTTTAAACCTGAAGAGTATAATTGATATTATCCAGTCCAAAATGAAATGGCAATGAAATTTATTTTATATTCATATCTTCATTATTCAAATCTGAAAGGATTTAATAAAAATCGTCTGCCGCATAAACACATTGGATTTAAATCCGTTGCTAAGCGACATGATATCATTTGCTTCAAATAAATTGGTAGAAAAAATATCGTCTAAATAGTTATATTTCTATGGAACATTTGGCGACAGTTTCGTCAAATTAGCGACATTATAAAAAATCGCCAAATTTATCGCCAAGTGGGACTGTAGAACTGACAGTTCCACTTTGCGACAAATTGACGAAATATCATCACAATACTATCCCCTAACAAAAAACAATTAATATCATTTATGTAGCGCAATTTTATCAATTTCAAGATATTTTTATAGATTTGAAAACATTTTTATCAATTTGGTGACATTTTAAAAATTCGCTAAATGTATTACTAAGTAGGATGGTTGGTCTGACAGATAAATGCTAACCAAACATCATTTCAGTACTGTCTTCTAATAAAAAAAAAAAAAAATTCATTGATATGTAGAAGACCCAAGCCACACGACCAACCCGAAGGTTTATGGCAGCTGTTTGTGTGTCGTTTATATCAATTTGGCGACATTTCCGTCAATTTGGCAAAGTTTAAGAAAAGTTGTCAAATTAGCGATATCCCTCCAAATTCGTAGCTTTGAATTTGCAAATCTGAATGAAACATTCTTATCCCGTTTCAATATACTAAATGAAAACACTACAATTGTATTTGAAGATATACCCGCTCTACTCTTTTTCTGTTTCAACAATCGGCTATATGAATTTATTGGCTAAACACAATATATGAGTTTAGTAGCTAAATACGATATAAGCTTGAAAACTCTTTGCCAAAATAAATGAAATTGATGTACGCAGTCAGCAATTAATATAATTAAAAGAAAAATCAAACCGTCCATTCATAAGATATACTTTTATATCCATTTATCCATTTATTTATTATTTAAATCGAAAAAAAAATAATAAAAACATTAACAAACACATTTAATTTAATTGCGATGCCGAGCAACATGATATATCCTCCTAAAATGTTAAAATTTATCAACCACTAACAGCACACCCCTTATTCGTACGGAGTGTATAATTTAAAGAAACTTAAAGTTCGCAATCATGTGCAAATTCTGTTAAAATATTAAATTTATTGCTCCTAAAGAGAAGTTTAAGAATATATGTTCTCACTATGCAAAATTATCTTCACGATCAGATCTGAAGAATAAAACATCCTGCCCCCTTTTGTAAGCAAATTTACAGAAGAAAAAATAGGAATTGAATGAATATATGCAACCCCGTACTAATTATATTGTCGCAGATCAGAAAATATGCCAATGTGTTAGTAGAAGATTACCCGTTATTTGCCAAAATAAAAGAGATGACGTAATAAATTGAAAACATCAATAATATCCGTACTCTTTATACCAGAAGGTCGTAATTGATTCCAATATATGCCAATATATATCAAAACATATGTCAATATACCTGTACTACTTATATTCTCGTAGATTAAAAGATATACACGTGTATTTGTAGAAGATTCGTACAACATACAATATATGAGTTTAAACAATTTTTGTCATAATAAAATAATTGCATAATAACTTGAAAATATCAATAGTCCTTGAATCAATAATCCCCGAAAATATAAATAATAATAATTTTTAAACCTGAAGACCGTAATTGATATTATCCAGTCAAAAATGCTATAAGAAAAATCAAATCGTTCTTTTCTAATATATATTTTTATATCCATTTATTTATTATTCAAATCGAAAAAATAATTATTAAAATTAACAGACAGATTTAATTTAATTGCGTTTCTGAGTAACATGATATAAGATAGAATCTTATAACATGTTAAATATGTCATGTCTTATAAAATAAACTGCGAAATTAAATAACGATTTTGATTTCTCTATACTTCTCAATGTTCCGTAAAAGCTTGTTTTAAATAAACCATGAACCATGGAGATAGATTTCCCCTTTAAATCATGTTTCAAACAATTCATGTCTTCAGAAAGTGACTAATTAACGCAAAAAATCTCCCATCAAACTCAGAGATTAAATTTTAATTCACTTTCAAACGATTTTCAAGCTTTTCGTTTGGATAAACCACGGAGTTAGGGAGTAGAACTCCTAGGAAAAAGTTCCGTTTTTCATTAATATCTCGACAACCCCAGGTCTTAGAAACTCGAAACTTGGACAAAATTTATGGGGGGATATTTCAAGGCTATTCACCAAATTTCATTAAATTCGGTTCAGCCGTTTTTCCGTGATGATGAGACAAACGAAAATTTCGTTTTTTACTAATATCTCGAGAACCACTGGTCGTAGAAACTCAAAACACGGATATAATTTTAAGTGGGGCTATTTCTGGGCTACCCACAAAATTTCATCAAATTCGGTTCAGCCGTTCTCCCGTGATGGTGTGACAAACAGACAGACAGACAGACAGACAGACAGACAGACAGACAGATTTTCATTTTTATTTATATAGACTAGCAGCATACCCGTTCTTCGTACGGAGTATATAATATAAAGAAACTTGAAATTCATAATCATGCCCAAATTCTTATAGTATACTAAATGACATGTTTAATCAAAATATTCTGTTAAAATATTTAATATAATGCTCCTAAAAAGAAGTTTAAGAATCTCTGTTCTCGCTATATAAAATTATCTTCATGGACATATCTGAAGAATAAAACATCTTGGACCCCTTATGTAAGCAAATATAAAAAAAAATATGGTATTGAATCAATATATGCAAAATAAAAGCGTTAAAATTGTATGGGACCCGTACTAATTATATACGCGAATATTAGAAAATATAACCTGTATTAGTAGATTACATGTATAAATTGAAAATACCAATAAACCCGTAATCTTTAAATCTGAAGACAGTCATTTATTCCAATATATGTCAAAATTAAAGTGCTGAAATTATATGGGAAGATATACACGTACTACTTATAATGTCCGATTATTAGTAGAAGATTTCCCGTTTTGCAATATGAGTCACAAATTTTTTTTGGTAAAATACAACAGACGACGTAATAAATTGAATATATAATTAATCCCCTTAATATTCATACCAGAAGACTGTACTTGATTCCAATATATATGCCAATATATGTCAAAATATATACCAATATACCTGTACTACTTATATTCTCGTAGGTTAGAAGATATACCCGTGCATTCCTAGAAGATTACTCGTACAACGTACAATATGCGTGTGTCAGCAATTTTTGCCGCAATAAAACAATGGCGTAATAACTTAAAAATATCAATAATCCCTGAATCAATAATTCCGGAAAATATCAATAATAATAATGTTTAAACCTGAAGAGTATAATTGATATTATCCAGTCCAAAATGAAATGGCAATGAAATTTATTTTATATACATATCTTCATTATTCAAATCGGAAAGGATTTAATAAAAATCGTCTGCCGCATAAACACATTGGATTTAAATCCGTTGCTAAGCGACATGATATCATTTGCTTCAAATAAATTGGTAGAAAAAATATCGTCTAAATAGTTATATTTCTATGGAACATTTGGCGACAGTTTCGTCAAATAAGCGACATTTTAAAAAATCGCCAAATTTATCGCCAAGTGGGACTGTAGAACTGACAGTTCCACTTTGCGACAAATTGACGAAATATCATCACAATACTATCCCCTAACAAAAAACAATTAATATCATTTATGTAGCGCAATTTTATCAATTTCAAGATATTTTTATAGATTTGAAAACATTTTTATCAATTTGGTGACATTTTAAAAATTCGCTAAATGTATTACTAAGTAGGATGGTTGGTCTGACAGATAAATGCTAACCAAACATCATTTCAGTACTCTCTTCTAACAAAACAAAAAAAAAAATTCATTGATATGTAGAAGACCCAAGCCACACGACCAACCCGAAGGTTTATGGCAGCTGTTTGTGTGTCGTTTATATCAATTTGGCGACATTTCCGTCAATTTGGCAAAGTTTAAGAAAAGTTGTCAAATTAGCGATATCCCTTCAAATTCGTAGCTTTGAATTTGCAAATCTGAATGAAACATTCTTATCCCGTTTCAATATACTAAATGAAAACACTACACTACTCTTTTTCTGTTTCAACAATCGGCTATATGAATTTATTGGCTAAACACAATATATGAGTTTAGTAGCTAAATACGATATGAGCTTGAAAACTCTTTGCCAAAATAAATGCAATTGATGTACGCAGTCAGCAATTAATATAATTAAAAGAAAAATCAAACCGTCCATTCATAAGATATACTTTTATATCCATTTATCCATTTATTTACTATTTAAATCGAAAAAAAATAATAAAAACATTAACAAACACATTTAATTTAATTGCGATGCCGAGCAACATGATATATCCTCCTAAAATGTTAAAATTTATTAACCACTAACAGCACACCCGTTATTCGTACGGAGTGTATAATTTAAAGAAACTTAAAGTTCGCAATCATGCGCAAATTCTGTTAAAATATTAAATTTATTGCTCCTAAAGAGAAGTTTAAGAACATATGTTCTCACTATGCAAAATTATCTTCACGATCAGATCTGAAGAATAAAACATCCTGCCCCCTTTTGTAAGCAAATTTACAGAAGAAAAAATAGGAATTGAATGAATATATGCAACCCCGTACTAATTATATTGTCGCAGATCAGAAAATATGCCAATGTGTTAGTAGAAGATTACCCGTATTACAATATGCGTCTCAACAATATTTGCCAAAATAAAAGAGATGACGTAATAAATTGAAAACATCAATAATATCCGTACTCTTTATACCAGAAGGTCGTAATTGATTCCAATATATGCCAATATATATCAAAACATATGTCAATATACCTGTACTACTTATATTCTCGTAGATTAAAAGATATACACGTGTATTTGTAGAAGATTCGTACAACATACAATATATGAGTTTAAACAATTTTTGTCATAATAAAATAATTGCATAATAACTTGAAAATATCAATAATCCTTGAATCAATAATCCCCGAAAATATAAATAATAATAATTTTTAAACCTGAAGACCGTAATTGATATTATCCAGTCAAAAATGCTATAAGAAAAATCAAATCGTTCTTTTCTAAAATATATTTTTATATCCATTTATTTATTATTCAAATCGAAAAAATAATTATTAAAATTAACAGACAGATTTAATTTAATTGCGTTTCTGAGTAACATGATATAAGATAGAATCTTATAACATGTTAAATATGTCATGTCTTATAACATAAACTGCGAAATTAAATAACGATTTTGATTTCTCTATACTTCTCATTGTTCCGTAAAAGCGTGTTTTAAATAAACCATGAACCATGGAGATAGATTTCCCCTTTAAATCATGTTTCAAACAATTCATGTTTTCAGAAAGTGACTAATTAACGCAAAAAATCTCCCATCAAACTCAGAGATTAAATTTTAATTCACTTTCAAACGATTTTCGTTTGGATAAACCACGGAGTTAGGGAGTGGAACTCCTAGGAAAAAGTTCCGTTTTTCATTAATATCTCGACAACCCCAGGTCTTAGAAACTCGAAACTTGGACAAAAGTTATGGGGAGATATTTCAAGGCTATTCACCAAATTTCATTAAATTCGGTTCAGCCGTTTTTCCGTGATGATAAGACAAACGAAAATTTCGTTTTTTACTAATATCTCGAGAACCACTGGTCGTAGAAACTCAAAACACGGATATAATTTTAAGTGGGGCTATTTCTGGGCTACCCACAAAATTTCATCAAATTCGGTTCAGCCGTTCTCCCGTGATGGTGTGACAAACAGACAGACAGACAGACAGACAGACAGACAGACAGACAGACAGACAGACAGACAGATTTTCATTTTTATTTATATAGACTAGCAGCATACCCGTTCTTCGTACGGAGTATATAATATAAAGAAACTTGAAATTCATAATCATGTCCAAATTCTTATAGTATACTAAATGGCATGTTTAATCAAAATATTCTGTTAAAATATTTAATATAATGCTCCTAAAAAGAAGTTTAAGAATCTCTGTTCTCGCTATATAAAATTATCTTCATGGACATATCTGAAGAATAAAACATCTTGGACCCCTTATGTAAGCAAATATAAAAAAAAAAATATGGAATTGAATCAATATATGCAAAATAAAAGCGTTAAAATTGTATGGGACCCGTACTAATTATATACGCGAATATTAGAAAATATAACCTGTATTAGTAGATTACATGTATAAATTGAAAATACCAATAAACCCGTAATCTTTAAATCTGAAGACAGTCATTTATTCCAATATATGTCAAAATTAAAGTGCTAAAATTATATGGGAATTATATGGACACGTACTACTTATAATGTCCGATTATTAGTAGAAGATTACCCGTTTTGCAATATGAGTCACAAATGTTTTTTGGTAAAATACAACAGACGACGTAATAAATTGAATATATAATTAATCCCCTTAATCTTCATACCAGAAGACTGTACTTGATTCCAATATATATGCCAATATACCTGTACTACTTATATTCTCGTAGGTTAGAAGATATACCCGTGCATTCCTAGAAGATTACTCGTACAACGTACAATATGCGTGTGTCAGCAATTTTTGCCGCAATAAAACAATGGCGTAATAACTTAAAAATATCAATAATCCCTGAATCAATAATTCCGGAAAATATCAATAATAATAATGTTTAAACCTGAAGAGTATAATTGATATTATCCAGTCCAAAATGAAATGGGCAATGAAATTTATTTTATATACATATCTTCATTATTCAAATCGGAAAGGATTTAATAAAAACCGTCTGCCGCATAAACACATTGGATTTAAATCCGTTGCTAAGCGACATGATATCATTTGCTTCAAATAAATTGGTAGAAAAAATATCGTCTAAATAGTTATATTTCTATGGAACATTTGGCGACAGTTTCGTCAAATTAGCGACATTTTAAAAAATCGCCAAATTTATCGCCAAGTGGGACTGTAGAACTGACAGTTCCACTTTGCGACAAATTGACGAAATATCATCACAATACTATCCCCTAACAAAAAACAATTAATATCATTTATGTAGCGCAATTTTATCAATTTCAAGATATTTTTATAGATTTGAAAACATTTTTATCAATTTGGTGACATTTTAAAAATTCGCTAAATGTATTACTAAGTAGGATGGTTGGTCTGACAGATAAATGCTAACCAAACATCATTTCAGTACTCTCTTCTAACAAAACAAAAAAAAATTTCATTGATATGTTGAAGACCCAAGCCACACGACCAACCCGAAGGTTTATGGCAGCTGTTTGTGTGTCGTTTATATCAATTTGGCGACATTTCCGTCAATTTGGCAAAGTTTAAGAAAAGTTGTCAAATTAGCGATATCCCTCCAAATTCGTAGCTTTGAATTTGCAGATCTGAATGAAACATTCTTATCCCGTTTCAATATACTAAATGAAAACACTACAATTGTATTAGAAGATATACCCGCTCTACTCTTTTTCTGTTTCAACAATCGGCTATATGAATTTATTGGCTAAACACAATATATGAGTTTAGTAGCTGAATGCGATATAAGCTTGAAAACTCTTTGCCAAAATAAATGAAATTGATGTACGCAGTCAGCAATTAATATAATTAAAAGAAAAATCAAACCGTCCATTCATAAGATATACTTTTACATCCATTTATCCATTTATTTATTATTTAAATCGAAAAAAAATAATAAAAACATTAACAAACACATTTAATTTAATTGCGATGCCGAGCAACATGATATATCCTCCTAAAATGTTAAAATTTATTAACCACTAACAGCACACCCGTTATTCGTACGAAGTGTATAATTTAAAGAAACTTAAAGTTCGCAATCATGTGCAAATTCTGTTAAAATATTAAATTTATTGCTCCTAAAGAGAAGTTTAAGAATATATGTTCTCACTATGCAAAATTATCTTCACGATCAGATCTGAAGAATAAAACATCCTGCCCCCTTTTGTAAGCAAATTTACAGAAGAAAAAATAGGAATTGAATGTATATATGCAACCCCGTACTAATTATATTGTCGCAGATCAGAAAATATGCCAATGTGTTAGTAGAAGATTACCCGTATTACAATATGCGTCTCAAAAATATTTGCCAAAATAAAAGAGATGACGTAATAAATTGAAAACATCAATAATATCCGTACTCTTTATACCAGAAGGTCGTAATTGATTCCAATATATGCCAATATATATCAAAACATATGTCAATATACCTGTACTACTTATATTCTCGTAGATTAAAAGATATACACGTGTATTTGTAGAAGATTCGTACAACATACAATATATGAGTTTAAACAATTTTTGTCATAATAAAATAATTGCATAATAACTTGAAAATATCAATAATCCTTGAATCAATAATCCCCGAATATATAAATAACAATAATTTTTAAACCTGAAGACCGTAATTGATATTATCCAGTCAAAAATGCTATAAGAAAAATCAAATCGTTCTTTTCTAAAATATATTTTTATATCCATTTATTTATTACTCAAATCGAAAAAATAATTATTAAAATTAACAGACAGATTTAATTTAATTGCGTTTCTGAGTAACATGATATAAGATAGAATCTTATAACATGTTAAATATGTCATGTCTTATAACATAAACTGCGAAATTAAATAACGATTTTGATTTCTCTATACTTCTCATTGTTCCGTAAAAGCTTGTTTTAAATAAACCATGAACCATGGAGATAGATTTCCCCTTTAAATCATGTTTCAAACAATTCATGTTTTCAGAAAGTGACTAATTAACGCAAAAAATCTCCCATCAAACTCAGAGATTAAATTTTAATTCACTTTCAAACGATTTTCAAGCTTTTCGTTTGGATAAACCACGGAGTTAGGGAGTAGAACTCCTAGGAAAAAGTTCCGTTTTTCATTAATATCTCGACAACCCCAGGTCTTAGAAACTCGAAACTTGGACAAAATTTATGGGGGGATATTTCAAGGCTATTCACCAAATTTCATTAAATTCGGTTCAGCCGTTTTTCCGTGATGATGGGACAAACGAAAATTTCGTTTTTTACTAATATCTCGAGAACCACTGGTCGTAGAAACTCAAAACACGGATATAATTTTAAGTGGGGCTATTTCTGGGCTACCCACAAAATTTCATCAAATTCGGTTTAGCCGTTCTCTCGTGATGGTGTGACAGACAGACAGACAGACAGACAGACAGACAGACAGACAGACAGATTTTCATTTTTATTTATATAGATTTGAATTTTCGTCAATTAATCGTCATTTTCACTGATTTAGCGTCATTTTTCTCTGTTTGGCGAGATTTTCGTTAAATTGGCAGCATTTAAAAAAGTCGCCAAGTTGGCGACATTCCGCCAAATTCTTCAGACAAATTCGTCAAAAAATTTCGTCGCCAAGGGTTATGCACGGAGAAATAAGTTATTTTTATAGCAGATAAATGATTATTTGCGTTCAAATACAAAAGTATTACCCAAAGTATCTTTTCTCATGAATGGAACAAGCTAGATCCACTAGAATGATGTCACCAAATTTATCGCATAATATTGCATATGAAAAGTAAACATATTTCACAATAGTTAATATTTTTTCTAATTTATGTGATTTTTGATAAATTTATTTGTAAAATGTGCAATATCTCGAGAACGGTTCATTCTAGTGTTCTGAAGTTTATGTCAATCGTTTTCTAAGGAGAGATTACATCAGGAATATCTATTTGGTAACTTTATTACAGGTTTTGATTTTTTGATTATTTTTTTAAAATTTCATTCGGAAATTTATGGGATTCTGAACGTTTGATTGCGTTTAAAAACAATACGCTTCCAGTATTCACGTATTGTAAGTTTGTACCAAATTTCATTCGAATCGCTCAACATACACACACACACACACACATACACACACACACGGACATCACCTCAAAAATGTCTTATTCGTGTTCAGGGATGTTTGAAACGTGCTCTCCCGTCGAAAACTCGAATTCGAATTTTCGACCCCGTCACAATACTTTCCTTTTATATGACACTGTGTATATAAGGAAAGTATAAAGAAGTTAAAACATTATCTTGGTAATATATTGAATTGATTTTGACATTTTGTTTCGACTTTTTCTAACTTTAATTTACTTTGTATGAAAATCTAGCAATAATCACGAATCTTTTACTGAAACTTAATTACAATTTAATTAAAAAATATGTTTAGTATTGTTATTATTTTAGTTAAATATACTGATAATAAAATTAAAATACTGTATGTCGATTAGTATTTCTAGATTATATTAATTTTCAGCTGCGAGATGCACACCGAAAAGAAATGGATTTCAAATTATTATGTTTGAATCTAATTTGCAGGAAATCATGCCACGTTTAGAAATTTATAGACGAAAATAAATTTGTAAATTGATTTTTAGCTACGAAACGCACAACGCAAAGAAATGGATTTCAAATTATCATGTTTGAATTTAATTTGTAGGAAAACTTGCTAAGTTTCAAAATTTGCAGAGAAAAAGAAATTTATAGACACTACTGCATATTTGAATAATGAATCTTACAGAAAGTTGTGTGCTACTTTTCGTTTCGGATTGGCTTCACTGGTCTTCATTCTGCTTGCTGATTGGCTCTCTTAAGTGAGCTCTTATTCCCGGTCTTGAATATATAACACCTTTTGTTTCTTCTATTTGCTCCCATTCCTCTTTTGTACTTCGCATTTGTTGGTTCTCTTGCATTGACGAGGAGATCCAGCTTATTCTCGAAGCAGCTGTATGCTATATTATTGTGTTATTTGTGCTTATATACCTTGCTCAAGTATTCCTTATTTAATGACTTGTTACATAAAAGAATAGATTAAGAGGCTATACAAAAGAACAGATTAAAGGCTGCGTAAAATAACAAATAAAGATATTACATAAAAGCAAAGATTAAAAGGCTACATAAAATAGTGTCATTACCTAAGTTATTATCACCATTACGCTTGATTTTCAACTTTACCACCTTCTCTCCTACTTATCCATAAAACATGAACCATAAATGTTTATGTATTGGGGATAATGTGTTAAAAGCCTCCTTTGGGTTTATGTCTTTTAATTGCGAGCTGTGGAAATCAAGAGTGGCACTACAACATTTTGCGAATGATGAATTATTTACAATTCACATATATACAGTGTAGATCAGGTTACATTTAGAAGCATATCATATACGTAAATTGTGACATAAATGAAAGGCTAAGATGTACAAATGTGGTCAGGTCAAAAATGCTATACATCTTTTTATGCAAGAAAAAAAAAGTGATAGATTTGCTAAATAATACATAAAATGAACATATAAAATCTATATAAATAAAATTGAAAATCTGCCTGTCTGTTTGTCTGTTTGTCCCATCATCACGGAAGAACGGCTGAACTGAATTTGATGAAATTTGGTGAATAGCCTTAAAATGATTCCACTTGAAATTTAGTACATGTTTTGAGTTTCTACAACCAGGTCTCTCGGGATATTAATGAAAAACGAAACTTTCGTTTGTCTCATCATCACTTGAGAACGGCTGAACCGAATTTAATAAAATTTTATGGGTAACCTTGAAATAGCCTCCCTAAAATTTAGTCCAAGTTTCGAGTTTCTAAGGCCAGGGATTGTCGAGATATTAATTGAAAACGAAACTTTTTCTAGGAGTTCTACTCTTTAACTCCTTGGTTCCTCCAAACGAAAAGGTTGGAAATCGTTTGTTTAAAATGTGAAAATGAATTAAAACTTTATCTCTGAGTTTAGTGGGAGTTTATTGCTCTTATTAGTCACTTTTGAGAATCGCAGGTTTGAAACATAAATTTAAATGGAAAATCTATCACCATTGTTTATTTTTCACACGCTTTTACTCAACAATGAAAAGTATTCAGAAATCAAAATGGTTATTTAATTATCAGCATTTTATGAGAAAGATTCTATCTTATATCATGTTGCTCGGCAGCGCAACTAAGTCAAATGTATTTGTTAATTTATATTATTATTTTTCCGATTTGAATAATAAATAAATGGATATAAAATATATGTTATAAATGAACGGTTTGATTATTCTTTTAATTATATTAATTGCGGACTGCGTGCATCACTTTCATTCATTTTGACAAAGAGTTTTCATGCTTATATATTGTGTTTAGCTAATAAACTCATATGTTATATTTAGCCAATAAATTCATTTAGCCGATTGTTGAAACAGAAAAAGAGTAGAACGGGTATATCTTCTAATATAATTTTAGTGCTTTCATTTAGTAAATGCAAACGGGATCAGAGTGTTTTATTCAGATCTTCAAATTCAGAGCTACGAATTTGGCGAGATATTGCTAACTTGGCAACTTTTCTTAAACGTTGCCAAATTGACGGAAATGTCGTCAAATTGATAAAATGGAGACGGTGGAATGACGGAAATGTCGCCAAATTGTCGTCAAAACGACGCAAATAAATGAAATTTATTTGTTTTGTTAGAAGAGGGAACTGAAATGATGTTTCGTTAGCATTTGTCGGTCAGTCCAACCGTCTTACTTAGTAACACATTTAGCGAATTTTGAAAATGTCACCAAATTGATAAAAATGTTTGTAAATTCATAAAAATATCTTGAAATTAATAAAATTGCGCTAACTAAATGAAATTAATTGTGTTTCGTTAGGTGATAGTATTGTAATGATGTTTCGTCAATTTGTCTCTAAGTGGGACTGTAGAGCTGCCAGTTGATAAATTTGGCGATTTTTTAAAATGTCGCTAAACCTTCCATGGACATAGCATTATTCAAATGATATTTTGTCCACCAATGTATTTGAAGCAAATGATATCATGTCTCTTAGCAACGGATTTAAATCCAATGTGTTTATGCGGCAGACGATTTTTATTAAATCTTTTCCGATTTGAATAATGAAGATATGTTTATAAAATAAATTTTATTGACATTGCATTTTTGACTGGATAACATTATACTGGACATCATTAACATATACTGCACGGATAACTATGAATAGTCTACAAGATTTTGATATCCTGCCTTGGCTAGCATATTCTTCGAATTTGTCGCCAATTGAGTATATCTGGGACATCATGGGTCGCCGATTAAGAGAACTCCCAATTCCAGCAAACCATGTTAAGTTACAAGCCCAACATGCTGTGTGGAATGCCATCCCTCAGCACACCATTGACCATCTCATTGACTGGATGCCTCATTGTATTCAATCCTGCATAACCGCTCGCGGTGGGCCTATTCCATATTGATCTAATGGGAATAACTTTCCATGCTTTCATTTTCCAGGTATAATTTTTTGATATTTGCACATCTCCGTGTTACAATTATATTCTGTAAATTTCATTGGGATACATCAATTTCTTCATGGTGTTGCGATTTCAGTTGTGAGCAGTGTATATTTATGTTCCTAAAGATATTTATATTTTGTAAAAATATATATATATTTTTTGAAAGGTATAAATATTTTTATTATTAATGGAAATTCACTGTTATAATTCCTCAAATTGTGCAAAGATTTTGTTGTGTGGCAAGATATTAATTGATACAAGATATTAATTTCAGATATTAATAATAATATATTTATTTGAAAATAATAAATATTATTATTTTCAAAGGGGATTCATTGCTACTAAAATTCCTTATATTTCGCTAATATTACTCAAACTATGTTAAACCTGAAAATATCGAATGGTACCTTTGAAAATTACTTATTAAAATACCCAAGGTGGATTGTTTAGTTCGGATATACTGTGCGTAAAATGAATGTTATTTAAATTTGATATTTTAAATACTTTTAAGTGAGGAAAAAATAAATTATCAAATTCGATATAAATTATTTTAAATCTATCTTCTAAATTATATTTCGCTAATATTACTCAAACTCAAGTGCTATGTCAGAAAATATTGAATGGTAGTTTTGAAAATTACTTATTAGAATACTTAAAATGGATTGCTTAGTTCATAAATACTGTATGTAAAATGAATTTTGCTTACAATTGGTACTTTTAAGCGAGAAAAAGTAAAATTATCAAATTCGATATAAACTATTTTAAATCTATCTTCTAAATTATATTTCGCTAATATTACTCAAACTCAAGTGCTATGTCAGAAAATATTGAATGGTAGTTTTGAAAATTACTTATTAGAATACTTAAAATGGATTGCTTAGTTCATAAATACTGTATGTAAAATGAATTTTACTTACAATTGGTACTTTTAAGCGAGAAAAAGTAAAATTATCAAATTCGATATAAACTATTTTAAATCTATCTTCTAAATTATATTTCGCTAATATTACTCAAACTCATGTGCTATGTCAGAAAATATTGAATGGTACTTCTGAAAATTACTTATTAGAATACCTAAAATGGATTGCTTAGTTCAGAAATACTGTATGTAAAATGAATTTTATTTGCAATTGATACTTTTAAGTGAGAAAAAGGAAAATTAAATTAGATATAAATTATTTTAAATCTATTTTCTAAATTATATTTCACTAATATTACTCAAACTCAAGTGCTATGCCAGAAAATATTGAATGGCATGTTTGAAAATTACTTATTAGACTACCCAAAGTGGATTGTTTAGTTCAGAAATACTGTGTGTAAAATGAATTTCATTTATATTGATATACAAATGTGATATCAAATATATGAAATCTTATCCTCTAAATTTAGATTTATTGAATATGTTGATAACAGAAGGAGTTGCAGTGTCTTTTAAGAAGTTAATGAACAGCTACCAGACTAAACTAAATTTGATACTGTAGATTATCAAATTGGCAAGCTGAAACTCGACTGTTTTCTTAGATTTAAAGTTCAATGGGAATGTATTTTATTACAGTCACTGTCCCCTTATCGGAAACCTCGCATGTAACTTAATCTAACAATTTAGTTTCATTTTGAAAAAATAAATATAATGTAGTTAGTTGATTGAAAGCAATCAGATTTCAAAGAAATATTAAACCTTTCTTTTCTCTTATCTTTAATATTTTAGTCAAAACTAACCGATAAGGGATTTAATTTTTTCTTGTGTGACTAGGGATGGTAAATTTGTGATCCCGAATCTCCCGATTCCAGGATTCCGCCCAAAAATTGATTCCGAAATCCAAGGATTAGAAATATCAAAATCTCGGGATTTTAGGATTTATTTCGGTTATTTTAATTCATGAAATAGTACTTTCTCAATTATGCCAAACTAGTATCTAAGGCTGTCAAAGACAGAAAAAAAAAATAAAAAAATAAAAAAAAAACACTCTTAGAAAATTAAATTGCAGCATTTTTTAACGAGATTTATTTTGTTTAACAATGTATGACGCTTAGCATTGAAAATATTTGTTCATAAAAAAATTCTCTCAGTTAGGTTCTGTTCCATGATCGATGCCATAAGTGTGCAAATTTACAGCCTTCTAAGTCACAGACGGGTTTCTGGATGGTTTTGAAAGTCCTTTAGACCTGACCTCCAGTTTGCACACTTCCGGGGGAGAAATCGAAAATCCGGTTCCGTTAGGTTTTGTCCCGGGGCCGATACTATAAGCGTGCAAAGATTTAGTCTTCTATGTTACTGACTGCCGTTTGGAGGTTTGGAATGGCACAAGTGAGTTACACAATTATTACTTTCCCTACATATAAATATGTATATAGAGCCCTGTTGCAAAGTATTAGTGACGATAATGAATTCGAGTTTTCAAAGGAAGAGCGCATTCCAATCGTCCCTAAATACGGATCGAACGTTTTTAAGGTGATGTCTGTGTGTATGTAAGTTAGTGTGTATTTGAGTGTGTGTGTATGTCCCTTAGTCTGTGGATTTGATATCTCACGAACGAATGGAGTGTTACCAATGAAATGTAGTACAAATATTACAATAAATGAATACTGAAAACCTACTGATTTTCAAACCAATTGAATGTTCGATCTCCTCCACCAATTTTCGAAAGAAATTTTGAAAAAAAATCAGAATCTTTATTGTTACAAAAGAAAAAAAATTCTTATGTAATTTTTCAGTAGAAAACTAATAACATATACTTTAGAACGCTGGAATAAACAGGTGTAGAGATATTGAAAGTTTTTCAAATAAATGCATCTAAAAAATTACATAAAATCAACATTATGATGTGGGCAGCACATGACTTTCCCTACAGACCCAAATTCATTTTCTCTTTATGTCTTTCATAATTCATTAAACTGAGTTTAATTGCAAAAATTGACGTGAATAATTATTTGAAATTACAATAAATTTGCACTGAACGTATTTTCGAAGACGACTTTGCAAAAATGCAAAAATATAAAATATCTCGAGAACGGACAGTCCAAGTGTTATGGGGTCGGTTTCACTAGTTTTGACGTCAAAATAACTCACGAAATTAGCATTTAATTGATACATTTGAACAAATGTAGCCTTTTATTTTATAACTAGCAGCATACCAGGCCTTCGTACGGAGTATATAATATAAAGAAATTTATAATTCGCAATCATGTGCAAATACTGTTAAAATATTAAATTTATTGCTCCTAAAGAGAAGTTTAAGAATATCTGTTCTCACTATGCAAAATTATCTTCACGGGCAGATCTGAAAAATAAAACTTCCTTGTCCCTTTTGTAAGCAAATTTACAAAAAAAGAAAAAAAAAGGAATTGAATCAATACATGCAACCTCGTACTACTTATATTATCGCAGATTAGAAAATATGCCAGTGTGTTAGTAGAAGATTACCCGTATTACAATATGAATCTCAAAATTCTTTGCCAAAATAAAAGAGATGACGTAATAAATTGAAAATATCAATAATCCCCGTACTCTTTATACCAGAAGGTTGTAATTGATTCCAATATATGGCAATATATATCAAAACACATGCCAATATACCTGTACTACTTATATTCTCGTAGATTAAAAGATATACCCGTGTATTTGTAGAAGATTACTCGTACAACGCACAATATATGAGTTTAAACAATTTTTGTCATAATAAAACAATTGCATAATAACTTGAAAATATCAATAATGAATCAATAATCCCCGAAAATATCAATAATAATAACGTTTAAACCTGAAGACCGTAATTGATATTATCCAGTCAAAAATGCTATAAGAAAAATCAAATCGTTCTTTTCTAAAATACAGTTTTATATCCATTTATTTATTATTCAAATCAAAAAAATAATAATTAAAATTAACAGACAGATTTAATTTAATTGCGTTTCTGAGCAACATGATATAAGATAGAATCTTCCTCATAAACTGCGAAATTAAATAACCATTTTTATTTCTTTATACTTTTCACTGTTCATGTAAAGCTTGTAAAACATAAACTATGGAGATAGATTTCCCATTTAAATCATGTTTCGAACAATTCATGTTTTCAGAAAGTGACTAATTAGCTCAAAAAATCTCCCATCAAACTCAGAGATAAGGTTTCAATTCACTTTCAAACGATTTTCAAGCTTTTCCTTTAGATAAACCACGGAGTTAGAGAGTATAACTCCTAGGAAAAAGTTTCGTTTTTCATTAATATCTGGACAACCCCTAGTCTTAGATACTCGAAACTTGGGCTGAATTTATGAGGGGCTATTTTAAAGCTATCCACAAAATTTTATCAAATTCGGTTCAGCCGTTCTCCCGTGATGATGAGACAAACGAAAATTTCGTTTTTTACTAATATCTCAAAAACCACTGATCGTAGAAACTCCAATTATGAACTAAATTTTAAGTGGGACTATTTCCCAGGCTACCCACAAAATTTCATCAAATTCTGCTCAGCTGTTCTCCCGTGATGACGGGACAAACAGACAGACAGGCGGACAGACAGACAGACAGACAAGATTTTCAATTTTATTTATATAGATTTGATAATTTTTGTGGTCCATTTAAAAAAAAAATAAATAAAATAAAATAAATAATAAAAAAAAAATAAAATTATAAAAAAAAAGAAAAGGAAAAAAAAGGGGCAGGTTCTTTTTTGAGAATCGTTGCAAAATCTTATCAGCACCAGGGCCACCCGCAAGTGACTTATCTACCGAATTTTGTGAAATTTGGTCAATCAGCTTTTGAGCTAGAGTGGACATATAGATTGTACAGACAGGCAGACAGACACACGCACAGACAGACACATATACAGACGTCATTCTGAAAATAGTTTTCTGGGGTTCTTGAGTTTCGAAACGTGTAGACCCGTCGAAAACTAGAGTTGCGATTTTTGACACCAATACTTTTCCTATACAGGGTGTCCCAAAAAGATTGAAACGCGCTTTAATTCTTTACCTGTTGGAGATAAGTGAGCAATGTAAATGGCAAAAATGTTGAAAGTAAGGTAGGAAATAAGACTAGGTTAATGAAACAGTCCTCCCATTAATTTTCAAAAAGTTACACGTTTTAAATTTTTATATGACCCCCTTAGACAAATTTGGCCAATTAGAAAATTTTTATTTTTAATGCAACAAGATCATTAAAAAAAAAAAAAAACCCGCATATCTATATCTTTAAAATTGAGCGAATTATATTTAATTGAAAATTGAATATTGTGAATGGGGACCCTATATCAAATTGGAAATGTAAATTTGTGACATATCACAAAAAAGATGAAACGGGATGATAATACATAGGTGACATTTTTGCGAATTCCGCGTAGGTTCACGATGCAATCACGGATTCTTAATAGATGCATTTATTCTTTATTTAGATGCATTTGTGATAAAAAATTTTGACACATATTAACGTATTTTTGATCTAAACAATTTCCATCGTCAATTTGTTTATGATCCCTATTTTCACTGATGAAACAGTTTTTCACATGGTACGGAAAAGTGGCATAAGTCAGATTTTTTCCTTTATCATAATGCGGTTGATTTTAAAGATACAGATATGCGGGTTTTTTAATGATCTTGTTGCATTAAAAATAAAAAATTTCTGATTGACCAAAGTTGTCTAAGGGGGTCGTATAAAAATTTAAAAAGTGTAACTTTTTGAAAATTAATGGGAGGACTATTTCATTAACGTAGTCTTATTTCCTACCTTACTTTCAACATTTTTGCAATTTACATTGCCCACTTATCTCCAACAGGTAAAGAATTAAAGCGCGTTTCAATCTTTTTGGGACACCCTGTATAGTACCATGTATTGTAGGAAAAGTAAAATGTAGTGTGTATCGTTCAATATGTCCACCTTCCATATACAACATGTGACGACTAATTTGGCGAATATACGACAGCGGCGTCTAATTTGGCGAAACATCGCTACCTTGGTGACTTTTTGAAAATATTGCCGAATTGACGCGAAATTGGCAAAAATTAACGTAAGTAACGTCAAATTTAGAATTGATTTCTAAAATCATTTAATATATGAGCTATATTGCTTATCGGATGCTATAGTAATATTTCTAATTGTCAAGTTAGATTTCCGCGAAATATAAGTTAATCTTTAATTTCGAAATAATTTTACATGTTGTCATCCAGAAATGCGTTAATTGCTAATGTATAATTCTATGCTAATGTGTAATTCAAACTGAGGGGAATTTCAATGTATACAAATACAATTTTACACAGGGAAGTAGCCAGAGACGAAATTGAAGAGGGGCTGGAGGGAAATTCAAGGGGGGCACACCAAAAAACACAATCAATCATTAGCATTTATAAACCACAATAGTTACTATTATATATTTCAATTCATATAAATTATTAACAAATAATTGCATATTTATATTTGCAAGCTAAGAGCTGATTATTAATATCCCTATAGCTACTATACATCAATATTAATATATAATAATCACAATTGATTTTAATGTAAGCATTAACTAGTAATAAAGCTGTTATTATTTGTAGAAACATTCTGAAAGTTAATACAAGTTAATGCTTAATATTAACTCTTACCTAATTATCAGTTGATTTTAACTCTATAACAGTGAACTCCATAATAATAAAAAAGTATCCTAAATACTATCGTCATAATTTTTAAATATTTTTAAATTAAATATGTAAAAAAATTGATCATTTGTGTTTTCACAAATTCAGCTAAATTAAAAAAATCTTTAAAACGAAGTAATTGATAAAGAAAATCTCATAGAAATTTTTTATTCGAAATTTGAATGACATTTTATATGATAAATTTCCCATTACTACCAAAAATTAAATATTTTTATCTGGGGGCGGTTACATCTTTTTTTTTTTTTGGGGGGGGGGGGGGGGGGTGAGGCTTGGCCCTCTCTGGCCCCGGCTTTTTACAACAGTATAATTAATTTGCCTTTGATTTTGATGCAGTGAGCTTTAAATTAATTATGATATTGTAATATATTTCTTAAAATAAAATTTATAAACTATTTTTTTTTTAATGTTTAAAACTGCTGTGTTCTAGGAAAATATTTAAAACTGCTGTGACCAAAGTTTTTAGAAAGATTAAAGATCCTCAAAGATCAATCAAGAGACATGCGCGGTCAACCATATGTTGGGAAATTCTGCTATTGCCTGTTAAATTTATTTCCCATCCTTCTTTTGCCTTCCAAGTATTCTGATGAGCTCGTTAAGATCAATGTCTGCTGAACAAAGTATTTATTTACTTTTGAAACTTTCCATTGAAGTCAAAAGATTCCAGAGTCTATCAGATTCGGAAACCACTTCTCTGTTATGTTCACACTTCTCCCAACAGATGGCGCTAGGTTTCCATCTCGCATAAGGGGCTCTAATTTCGCACTTATAAAGTGAGTCCCTTTACAAAATGAGCTAAATCATTGATATATTATTTTAGGTTTAATATGTACTAGCAGTATACCCGTTCTTCGCACGGCGTATATAAAAGAACTTAAAATTCACAATCATGTGTAAATTCCTATAGTATACTAAATTACATTATTAATAAAAATATTCTATTAAAATATTTAATTTAATGTTCCTAAAAATAAGTTTAAGAATCTCTAATCTCGCTATACAAAATTATCTCCACGGGAAGATCTGAAGAATAAAACACCCTCGTCCCCTTTGCAAATACATTTACACAAATATGAAATGAAATCCATATATGTAAAATGAAAGCAATAAAATTGTATGCAGTGTTTCTTTCAGGACTTTTGGCCGGGGGGGGGGGGGGTCGAATGATATGTTAGGGGGGTTGCAAGTTTTCTATTTGCCCTATATAAATATATCTAAATGCTGTGGAATATAAATAGAAACTAAGTTTCATAAAATTTCTCCTTTTGGGGGAACGAATACACGTCTCCAGGGGGGCTTAGCCACCCCCCCGGAAGTATGCCTGAAAGAAACGCTGATTGTATGGGACCCGTACTATTTATATTTGCGAATATTAGAAGATATACCCATGTATTAGTAGAAGATTACGCGTACTACAACATATGAGTTTCTAAAATCTTTGCCAAAATAAAACAGGTGACGTAATAAATTGAAATTGTCAATAATCCTGTAATCTTTGAACCCGAAGACAGTAATTGATTGCAATATATGCTAAAATGAAAGCACTAAAATTGTATGAAAAGATATACCAGTACTATTTATATTTTCGTAGATTAGAAGATATGCCCGTGTGTAAGAAGATTACCCGTATTGCAATATGAGTTTAAAAAATATTTTCCAAAATAAAACAGATGACGTAATAAATTAAAATATCAATAACCCCCGTAAAGATTACCTGTACAATAACACACGAGTTTCTAAAGACTTTCTAAAATGGTTTCTCCAAACGAAAAGGTTGGAAATCGCTTGTTTAAAACGTGAAAGTGAATTAAAACTTTATCTCTGAGTTTGGTGGAAGATTTTTGAGCTAATTAGTCGCTTTCTGAAAACATGAATGGTTTGAAACCATGAATGTTTGAAACATGAATTTAAATACGAATTAACACGAATTATTAAAAAAATTACAATATTCAAGGCTTGCTTATTGCGAGACCGTTGATTTTCAACGGGTATTCGGCTAGTCTATATATACTAATTACCAAGTGTCCGTCTGTCTGTCCGCATGTCTGTCTGTCTGTCTATCATGCTTTTTAGGCACTTCCTGAATATAGAGAGACTTGCAATTTGGTACACAGGTCGATAGTTCAATAAAACCCCCTGGAAAAATCGAATATTTCGCAAATGTTCTATAGAGAGGTTTCCCCACACCAAAACGTTCGAAAAGTGATAGAAAAGCATACTTAGTGATAGAGATTTCAAATTTGGTGTATGGGTAAACCGTTCGAAAGGAAGAAAGTGTGCAATTTCAGATTTTCAATATTTGCTACTTTAAAATAGACTAAATCAACGTTTATATACACATCGAATGGGATAATAAAAGGTTACGATACTTGGTTTTAGAAGCCTTTGGAGCGCGCTCTTCGTTCATTGAATCTTCAGTGTCCCACGAGCAAACGTCTTCAAAATGCACAGTCATTCTTGAAAGTAAAGTTGAGTGGTACGTAGCTTGTAATCAGTCATTTGCAAAAAACTATTAAAAGAAGAGGATTCGAAAGGGATCATTGTCGTTTTCGGTCCGTCCGGAGAAAATTTCTGCATGTTTCCGGTTTAGGGCACTTCCGCTGGGAAGAAGGAGTCATAATGAGGGAGGTTTGTAATGATTTTTTTGCAAGATCATCAATCAATTATCTGTCACAGGTCAGGGACTCTGTTTTTGTTTACATTCTGGGCCAAGAAGGTCAATTAAGGGGAAAATGTCAAGTGTATTGTCAACCCCATATGCAATGGTAATGGGAGTTATAGAATCTGATGTAGAAAGTATATTTTAAATGGCTGAATAAAAAAAAAATGTGTTATATAAAAGTATGTACCATGTAAAGATTAAGCAAATATATTGTATTATATTATGAAGCTATCAATAATGAAAATTGGTAGATTAATGAGGAAGGAATTGTGTTAAAAATGTTAAAAATAATATTCTGTGTAATGTGTACAAAAAAATGTGTAACTGTGTTAAAAGTATCAGTAGTTAAATATATAGGTATGTAACATTTCCAGGTGATTATGCATATGCTTAAAAATTTTTTAAAGATAGTCAAAATTTAATTTTACTTGAATTGAAAGCTTGACCTGATACATTTGATGAATACTTTGATATATTGTGTATAATATGTGTTGACAAACTTTTAGTGGTACAACAAGACTGTGTTTGAACTGCAATTCTATGACGAACTTTTGGTCAGTGAAAAATGCCAATTACAGAATTGCAAGTGACTCGAACTTTTATTGAACTTTATTGGTGTTTTTTTTTTGTTCTTTGTCCAAGGGGAGATATGTGAGACCAGAAATAGATCTCACATGTGTTTTGGTGAGACAACTTTATGCCGTTTATTTATTGGGTACGAAACATCGAACAATACTTGTAGTCTGGATGGCGCCAAGGTTTACAGCAAACCATAAATTTAGGAGCGTCAAGACAGAGGGGGCCGAGCGGGCCCTTACGAAGTTGTGAAGTAGTTCAATTGGATAAAGATTAACCAATGGGAAATGGGCTTCTTGCGTTACACTCAATGCTATAAATGAAGCAAGGGGGTAAATGACACCCCCGAGAAAAGGAGAACCACAACCTGTGACCTAAGAAGGACACTTGAACACACTTGCTTAGAAAACTTCGAGACGATGACTTAAGAACGACTTTTAGAAAGATGACTTGTGCTAACTTGATGACTCGGGCGGCATTATGACTTAGAGATGACTTAGAATACGATGACTTGACTTGGCAAGAGATTAACAGCTCGAAATTAAGGAGCACGAAACTTCCAAGACCAAGACCAAGACGTTAGATTACGGGGTGTCTGTCTCGGAGAGACTCATCCCCACATCGAAAATAAAATTATCAGACCATGAGGTGTGAATTATAGCAATATGCGGGTGGTCAGCAATGGCGCTCCACTCCAGACTACGAGAATGACTTAAGTGCGTGTGTCGGGCCAGCAGTACAATATTATCGTCGAATTACGAGTGGTGAATAAATATTTCGAGTTAAATTCTAGTAATATGATCGGCGTAGTACCTGGTGGTGACACAGTACAAGACAGATTTGAAGGTATGTGCTCCTCAAATAACTTTAGTTCTAGAAACGTTTAGGCAATTTAAGTGGTCTCACATGTTCCCCCGCCAAAGCTAATAATTAATTGTGTAATGAATTCATAAGTGTTTATGTTGTTAATAAATGTTGTATTGTTAAAGTTTAAATGGAGTAATCAATTTAATATTATTTTAATAATTTTCCTTTACAGGACTCACGCAGAAGGTAAATAATTGGAGGGTTATTGCGAATACAACGTAGTAGTATAATAACGTTAATTATAACTTTAAAGTTAAATATCTTTTCTTTTGGTTGCCACACTAATAATCTATATAAATAAAATTGAAAATCTATCTGTGTGTTTATTTGTGGCTATATTTGTGTGTTTATTTGTCTCATCACCACTGGAGAACAACGGCGCCGAATTGTATGAAATTTTCGGGATAGACGTGGAATAGCATCACTAAAAATTTTGTCCATGTTTCCAGTTTTTAAGACCAGGTGTTAACGAGATATTAATAAAAAAACGCACTATTAAACGTTCTATTAAGGCAGTATTATGCAAATTATATTTGTTCCGCAAAATTATAAAAAAAAAAACAAAAGAAAAAAACAAGAAAGATCAATCATGTATAAAGCATTGATTATGAAACACTTTCCAACTGCAATGCAATTTTATTTAAACACCTCAAAAATGCGATACATTCAGCGGTAATATTTTTAGAAGTATCACAATGTTACATTAATTTATTATATTTGAAAACTTAAAACTTCATAAAAAAAAATTATCTTTATTCAAATGACGTCATGGAAATATAAGACGCCTGGTTTAAACATGTCTAAAATGCGATACATTCAGCGGTAATATTTTTAAAATTATCACAATAATACAATAATTTACTACATTTGAAAACTTAAAACTTCATCGAAAAAAATGAACTTTATTCAAATGACGTCATTGAAATATGAATCGCCTAGCTCTCTATATAAAAGCTGTAAATATTTCATTCATACACTTTTATTACATTCCTTTCATTCATCACAATACTACAATAATTTAGTATATTTAAAACTTAAAACCATGGAGGTAAAAGTAATTTAACTCTATGCTTAAAACTTCATTAATGAAAATGAAATGAATGAATGAATGATAAAGTTCATGAAAATGAACTTTATTCAAATGACGTCATTGAAATATGAATCGCCTAGCTCTCTATATAAAAGCTGTAAATATTTCATTCATACACTTTTATTACATTCCTTTCATTCATCACAATACTACAATAATTTAGTATATTTAAAACTTAAAACCATGGAGGTAAACGTAATTTAACTCTATGCTTAAAACTTCATCGAAAAAGTCTGCTATAAAATCGTCTGTTCTCCATGTAAAATTAATGAATGTTTCATTCATATCAGCTATATTTCAGACTCAAAGAGCTAAATAATTTTGTGTTAAAGAAATTCAGCAATTCTTATACAACTCATCCTTTATGTGTTTACATTCTTCATAAGTCAAAATTAGGCTTCGTTGTAGAAATAATCAAAGTTTGATGATCATTTAACCTCAAATATATTGTAATTGCGTTGTTTCAGAACGTAGATGCACAGAAATTAAGCAAAAATAAAGAGGTTTTAGGACGCATACAACACTAAATATAAACAAGAAAGATCAATCATGCATAAGCATTGATTATGAAACACTTTCCAACTGAAATGTAATTTCATTTAAAAATTTCTAAAATGTGATTCATTCAGTGGTAATATATTTTACATTATCACAGTACTACAGTAATTTATTATACTTAAATATTTAAAACTGTATCGAAATATAAATCATCTGATTCTTTATGCAAAATCAATGAATATTTCATTCATATAACTTGTATTCCAGACTCCAGAGCTAAATAATTTTGTGTGAAAAAAATTCAGCAATTCTTATGTAATTCATCTTACAATCGCTTGAGATATTTGCATTCTGCATATGTTAAAATTAGGCTTCCTTGAAGAAATAATAAAAGTTTAGGGATCATTTAAAATCACAACTATTGTAATTGCATAGACACGGAATTTAGATACACAGATAATACACAGATAATATATATGTGTATGTGTATGTACTCAAAGTATTGGAATCGTGCCGAAGATCGGAACTCGAATTTTCAAAGTATCTACACGTTTTGGGACTTCTAGAACACGAAAAAACTACTTTTAGGAAGACATCTGTGTGTGTAAGGGTGTATCTGTGTATGTTTCTGTGTGTCTGTGTGGATATTACATCCACTCTAATTGAAAAACTAATGGACCGAATTTCATACAATTTGGTAGGTATGTTTTTTGTGGGAAATCCTGATGTTCATTAGATTATAGTACGATTCGTAATAAAAGAATCTGCCTTCTTTGCGAAATGGCCGCAGAAATTGCCTTTATCCGCTCTAGCTAAAAACTAATGAACCAAATTTAACAAAATTTGGAGTATAATATTTCAATAACCTACAAGTGATTTATATACCAAATTTAACAAAATTTTGTATATAAATCATTTGTAGGTTATTCTACTACGATTCGGGAAAAAGGAACGGGCTATTTTTGCGAAATGGTCAGCAAAAATCGTTATATATAAAATTAAAAGACTACGTGTGCTCAATTATATCAATTAAATTCCTATATTATATGTGATTTTTGACAACAAAAAGAATAAGACTAACCCCATTACTCTAGGACTAGCCGTTCTTGAGATATTCTAGTTTTTTCGCGTTTTCGCTACGCCACCTTTGACAATAAGTCTAGCTATCAAATGAGAACCAAATTTAAGTTTAACGTGTAAATTCAATGTCATTTAAAATACTTATGTTGTGCAGATAAACTCAAATTATCATTGAATAAATAAAGAGAACGAATATGAGTCTGCAGAGAAAGACATGTGCTGTCCACATCAGAATTTTTAACAATATTACACCAATGATTTATAGAAGTGAACGGGGATTATTTTCAGGCCATTTCGAAAAAAATGTATGATCTATATTTAAAGATCCATCAAATTTTTGTCGAATAAAATTTTCAACAAATTTAAGCTGTGTACCAAATTTTAACTCTCTAGGACGTAGGAAAGTGCATTTAAAATGCCATCAATTAAATTTATCATGAAGAGTTATATAAAATTTAAAAAAAAATGAAAAATTGTTATCTACCAAATTTGTTTTAAAATATGAAGCCACTCCCATATGCAAAACGTTTAAACAAATGGAGAGATATTTATTATATAATATCTCTCTCTTTTCTTTCTGGAAGATATCCCAAAGTCAGAATTTAATTGAATTTGTTTTTTTCCCTATATTAAATAATTTTTTTAATTAAAAAACTACTTAACATATTTTACTGAATTTTTTTTTATATATTCTATGGGATAATGTGAATATTTCCTAAAAATTTCGAAGCAATTCGTGAATTTTAAATTTACTTAAAAAATGTTTGAAAAATTAGGTCCCATAGGGTTCAATGTATTTCATTTTTTCAACCCGGGTTCAATAAAAAACTAATTGGGTGATATTATTTATTTATATTCCCATAGGTCCTACAGACCGTCTGAACAACATACTAAAATTTCATTTTGATAAACTCATTTTTACGGCAGTTATCGTGCTAACGGACAGACAGACAGACAGACAGACAGACAGACAGACAGACAGACAGACAGACAGAATGAACAAAGTCATAAACACTTTTCAACTTTGTTGTAAAGTGTTAAAAATGAACTTTAAAAATCACGATTTTGACTCAAGATGGATGCAATATTTTATTTTGAAGCGGGTCACGTGATATCTTCATATAATATGGGTGTAATTATTATTTTAATTTTAATTTTAAAAACTACCGAATATATTTTGCTGAATTTTTTTTTCATATTTTTATAGGATAATTTGAATATTTCCTAAAACTTTCGAAGCAATTTGTGAATTTTAAATTCGCTTAAAAAATGTCTTGAAAAATTAGGTCCCATAGGGTTCAATGTATTTCATTTTTACAACCCGGGTTCAGTTCAAAACTAATTGGTTAATATTAGTCATTTATATTCCCATAGGTCCCACAGATCGTCTGAACAACATACTAAAATAATATTTTGATGAAGTCATTTTTACGGCAGTTATCGTGCTAACGGACAGACATACAGACAGGCAGAATGAGCAAAGTCATAAACACTTTTCAATTATGTTGTATAGTATTAAAAGAAAAGAAATGATGTAATGTTGCTAAGCGACGGAATAAAACAAAGTGAGATTATATTTGAAAAATATATATATATATATATATCATGCTGCTAGGAAACGGAATTAAACCCAATGAGTATTGCATTAGTAAGTATTTTTAGATTTAAATAATAAAGAAATATATATATATAAATACATTTTTAACACTTTACAACAAAGTTGAAAAGTGTTTATGACTTTGTTTATTCTGTCTGTCTGTCTGTCTGTCCGTTAGCACGATAACTGCCGTAAAAATGACTTAATCAAAATGAAATTTTAGTATGTTGTTCAGACGGTCTGTAGGACCTATGGGAATATAAATGAATAATATCACCCAATTAGTTTTGAATTGAACCTGGGTTGAAAAAATGAAATACATTGAGCCCTATGGGACCTAATTTTTCAAACATTTTTTAAGCGGATTTAAAATTCACAAATTGCTTTGAAAATTTTAGGTAATATTCAAATTGTTCCATAAACTGTATAAAAAAAAATTCAGTGAAATATATCCAGAACTTTTTTAAATAAAAATTAAAATATTAATAACTCCTTTTATATGAAGCGATCACGTGACCATGATATGAAAATATCACGTGATCCACTTCAAAATGATATATGGCATCCATCTTGTCTCAAAATCGTGATTTTTAAAGTTCTTTTTAATTCATATTGAGTGTTGTATCCGTCCTAAAACTACTTTATTTTTTCTTAAATTCTGTGCATTTACATACTGAAACAACGCAATTACAATATATTTGAGTTTAAATGCTCATCCAAATTTGATTATTTTTACAACGAAGCCTATTTTTCACCTATGTAAAATGTAAACAGCAAAATATGTAGAATGAGTTGTATTAGAATTGCTGTATTTCTTTAACACAAAATCATTTAGTTCATGGAGTCTGCGTAGCTGATATGAATGAAATATTCATTGATTTTATAAAGAGAAGGACGATTTTTTTCGATGAAGTTTTTTACGCATAGAGTTTAATTACTTGCAGCTCCATGGTCTTAATTTTTAAATAAAATAAATTATTATAGTATTGCGATGAATGACATGAATGGGAAATTATTATGAATGAAATGCTTTTTTTATAGAGAAAGCCAGGCGTGTTATTTTTTCTATGACGTCATTTGAATGAATTTCAGTTGTTTTCGATGAAGTTTTCAAATGTAATAAATTATCGTAGTATTATGATAATTCTAAAATTATTACCGAGGAATGTATCATATTTTAGAGATGTTTAAACCAGGCAATTTATATTTCAATGCCGTCATTTGAATGAAGTTCATTTTTTTCGATGAAGGTTTAAGCTTTCAAATATAATAAATTAATGTAGTATTGTGATAAGTTTTAAAATATTACCGAGGAATGTATTGCATTTTAGACATGTTTAAATAAAATTGCATTGAAGTTGGAAAGTGTTTCATAATCAATGCTTTAAGCATGATTGATCTTTCTTGTTATTAATACTTTACAAGATAGTTGAAAAGTGATTTTGTTCATTCTGTCTGTCTATCCTTTAGCACGATAACTGCCGTAAAAAGGACTTATTTAAATTGAAATTTTAGTATGTTGTTCAGACGTTCTGTGGAACTTATGGGAATATAAATGAATAATATCACCCAGTGAGTTTTGGATTGAACCCAGGTAAAAGAAATGAAATTCAGTGAACCCTATGGAACCAAATTTTTCAAACATTTTTTAAGTGTATTTAAAATTCACAAATTGCTTCGAAAGTTTTAGGAAATATTTAAATTATCCCATAAAATATATAAAAAAATTTTCAGCGAGATATATTCAGTAGTTTATAAATAAAAATTAAAATATTAAATATACCTTTTATGTGAAGAGATCACGTGACCCACTTCAAAATAAAATGTGGCATTCATCTTGTGTCAAAATCGTGATTTTAAAAATTCTTTTTAATTTATATTTAGTGTTGTATCCGTCCTAAAACGCCTTTATTTTTATTTAATTTCTGTGCATCTGTATTCCGAAACAACGCAATTACAATATATTTGAATTTAAATGATCATCAAACTTTGGTTATTTCTACAATGAAACCTAATTTTCATTTATGGAGAATGTAAACAGATTAGGCTGTAAGATGAGTTGTATAAGAATTGCTGCATTTCTTTAACGCAAAATTATTTTGTTCTGGAGTGTGCAATATAGATTATATGAATGAAACATTCATTGATTTTACATAGAGAAGCAAACGATTTAATGGCAGAATTTTTCGATGAATTATTTTAGAGATGTTTAAATAAAATTAGAGTTAGAAAGCGTTTCATAATCAATGCTTTATACATGATTGATTTTTCTTGTTGGAATTGCATTTTAGATAGGCATTACGGCCTTTGGGTTGAACGAATTTAGATTATTGATATTTTTGAATTCGTACACAATTTGTTTTATTTTGGGGAAACATTTCTAAATCCATATATTTTAGTACGGATATATCTTCTAATACATGGGTATAATCTTCTAATCTACGAAAATATAAATAATTACGTTCACCTGTCCTTGTAACGCTTGGCGAGAGATTTGGCGAGTTTTTTAATGTTGCAAAATTGATGAAAATGTCGAATTGCTCAGAATGTCGCCAAATTGATAAATATGTTCCGAAATTGATAAAAAAGATTGCCAAATTGATAAAAATGATGCCAAATTGATAAAAATGATATCAGGCCATCCTACTTGATAATAAATTTGATAACCTTTTAAAATGTGACCAAATTGCTCAAATATCGCCAAATTAACGAAAATATCGACAAATCGATAAAATTGCTGTCAACTTGATAAAAATGGCACCAAATCAATGAAATTAAAAGATGATAGAGTATTGATGTTTCAGTAGCGTTTGTCTCTTAGTCCAATTGTGCCACTTTCTGACAAATTAGATGACTTTTTTAAATGTCGTCTAATTAATGAAAATGCGGCCGCAGTGATAAAATGATACTAAATTAATGAAAATGACTCCTAATTTATAAAAATTCAATATTTTGCAAAATTATGTCCAATTTCATTGATAATCCCCGTCGCTTTCTGGGAATTAAATAATACTTTTTGTAAATGTGTTTACAAAAGGTACAAGCATGTTTTTTATTTCTTTAGATCTGCCTGTGATCTTCAGATCTGTGAAGATAATTTCGTATAGCTAGAACAGAGATTCTGATACATCTTTTTAGGAGAATTAAATTAAATCTATATAAATAAAATTGAAATGTGTCTTTCTGTCTTTCTGTCTGTCTATCTGTCTGTATGTTTGTCTCATCATTGTGGGAGAACGGCTGAACCGAATTTGATGAAATTTTGTGGGCAGCCTTGAAATAGCCCCACTTAAAATTTAGTCCATGTTTCGAGTTTCTAAGAACAGGGGTTATCGAGATATTAATTAAAAACGAACAATTAAATATTCCATAGAGATAGCATTATGCAGACGATATTTATTCCGCCAATTTATTTGAAGAAAATTATATCTCTGAGTTTCGTTGGAGTTTATTGCGCTTATTAGTCACTTTTGAAAATCGCAGGTTTGAAACAGGAATTGAAATGGAAACATTTAAACCTTCCATAGAGATAGCATTGTGCAGACGATATTATTTTCACCAATTTATTTGAAGAAAATTATATCTCTGAGTTTGGTTGGAGTTTATTGCGCTTATTAGTCACTGTTGAAAATCATAGGTTTGAAACATGATTTGAAATGGAAAATCTATCACTATGGTTTATTTTTCACAGGCTCTTACTCAAGAATGAAAAGCATTAAGAAATCAAAATGGTTATTTGATTATCAGCATTGTATGAGAAAGATTCTTTCTTAAATAATGTTGCTCAGCAACGCAATTAAATTAAATGTGTTTGTTAATTTTATTATTATTTTTTCGATTTGATTAATAAATAAATGGATATAAAAATATATCTTGTGAATGAACGGTTTGATTTTTCTTTTAATTATATTAATTACAGACTGAACATATCATTTTCATTTATTTTGGCAAAGAGTTTTCCAACTTATATATTGTGTTTAGAAAATAAACTCATATATTGTGTTTAGCCAATAAACTCATTTAGCCGATTGTTGAAACAGAATAAGAACGGGTATGTCTTTTAATACAATTTTAGTGTTTTCATTTAGTATAAACGAGATCAGGATGTTTTATTCTTCAGATCTGCAAATTCAGATCTTCGAATTTGGCGGGATATCGATAACTTGGCAGCTTTTCTGAAATGTTGCCAAATTGACGTAAATGTCGCCAAATTGATAAAATTGACGCTAATTCAATGAAATTAATTTTGCGTTGTTAGAAGAGAGTACTGAAATGATATTAGATTAGTATTTAGCTGCCAGTCCAACCGTCTTTCTTAGTAACATATTGAGCGAATTTTCTAAATGTCGCTAAATTGATAAAACTGTTTGTAAATCCATAAAAATATCTTGAAATTGATAAAATTGCGCTAAATAAATGAAATTAATAGTGTTCTGTTAGGGGATAGTATTGTGATAATGTTTCGTCAATTCAGTCCCACTTGGCGATAAATTTAACGATTTTTTAAAATGGCGATAATTGACGAAAATGTCGCCAAATTGATAAAATGATGCTAAATTCATCAAAATGACACCAACTCGATGGGTATTCAATATTTTGCATAATTAAATACGATTTTCTAGATAATCTCTGTCGTTTTGTGAGAATTAAAAATATTTTTTCTAAATTTGCTTACAAACTGAACCTGGATGCTTTATTCTTTAGATCTGCTAATTTTGTATATCGAGTCCAGAGATTCTTATACAATTTTTAGAAGAATTAAATTAAATATTTTAATAGAATATTTTGAATAGCAAAGTCATTTAGAATACTATAGGAATTTACACAGAATTGTTAATGTTAAGTTTCTTTATGTTTGTCTCATCATCATGGAAGAATGGCTGCACCTAATTCGATGAAATTTTCGTGGTAGACTTGAAATAACCTCACTTAAAATTAGTCCATATTTCGAGTTCCTAGGATCAGATTTTATCCAGATATTAATTTAAAACCCAAAATTAAAAATTCCATGGAGATAGATAGCATTATGCAGACGATATTTTTTTCACCAATTCATTAAGAAAATGATATCATGTTGCTTAGCAACGGATTTAAATCCAATGTGCTTATGCGGCAGACGCTTTTTATTAAATCTTTTCAGATTTAAATAATAAAAGTATGAATATAGCGTAAATTTAATTGGTATTGCATTTTTGACTGAATAATATCAATTACGGTCTTCAGGTTTACAACTACGGTCTTCACAATTATTATTGATATTTTCAAGTTATTACGCCATTGTTTTATTTTGGCAAAAATTGTTGAAACTCATATATTGCACGTAGTACGGCAATATTCTACAAATGCACGGGTATATCTTTTAATCTACGAGAATGTAAGTAGTACATGTATATTGGTAGATATTTTAGCATATATTGGAATCAGTTACGGCTTTCTAGTATAAAGATTACGGGGATTATTGATATTTTCAATTTATTGCGTCATCTGTTTTATTTTGGCAAATATTTTTGAGATTCATATTGTAATACGGGTAATCTTCTACTAATACATGGACATATCTTCTAATCTACGACATTATAAGTAGTATGGGTATATCTTCCCATAAAATTTTAGCACTTTTATTTTCGCATATATTGGAATCAATTACTGCCTTCAGGTTTAAAGATTGCGGGTTTATTGATATTTTAAATTTATACATGTAATCTACTAATACAGGTTATATCTTCTAATATTCGCGTATATAAGTAGTACGGGTCCCATGCAATTTTAACGCTCTTATTTTGCATATATTTGCTTACAAATGGCTCCCGGATGTTTTATTCTTCAGATCTGCCCGTGAAGATAATTTTGTATAGCTAGAACAGAGGTTCTTAAATTTCTTTTTAGGATTATTAAATTAAATATTTTAACAGAATATTTTGATTAACAATATCATTTAATATGCTATTGGAATTTTCACATGATTGTGAATTTTAAGTTTATATTATATACTCGTACGAAGAACGGGTATACTGCTAGTGCAAAAATATGTAGTAAGTATAGTCAAATAGGTTGAATTTCAATTTGAAAGATTATGCGGCAAATCTTTACCCATGTATTTCGTGTATTTATTTTGTTTCATTCCCAAGCAATTCGCCAATAATCCTTTATTTTGAAATATATTAATTAAATGATGACTTTTGATGAGGATTTTGAACGTGAGTATGATGAATGGATTTTCTTAGGTCTGAAATATCGCCAAAAGCGCCAAATTTCAACTTGTGTGTTGTTAATGCAATGTCAATAACCTTGAGGTATGACTTTATACCCTCACGATGATTAGATGATTGTCATAGCAACGAAATTCGCCTTTTCAAATGAAATTTATTGTATAGATAACTAAAATACATTATTGAAGTGAAAAACATAATCAGAATTTGCATTTTGGATTTAAGAATCTATTGATTGGAATTTAACCCATAGATTTTGCAATATTAATACTATTTAAGAAAATCTAATGTGGGCAGCACATGACTTTCCTTATATAATGCAATGAATTTACTTCTTTTACAGTGTAAAAATGATGTGTAAGATCTGCGACACGAAGTTTTTAATGTTGAATTGTACATTTGACGTTTTTCCGGATGACAACATCTAAAAGTATTTCAAACTACCTCATTAACTTCTAAATTGACAATTCACGCAATTCTAAATTGATAATTATCAATATTGATGGCATCCGCAATAAGCAATATAGTTCATACATGAAAATATTTTAATAATTATTTCATACATTTGGCATCATTTTCGTGAACTTAGCGCCATTTTGCAATTTTAATGATATTTTCGTCAATCTGGGGCGTAATATCGCCAGGTCGAGTCTCAAAGTTTGTCAAATGAGTCGCCAAGTCCGCCAATATGGATTCAGCCTCAAATTCCGGATGGGGTGGGGTTTCACTAAGGATTTCCACTTTCGGTTCGAAAATTCTCTTTGAAACAACTATTTCTTAGGATTGACTGAAGATATATATTAGATTATAATTGATATGGATTCAGCATTAAATTTAGGAATGAGTAGGGGTTCGTTAAAGACTTGTACTTTCAGTTCTGAAGATGTCACTTTTGGTTTTCAGAAAATTCGTAAGATTGCACGAAATAATTGTGCAAAAAAACATAAAAATGCTTGATGATTCCATATATCACTTGCCCCAATATAGAAGCTCTTTCACACATTTCCTGTTATAGCTGTATTTCCAAATTATATTTGCGCAAAATATAAGCAAATTGTGTACTTGAAAATAATTTCAGATGTTCTTATCAAGAAAAGCGCCATATGCAATTTAATGTCAAAAACTTTGCTCTCTGGATCTTGAACATCATTATTTCGCTGTTAAAGAAGTAGAAGCATTATATAAGGAAAGTCATGTGCTGCCTATATCAGATTTTTACTCTCTCTACATACATAGCATAATGTATAGGGACAGCATTGTGACAGGATCGAAATTGAATTCGAGTTTTTGACGGAATAGCAAACATTCATATACTCGAATTGAACGCTTTTGAGGTGATATCTGTGCGTGCGTGCTTGTATATACACTCATGTTCAAACGTTAAGCATAATTCGAAAAATGCGAAAAATTTGGAGTTAATATGGATACAATGGTTCGCAATCAATTGTGGAGAATCGTGGGATGAAGGTAAATCATTGTGCATATGCAAAACAGTTCAGTCGACGTCGACATGAGCAAAGCACCGGCGCACGTCTGAAAGAATATAAAACGGTCTCGAGCGGCATGGTCAGTTAAGGCAAAATTTCGCAATTGCTGTTGGACGGAGCGTTGTTAACAATAACAAGAAAGATCAATCATGCTTAAAGCATTGATTATGAAACACTTTCCAACTTCAATGCAATTTTATTTAAAAAAGTCGAAAATGCAATACATTCCTCGGTAATATTTTAAAACTTATCACGATACTACATTGATTTATTATATTTGAAAACTTAAACCTTCATTGAAAAAAATGAACTTCATTCAAATGACGGCATTGAAATATAAATTGCGTGGTTTAAATATCTCTAAAATGCAATACATTCCACGGTAATATTTTTAAAACTAACATAATACTACGATAATTTATTATATTTGAAAACTTCATCGAAAACAACTGAAATAAATTCAAATGACGTCATAGAAAAAATAACACGCCTGGATCTCTCTATAAAAGCAGGATTTCATTCATAACTTTCTCCATTTCATTCATCACAATACTATAATAATTTATTTTATTTAAAAATGAAGACCATGGAGCTGCAATGCATAAACTTTATGCTTAAAACTTCATCGAAAAAAATCGTCCTTCTGTTTATAAAATCAATTAATATTTCATTCATATCAGCCATGCAGACTCCATGGACTGAATTATTTTGTGTTAAAGAAATACAGTAATTCTAATACAACTCATTCTACATATTTTCCTGTTTACATTTTACATAGGTGAAAAATAGGCTTAATTGTAGAAATAATCAAATTTGAATGAGAATTTAAACTCAAATATATTGTCATTGTGTTGTTTTAGTATGTAGATGCACAGAATTTAAGCAGAAATAAAGTAGTTTTAGGATGGATATAACACTCAATATGAATTAAAAAGAACTTTAAAAAATCACGAATTTGAAACAAGATGGATGCCATATCTCATTTTGAAGTGGGTCATGTGATTGTTTCATATCATGGTCACGTGATCGTTTCATATAAGATGTGTAATTATTATTTTAATTTTTATTTAAAAAACTACTGAATATATTTAGCTGAATTTTTTTTTATATATTTTATGGAACAATTTGACTATTACCTAAAATTTTCGAAGCAATTTGTGAATTTTAAATCCGCTTAAAAAATGTTAGAAAAATTAGGTCCCATAGGGCTCAATGTATTTCATTTTTTCAACCCGGGTTCAATCCAAAACTAATTGTGTGATATTATTCATTTATATTCCCATAGGTCCTACAGACCGTCTGAACAACATACTAAAATTTCATTTTGATTAAGTCATTTTTACGGCAGTTATCGTGCTAACGGACAGACAGACAGACAGACAGACAGACAGACAGACAGACAGAATGAACAAAGTCATAAACACTTTTCAACTTTGTTGTAAAGTGTTAAAAAAGGACAAAAGATGTCACAAAGATGCCAACTGGACATGTTTTTGGAGGGACGAATTATTGGAATGCTGGAATCCGGTCGATCCCAAACCGAAGCGTCTCGAATTCTGAATGTGCCTCAGTGTGTGATCTCCAGACTATGACTGAGGTCCCAAACCATTGGAGATGTTACCCGACGACCAGTACCAGATCGACCAAGGGTAACAACCGCTCGGAAAGACCGATATTTGGTGATAACTGCGTGACGTCAGAGGAACCGTTCTGCCAGACAACTGGGCATCATCCCTGACAGCCGCCACAGGAGTCATTATTTCGAGACAAACTGTACTCTAATGTCAAGACATCGAGACAAACAACCTAATGTCACTTTCGATATACTCTGACAGACACTCCTCAATTGTTGCTTCAGATCTGCTACATTTCGGGGTGTTTGAATCTGGCGGCTTAGCATGTCCTATACGTGCTCGATTGGCGAAAGATCTGGTGGCCTTGCTGGCCAAGGAACAGTATCAACAGCACGGATACAGTCCACAGATATGCGAGCCGTATGTGGTGTAGCATTATCTTGTTGGAAAATGGCCCAAGAATGACGTGCCATGGAGGGTAACGCAAACTGCTGCAGGATTTCATCAACATATCGTTGAGCTGTTTAAATTGTACGCAGGATGAGTAGGGACGATCTGCTGTCGTAAGAGATAGCACCCCACACCATCACACCAGGGGTAATGGCTGTGTGCTTGCGTAAAACAAAGGCTAATTGGGACCTGGTGCCACCACACACGTACCCGATGGTAATCTACTGATAGACTGAAGCGTGATTCATCAAGGCTGATTGGGATGCCAGCGCTGAACACTGTGCAATGCCAGTCTGCTAGCAGCCATGATGCACGGCTACGATACCACTCCAAACGACTCTGTCGATGTTGTTGGGTTATGGGCAGACGTGTTAAAGGCCGCCGTGAGCATAACCCACCTCAGATAAGCGCCGTGAGATGGTGGAAGGCACATGGTTGGTATGGAAGAGGCTGTAGCACGTTGGATGGCGGACAAGGATGAGGTTGTGCCAGTTCGGGCCTGTCGCGCAATCATCCGATCTTACATCGCATTCGTGCACCTAGACGGCGTTCCAGAGCCTTCATTCTGCCTATGAGTTCATTGCAGCAACCATTGCTGCTAGCATCTTTGCACAACAGTGTCCGTTCGGTGCAGCTGGCGACCTACTGCTTGGTATGACCAGAAAGCTTCACGCATCCCGACTATACGACCACGTTCAAACTCGTCTAATTGCTTATAAGATCTTCGGCGACGTCGTAACGACATTATTGGTTGTGTCTCCACGGAACTGCAACGCCAATAACGAGCAAAGATAAACCGTCCACATTTTTAATCTGTTTTATAGGATGCTAGTTGCGCAGTAGAAACGCGCGCTATAACCGAAGTTAACATTCATTGGCCTTGCAAATTTAATTATTTGCATACTTGGTATAAAGGAATGCGAATGCGAAATTTCGAGTTGATCGAATTTATTTTGTAGGGGTGCTTCGTTTTTTTGCAAATGAGTGTATATATTATATAGTATATATATATATAGAGAGAGAGCATGTAGTAATTCATTTTATGTTATTTCATTCTTATTCAAATGCTAGTTATTATATTGAATTCAATTCTTATTATATGGCATCAAGCTGGTTTATTTTGTTTATTTTATTTTTTTGTTAAATCTGATCCATTTTCTACTTTCTTCTACGTCGGGCCATGTGTATAATTTCTGTAATACAATATATAGTTATGCACACAGAAACGTTGAATTATAGTATTATCGAACCAGGTATGGCTCTTGAAAGCGTACATGGTTAAGGAAATACTTTGCATTTTATTTTTTCTAAGTTATTTTCTTTTCTATGTCACAATCTAGGAGGAAAGGCCTAGCTCCATGCTGTTGCTGAGACCTACCGGAAAGGTGGCCTAGCTCCATGGGAAAAACCCAGACCACACGACTGACCCGAAGGCTTACAGTAACTATTTGTGTGGCCAGGTCTAGCTCCATGTGTAGTTCTTAAGTTGATTCTTTTCATCTATGACACTATTCATGCATTCACACCATGTATGTTAATGCAGAGAACAAGGGGTTAGTACCTTAAGTACCTGTATTACATATATGATTTATAACACTTAAGTAATAAAACTTAAATCATAATTAATCATTGGGTGTAGTTACAGGCTTAAATTTACCAGACTTTCAAATATGTTCACAATATGTAAACAATTTGTAATCCATTTTTCTATTGCTTTCCTCATATATGAAACACGGAAAGAGGGGTATTTAATACCTATTTAATACCTGTATTATTTATAATGGAATCTTTCTCCAGACTTTTGTTGAGTCTATTTTAAATGCACATATGCGCTTCAGACCATTTTCACTTCATTTCACATATGCTCAACAGACCATTTTTTATAATGACAGGTCACTGGTATTTAAAATACAAGTAAAATAAATTTCTTAAAAATAAATAAATATATATATATATATATATATATATATACATATATATATATATATATATATTATAAGGAGATGTTCCATTGGGTTAGACTAACGGATGTTTCTCTTTCAAAATTCGTTTACTTCTTTGGTTCTGAGTCCGCTCTGGTGCTTTTGTTTTCGTACATTTGGGAGATTGACCATGAAATTATGTTGGTGCCGTGAGCGTTACCCGGGTTGTAAAAGCTGCTTTAAGCGGGAAAGGGGTGTCGCAATCCACCCCTGCCATTTTTATGTAATTCATATGGCCACTCCCGTCCTTATCTGCTTACATTCATATATATAATTTTACACACGTCTTATTTATCCTTGATTGGATAACTCATTTTTGTGAATTTCACCCATTCTTATCACCTAACTTAGCACTTCACCTGAGTCTAATACTGTTCACTATTTTCGAAAGACTAATTTCCACTTGTCCTGAGTCCTATACTGATTACTATTTTTGAATGTCTCCATACAAATTATGTTTCGTTCAAATGTATTCATTCCGGTGCCCACTCGCATTGACGAAGTGAGGTGAAATGCTCAGTCGTATGTTCAACCTACCTGTGGTAGCAGTGCCTGTGAGTTAATATTTCTGTGTTTTTTATATTTCTGATTTATAATAATTGGTTTATATTTTTTCTCTTTCCACTAGCCAGTAGACAGTTCAAATGGTGTCTGTAGTTAAATACTATCACCATTGTCAGAGACTGGCTATTCTATCGGTTTTAATTCGAATTGTATGGGTGTCCTGATGAGAATGCAATTTCGAACTAACCGCCATTTTTTGTGTAGTTTCAATTGATTGTTCTCAATGACTTAATCTTTTATCTTGAGCTAATTATTATTGCCTTTTCTGATTTTTGCCGTGTTTTCTTTTTCATTTATTGATTTATATTTATATATACTTTTTAATTGTGATTTTTGTATACTAATATTCTTCTCATCCCCCTTTCCATTGTAGTGATAAGTTACCTTCTATTTTTATCCTTAGTCTTGGTCTATAGTTACTTATTTGTAACAGATATGCTAGAGCTGGGTTTTTTTGTACATACAGTAGTTTATGTATAGTTTTGGATTAAAATCTTTCAATTTTTATATATATATATATATATATATATATATATATTTATATATATATATATATATATATATGTATATATATATATATATATATATATATATATATATATATATATATATATATATATATATATATATATATATATATATATATATATATATATATATATATACACACATATATATATATATGTATATGTGTATATATATATGTATATATATATATATATACATATATATATATATGTATATATATATATATATATATATATATATATCGCTATTTTTTATATTGTTGCAGTTGATCATACTTACACGTGGTGAAAGAAGAAGGGTTCCTGCCTCATGGTAATAATAGATTTCTCAATTTTTCTTATCTTCAATTTTTCATCGTTTGGTGCAGTCTGAGTTTGGGCATTTATAGTAATGTACTATTGCCCAATATGAAACAGGCATTTGTTTGGGTTAATTAGAATTAAATACTCTGACCTGAAGATGAATTTAATTCTGGTTAATATTCGAATTTGGGTCGGTGCTGTTTTTTTCTATTATCGGCATTATGGCCGTGGTTTTGCTTCTATGGTGATGTTAATATTTCACGATTACTTGAATTGATTATTTTTATTATTACAGTTTTCTGATTATATATATATATATATATATATATATATATATACACTCATATATATATATATATATATATATATATATATATATATACATATACACTCATATATATATATATATATGCACTCAAGTGCCAAAATTCATGGTCTGCAAATTTACAAGTGGCACTCGCATCGCGTTAGAAGGATATACAGAGTCAGATGGTTGTCAGTGTTGTTTGTTGTACTCTTGAATATCTTGGGAAACATTAAATAACGTAATAATAGCTACCCGACTGGAATTACTTGAGTTTGAACGTGGAATGATAGTTGGAGCTCGACGCATGTGGCATAGCATTTCGGAAGTTGTTAAGACTTTGAAGACTTCTCGCTCGACATTATCAAGTGTGTATTGAGAGTACCTCATGGAAGGCATTACCTCCCCCAAGGAACAGCGCAGTGAGCGGCGACGTCTACTGAATGATTGAGACCAGCGATGTCCGAGCAGAAGCGTCCGTGCTAACAGACGAACGACACTTCTTCAATTGACTACCACATTCAATGAGGGACGCACTAGAAGTGTATCTGTGAGGTCTGTGCAGCGAAATCTGGCATTGATGGGATATGGCAGCAGAAGACCGACTCGAGTGCCTTTAGTCACAGCACATCATCGGCTTCAGCACATCACCTGGGCTCGCGAACACATTCAATAAATCCTAGATGACTGGAAGAAGGTAGTGTGCGTCACGTTTCCAATTGGTACGAGCTGATGGTCACGTTCGGGTATGGCACAAACCCCATAAGGCTATGAATCCAACTTGTCAACAGGGCTCTGTGTAAGCTGGTTATGTTTCCCTAATGGTGTGGGGAGTGTTTACTTGGCATGGGGTGGGTTCTCTGGTCAAATTGAGCAGATCCTTGATAGAAAATCGTTATGTTCAGCTACTTAGTGACCATTTGCAGCGGTTTATTGACTTCAAGTTCCCCAATAATGATGGGATGTTCCAGGATGATAATGATCCGTGTCACCGGGCCCATATTGCTCGCAATTGGTTTAAGGAGCATTCTGGACAATTCCAGCATCTGATTTGGCAACCTAAATCACCAGTCATGAACCCCTTGGAGCATATCTGGGATGTAATCGAAAGAACTGTTCGTGCCCAAATTCCAGCACCTAGCACAACCACGCAATTATGGACTGCTATAGAAACAGCATGGCTGAACATTTCTTCTGGAGACTTCCGCCAACTAGTTAAATCCATGCCACTTCGAGTTGCTGCATTTGCCGAGCTGCAGGAGACTCAACATGATATTAGAGAGGTATCGCATGACTTTTGGCACTTGAGTGTATATATATATATATATATATATATATATATATATATATATATATATATATATATATATATATAAAATTATAAAATTGTAAATCCAATGTCAGAATGTAAGTAGTAACTCATAATACACTGTCCCAAAATTTTCTACAAAATACAAAGAAATAAAAGAAATTCAACCATAAAGAGGAAATTATAAAGCGTAATGCAGGTCATAAAGATAAAGACAATCAACAAATTTCAATGGTGAGGGATGAAAATAGGAAAACAAAAAAATCAAGCAAAAAAAGCTTGCACGTGGAAGAGCTTTAGGCTTAAGATAAGTTCATTTCGAAAAAATTCTTGTCAAGTCCATGTATCCCTTCGAAATGAACACAAAAATGCTTGTTTCTGAAACACAAGATAGATTTTATCTATAAACTTGTGTTATATGGACGACAAGCATATAGATTGGAAAAATAAAGGAAACATAAATACCTTAAAATACACTTCATTAGTACAACCATGACAAGCAAAATATGACTAGACCAGTGTTGCCATATGCAGAAATGAAAAGATGTGATTTGCTGTTGCCAAAGAGAGTAATAAAAACCGTACTACGTAAAAGCAATAAAATGAGATATTCTACAGCTAAAGATGCAAGATAAAAAGATGAAAATATAATAAATTCAAGAGAATGTAGAAGTAAGGCTAAAATAAAATACTAAGGAGAGATTATGAGAATTTTAGGCTAATCGAAACTTATTAACTATACCATTTACTAAATATGCTGGATATTTATAAAAATTACTGGTAATTTTGAGGTTATTAATGTGCAAAGCATGACATTTTTTATCTGATAATCTATAAATTCTAAAAAGTTGATTAAGTATAATATTTCTAAACAATTGAATCGAGTTGCAGGAATTAAAAGGTAATAATTTATTAATATTAAATTAAAATTTTTTTTTTATCATATAAATTAGTAACTATCCCATTAGTAGGTTCTATAATTAGATTTAACTCCAAATAATAAATATTATTGCTAATAGTAGTTTCATTAGGTATTAATTCTAAATTATCCGGATAGAAATCTACATCTATGACATAGTTATCAGTAAATACAAGACAAATCAGATCATCAACATATCTGTAAATTTTATAATCTGTTGAAGTAAAGAAATTTTCATATTCATATAGGTATAAATTAGCTAACATACTGCTACTACAGCCACCTTGTGGAACACCTGAGACTTGTAAGTATAATTTATTACCTTGAAAGATATAATTATTGAAAAGAACAAAATGGAGAAGCGTAGGAAAATTGGTAAATTTAGTTAGATGAGATTGATTAGTAATATAAGTATTATATAAAGCTAAAATGACATCATATAGATCAGTGATCTTATTATTATTAAATAGATCTTTAAAATCAGAAGTTTGAAATCCTATTATTTTACCAAGTGTTTTTAATTTATTTTTTAATTCTTTACTGTTATTTAGAATAATGTAGTTATCACTAGAATCTCGTAAATTAATATTTAGTACATTTAAATAATTTAGTAATAATTTACTAGCAGTAGTAGAGTATAAATTATGACCACTATATATATATATATATATATGTGTGTGTGTGTGTGTTTGTGTGTGTGTTTGTGTGTGTGTGTGTGTTTGTATGTGTGTGTGCACGAAATTTGATACAAATATTACAATCAATGAATACTGGAACCTCATTGATTTTAAACGCAATCGAATGCTTGAAAGATCTCAGAATTTGTCATGAAATGTTGAAAAAATCATTAAAAATGAGAACATGAAATTTTCGAATGAAATTTTGAAAACATCATTAAAAAATCAAAACCTTCAATAATGTTACGAAAGTGATCATTTTTTATGTAATTTTTTATTAAAAAGCGAATGACCTAAACTTTAAAACGCTAGTATAAACCGTGCTTGAGATATTGCACATTTTCAAATAAATTTAACTAAAAATTACTTAAAATTAAAAAGTTTTAACCTTTGTGAATAGTTCACTATATACATATATATAAACACACTCACACTTATATATATATATATATATATATATATATATATATATAATGTTTATATAATATTATACTATAAATTTGTTAACATTACTTCTGGATCTAGTTTGTTCCACTCACGAAATAAGATACTTTGGGTAATAGTTTTGTATTTTGATGCCTAGCAATTCGCCAATAGTAATTTCTATATAAGAAAAGCTCTTTTTTCTGTTTGCCTGTAACAATTGACGATAAATTTTGCAAACTTGACAACTCATTTAGCGAAATATTGGCAACATATCGAAAAGATATTTTACTCCAGATTGACTGAAATATCGTTAAACTTGCAAAAATGACGCGAAATTACCGAAAATGACGCCAAATCGATGCATTATTTATTAAAATATTTTAGTATATAGACTATATTGCTTATTGCGGATGCTATCAATATTGATAACTGTTAATTTAGCGTTGTGTGAAATATAAGTTAATTAGGTACTTCGAAATAGTTTTACATGCTGTCCACTGGAAAGTGTAAATGAGTAATTCAATGTTAAAAGCATTATGCCGTGGATCTAATGCATCATTTTTTCACTGTGATCGAAGGAAATTCATTGCATTATATAGGGAAAGTCATATGCTGTCCACATTAGATTTTTTTTAGGATATGCTTCTGCAATATTGCTTGAAATGCATTTCCCGCTTATTACAATATACTTTATGACGTGAAGTGTTATGGCTTCCATTAGGCATAAAATATGTTTCGCGTTCAACGGTTCTTAGAACTTCTGATTACTACTTATTTACCGAGAAAAAGTCTTATGATTTCCTTATGAATATCTCGAGAAAGATGATGAAATTTTTCTTAATTGAAGCCTTGCAATTGCTAATTCGACTTTTGTCTCATTTATTTGATAATTTGTAAGTTTTACGTCAAGAAATACTTAATGAATAGGAATATATTGTAATTTAATTGCCAATTAGTAGCAGAATGTTGTATTAAAATTGTTTGGATTTATTCCGATGTTGTTAATTCTCTGTTTAATCTTTAAATTCATGGTTTGAAGTAGATTTTTACTCTGACTACAGTATTAGTATATGTAAAGAGAAAGTATTGGGATGGGGTCAAAATTGCGATTCTGGAATTTTGATTGATTCGTGCGTTCTGAGCTTCCCTGAATGCGCGTCAGCAATTTTTTTCAGTGGTAACTATGTCTTGTCTTTGGGCACAAAATTTCCTAAGCAAATTCAGCAAAGCGAATCAAGTTTTATTAGACGACATCAGGGGGGCTGACGAATTTTTGGAATGAATGGATCAGGGAAAGATTTTCGAAGATTTTTTTTCGGAAACTAAAGTAACGTTATAAAAATATTTTTCTGTTGAAATTTTACGAAAATAGCTGTTTTATGTGGCTTGTTATATAAAAGTGGATGCTGTCATTTACAGCAAGCTTCCATACGTCGTCTTCAAGATATTGCACTTTTTTTTAATCTAAAATAGAAAAAAAATCATAAAATATTAATTACCCTTTATAATGAAATGAATTTGCGTTTTTAATATACTTTTAACCATACATTATTTGTAACTTTTCAAGGGTGCTGAGAGAAATGAAACGTTGTTCTCGTGATATTTGATTCTTTTTTCTATATAATCGTGTTTTCCAAGCTTCCAGTCCACGCAACTCACTTAGTACTGCTTAGGAAAAACGAAATAAAACGATATTGTTATGTATAGATTTGAGTTTGGGAATTTATTTGATTCTCGGATTACCAGCAGCAGTTTTAATAATTTAAATATTTCTCAAATTGCAAATTAATTAATTAAAAGATTAGATTATTTAAATTAGAAATTTAAAACATATTTAAATTATTAAAATTTTTGCTGGTAATTCCAGAATCAGATAATTACCCAAACTAAAATCTATTAAAATAATTTTATACATTAGGTCAATTCCACGTAAAGAAGTCTCAATTTCCCTTCAAAATATATTAGAACAAGAAAGATCAATAATGCTTAAGGCATTGATTATGAAACACTTTCCAACTTCAATGCAATTTTATTTAAACATGTCTAAAATGCAATACATTCTTCAGTAATATTTTAAAACTTATCACAATACTACATTAATTTATTATATTTAAAAACTTAAACCTTCATAGAACAAAATGAACTTCATCCAAATGACGGCATTGGCATATAAATTGCCTGGTTTAAACATCTATAAAATGCGATACATTCTTCGGTAATATTTTTAAAATTATCATAATACTGCAATAATTTATTATAATTGAAAACTTCATCGAAAACAACTGACATTCATTCAAATGACGTCATAGAAAAAGGAAACACGCCTGGCTCTCTCTATAAAAGCAGCATTTCATTCATAACATTTTCCCATTCATTTCATTCAGCACAGTACTAAAATCATTTATTTTATTTAAAAACTTAAGACCATGGAGCTACAAGTAATTAAACTCTATGCTTAAAACTTCATCGAAAAAATCGTCCTTCTCTTTGTAAAATCAATGAATATTTCATTCATATCAGCTATGCAGACTCCATGAGCTAAATAATTTTGCGTTAAAGAAATACAGCAATTCTTTTACAACTCATTCTACATATTTTGCTGTTTACATTTTACATAGGTGACAAATAGGCTTCGTTGTAGAAATAATCAAATTTGGATGATCATTTAAACTCAAATATATTGTAATTGCGTTGTTTCAGTATGTAGATGTACAGAATTTAAGCAAAAATAAAGTGGTTTTAGGACGGATACAACACTCAATATGAATTAAAAGGGACTTTAAAAATCACGATTTTGAGACAAGATGGATGCCATATTTCATTTTGAAATGAGTCACGTGATCTTTTCATATCATGGTCACGTGATCGCTTCATATAAGAGGTGTAATTATTATTTTAATTTTTATTTAAAAAACTATTGAACATATTTTGCTGAAATTTGTTTTATATATTTTATGGAGCAATTTGAATATTACCTAAAATTTTCGAAGCAATTTGTGAATTTTAAATCCGCTTAATAAATATTTGAAAAATTAGGTCCCATAGGGTTCAATGTATTTCATTTTTTCAACCCGTGTTCAATCCAAAACTAATTGGGTGATACTATTCATTTATATTCCCATAGGTCCTACAGACCGTCTGAACAACATACTAAAATTCATTTTGATTAAGTCATTTTTACTGCAGTTATCGTGCTAACGGACAGACAGACAGACAGACAGAATGAACAAAGTCAACAAAAATATAATAAAATATCCATGTGCATTAGTAAAAAACTAGATTCTATATAACAATAATGAGGAATAAAAATACACTACTAATATAACTGACAGAATAAGAAATTGATACTGTTACATCAGTTACAGAGGCATGTTACGTCAGTTACAAAATATAGTGTAATTTTTGAAATTATGGTTGATAAATAGAATATAAATTGGTATGCATTTAGTCTATTAGTTATAGTACTGTTTATAAGCAAAAAACACCATTCTAGCTTTAACATTTTGATAGTTAAATACTACCAAAATATTAAAGCTAGAAAGGTGTTTTTACTGAACTTTTTACTGAATCAGCAATTACATCTTGTCCAATTGCGTTACGTCAGTCATACAATTTTAAAATGAAATTAGAGGTATATTCATAGCAGGAATTTTTTTTTAAATTTATTATATGATAGCCATAGGTAATAAATATTTTAAAGCATAAAGTTTTGTAAAGAACCTTTCTGTCCCAACCGGGAATTGAACCCTGAATTTCCGAATTGGCCGGCCGACGTTCTACCGTTGAGCTACTGGGACAAAATTGTAAGTTCTTATCTTCGAAGTGGACTCCTTTGCCCTCTAATTCTCCACCCTCTAATGTCAAATTGGCGGGCAACTGATAATCTGACTGACCACCTCTTGATATTTTTATCCCAGGTTAGTCTCCTGCTACTACTATTTGTACCCAAGTTAGTATCCTGCGTGGTCGTTATCCTTTCAATTTGAAATCGGAGCTCAATTTTTCAGAGTCCCCGAATCCGTACTAGTCATACTAGGATCACTTTCAGATCTCCGACATTTTTGTACTAACTTACAGGGTTGATTTGTTTAGGCGCTTCTCTAAGGAGCCTTGCAGCCCCAACCGGGAATCGATCCCTGGATCTCTGAACTGGCCAGCCGAAGCTCTACCGTTGAGATGCTGGGACGAAATTGCAAGCTCTTATCGTCGAAGTGGACTTTGCAGTTTTACTTTTAGTAAACGTCATTTTTAGTATTAGTCATTTTGTATTTTTAGTATTAGCATTAGCCATTTAGTCATTTTTAGTAAACTTTTCCTGGTTTAAAGAAGCCACAATTCTTGTATTGATTATTACGCCAGTTAGAGTAGAACTGATCATAACAGCTTAAAAGGAAGCAAAACATATAATTCTAATAATTATTTTGAATGATACTTATAAATTAAATCCTATAAATGTAAGTTTCTCATTACTAATAAACAATTTATGTCTTTCTTCATATATTTCATGTATTATGAAGAAAATATATGGCATATATAAAGAAAGGCATAAATTGTTTATTAATAAGAAACTTGCCCTTGATGAGCATTGCAAATTTCGTTCATATCAGGTCTGATTTTCGATAAATATTTCTATATTTCTTCATCTAACATTTTCAGGGAATCTCTTCTTTGTATTCATGTTAGTTATTGTAGAAAAGTCGGTCTTGCAAACATATGTTATGTTGTGGAAATGTGCAATAATATTGTTAATGCATCCTTTAATATTTCTGGATAATTTGTCACTTCTTGGAAGTTGAGATTCACAACTCAACTGTTTTGTAAATCAATTAATTTTTCTTTATTCAGAGAAAAAATAGCTATTTCCAAAGAAATGAAGGGATTTCTTATCCACTGACACATTAAAAATTTTAAGTTAGAAAAACAATGATGTAAATGCCTTTATAAGACACATAAATAATAACAAATTGCATTAAAAATATTATCTTTTGAATTATATTCAGATAAACTTGGAAATATGTTGCATTATTTTCATTTTATAGTTTTCCTGTTCACAAATTTTATTTAAGTTTTGGTTATGCCAAACTTAGGAGCAGTTTTTAACACTTTACAACATAGTTGAAAAGTGTTTATGACTTTGTTTATTCTGTCTGTCTGTCTGTCTGTCCGTTAGCACGATAACTGCCGTAAAAATGACTTTATCAAAATGAAATTTTAGCATGTTTTTCAGACGGTCTGTGGGACCTAGGGGAATATAAATAAATAATATCACCCAATTAGTTTTTTATTGAATCCTGGTTGAAAAAATGAAATACATTGAACCCTATGGGACCCAATTTTTCAAACATTTTTTAAGCGAATTTAAAATTCACAAATTGCTCCCAAATTTTTAGAAAATATTCACATTATCCCATAAAATATATATAAAAAATTTCAGTAAAATATGTTGAGTAGTTTTTTAATTAAAAATTATTTAATATAGGGAAACAAACAAATTCAATTAAATTCTGACTTTTGGGATATCCTCCAGAAAGAAAAAAGATATATATTGTATAATAAATATCTTTCCAAGAGTTTAATCATTTTGTATATGAGAGAGGCTTCACATTTTAAAATAAATTAGGCAGATAACAATTTTTCAAATTGTTTCTTAATTTTATATAACTCTTCATGATATACTTATTTGATGGCATTTTTAATGCATTTTCCTACGTCCTAGAGAGTTAAAATTTGGTACACAGCTTAAATTTGTTGAACATTTTATTCTACAAAAATTTGGTGGATCTTTAAATATAGATCATACATTTTTTTCGAAATGGCCTGAAAATAATCCCCGTGGATAAAGGCAATTTCTGCCGGCCATTTCGCAAAGAAAGCAGATTCTTTTATTACGAATCGTACTATAATCTAATGAACATCAGGATTTCCCATAATAAACATACCTACCAAATTTTAAGAAATTCGGTCCATTAGTTTTTCAATTAGAGTGGATGTAATATCCTTACAGACACACAGAAACATACACAGATACACTCTTACACACACAGACGTCTTCCTAAAAATAGTTTTTCGTGTTTTAGAAGTCCCAAAACGTGTAGATCCTTCGAAAATTCGAGTTCCGATCTTCGGCACGATTCCAATACTTTGAATACATACACACACACACATACACATATTATCTGCGTATCTGTGTATTATCTGTGTATCTAAATTCCGTGCCTATGCAATTACAATAGTTGTGATTTTAAATGATCCCTAAACTTTTATTATTTCTTCAACGAAGCCTAATTTTAACTTATGCAAAATGCAAATATCTGAAGCGATTGTAAGATGAGTTACATAAGAATTGCTGAATTTTTTTCACACAAAATTATTTAGCTCCGGAGTCTGGAATACAATTTTTATGAATGAAATATTCATTGATTTTGCATAGAGAATAAGATGATTTATATTTCGATACAGTTTTAAATATTTAAATATAATAATTTACTGTTGTACTGTGATAATGTAAAAGATATCACCACTGAATGTATCACATTTAAAAATTTTTTAAATGAATTTTGCATTTCAGTTGGAAAGTGTTTCATAATCAATGCTTATGCGTGATTGATCTTTCTTGTGTAATTTAAGTTTGTACGATAATGAGAGGTGTAGTATAAGTATTTAAACCATAAACTAGCTGCGTTGCTTGTAAATAGCTGTCACATTTTAGATCAATTTACTCGAGCACGTAGCCTGCCTAACCTTGAATAAGCGTATGCATAGCGGGCGTTATATGCACCCGCACACATGCTCATAAGTCATTATGCGGCCACGTTTTTGATAAGCGTCTAAATGCACTTAAATTAAATCTACACGCAGTATAAAACCCCAAATATAGTAATTAACACTTTACAACAAAGTTGAAAAGTGTTTATGACTTTGTTCATTAATTCTGTCTGTCTGTCTGTCTGTCCGTTAACACGATAACTGCCGTAAAAATGACTTTATCAAAATGAAATTTTAGTATGTTGTTCAGACGGTCTGTGGGAACTATGGGAATATAAATGAATAATATAACCCAATTAGTTTTGAATGGAACCCGGATTGAAAAAATGAAATACATTGAACCCTATGGGACCTAATTCATCAAACATTTTTTAAGCAGATTTAAAATTCACAAATTACTTCGAAAAGTTTAGGAAATATTCAAATTATCCCATAAAATACATAAAAAAAATTTCAGCAAAATATATTCAGTAGTTTTTTAAATAATAATTAAAATAATAATTACACCGATCACGTGACCCACTTAAAAATAAAATATGGCATCCATCTTGTGTCAAAATCGTGATTTTTAAAGTTCTTTCTAATTCATATTTAGTGTTGTATCCGTCCTAAAACCGCTTTATTTTTATTTAAATTTTGTGCATCTACATACTGAAATAACGCAATTACAATGTATTTGAGTTTAAAGGATCATCCAAATTTGATTATTTCTACAACGAAGCCTATTTTTTACTTATAGGAAATGTAAATACCAAAAGATGTTGAAGGAGTTGTACAAGAATTGCTACACTTCTTTAACGCAAAATTATTTGGATCATGGAGTCTGCAATATAACTGATATGAATGAAATATCAATTGATTTTACAGAGAGAAGGACGATTTTTTCAATGAAGTTTTAAGCATAGAGTTTAATTACTTGTATCTCCATGGTCTTATGCTTTTAAATAAAATAAATTATTTTAGTATTGTGATGAATGAAATGAATGGGAAAATGTTTATCAATAAAGTGCTGCTTTCATAGAGAGAGCCAGGCTTGTTATATTTCGATGACGTCATTTGAATAAATTTCATTTGTTTTCGATGAAGTTTTCAAATATAAAAAATTATTGTAGTATTATGACAATTGTAAAAATATTATCGAGGAATGTATAGCATTTTAGAGATGCTTAAACCAGGGAATTTAGATTTCAATGCCGTCATTTGAATGAAGTTCATTTTTTTCGATCAAGTTTTAAGTTTTCAAATATAATAAATGAATGTAGTATTGTGATAATTTTAAAAATATTACTGAGGAATGTGTCGCATTTTAGAGATGTTTAAATAAAATTGCATTGAAGTTGGAAGGTGTTTCATAATCAATGCTTTATGCATGATTGATTTTTCTTGTTTTTAACACTTTACAACAAAGTTGAAAAGTGTTTATGACTTTGTTCATTCTGTCTGTCTGTCTGTCTGTCTGTCTGTCTGTCTGTCTGTCTGTCTGTCTGTCCGTTAGCACGATAACTGCCGTAAAAATGAGTTTATCAAAATGAAATTTTAGTATGTTGTTCAGACGGTCTGTAGGACCTATGGGAATATAAATAAATAATATCACCCAATTAGTTTTTTATTGAACCCGGGTTGAAAAAATGAAATACATTGAACCCTATGGGACCTAATTTTTCAAACATTTTTTAAGTAAATTTAAAATTCACGAATTGCTTCGAAATTTTTAGGAAATATTCACATTATCCCATAAAATATATAAAAAAAAATTCAGTAAAATATGTTAAGTAGTTTTTTAATTAAAAAAATTATTTAATATAGGGAAAAAAACAAATTCAATTAAATTCTGACTTTGTGATATCTTCCAGAAAGAAAAGAGAGAGATATTATATAATAAATATCTCTCCATTTGTTTAAACGTTTTGCATATGGGAGTGGCTTCATATTTTAAAATAAATTTGGTAGATAACAATTTTTCATTTTTTTTAACACTTTACAACAAAGTTGAAAAGTGTTTATGACTTTGTTCATTCTGTCTGTCTGTCTGTCTGTCTGTCTGTCTGTCTGTCTGTCCGTTAGCACGATAACTGCCGTAAAAATGAGTTTATCAAAATGAAATTTTAGTATGTTGTTCAGACGGTCTGTAGGACCTATGGGAATATAAATAAACAATATCACCCAATTAGTTTTTTATTGAACCCGGGTTGAAAAAATGAAATACATTGAACCCTATGGGACCTAATTTTTCAAACATTTTTTAAGTAAATTTAAAATTCACGAATTGCTTCGAAATTTTTAGGAAATATTCACATTATCCCATAGAATATATAAAAAAAAATTCAGTAAAATATGTTAAGTAGTTTTTTAATTAAAAAAATTATTTAATATAGGAAAAAAACTTCAATTAAATTCTGACTTTGGGATATCTTCCAGAAAGAAAAGGGAGAGATATTATATAATAGATATCTCTCCATTTGTTTAAACGTTTTGCATATGGGAGTGGCTTCATATTTTAAAATACTTTGGTAGATAACAATTTTTCATTTTTTTTAAATTTTATATAACTCTTCATGATAAATTTAATTGATGGCATTTTAAATGCACTTTCCTACGTCCTAGAGAGTTAAAATTTGGTACACAGCTTAAATTTGTTGAACATTTTATTCGACAAAAATTTGATGGATCTTTAAATATAGATCATACATTTTTTTCGAAATGGCCTGAAAATAATCCCCGTTCACTTCTATAAATCATTGTTGTAATATTGTTAAAAATTCTGATGTGGACAGCACATGTCTTTCTCTGCAGACTCATATTCGTTCTCTTTATTTATTCAATGATAATTTGAGTTTATCTGCACAACATAAGTATTTTAAATGACATTGAATTTACACGTTAAACTTAAATTTGGTTCTCATTTGATAGCTGGACTTATTGTCAAAGGTGGCGTAGCGAAAACGCGAAAAAACTAGAATATCTCAAGAACGGCTAGTCCTAGAGTAATGGGGTTAGTCTTATTATTTTTGTTGTCAAAAATCACATATAAAATAGGAATTTAATTGATATAATTGAGCACACGTAGTCTTTTATTTTTATATATAACGATTTTTGCTGGCCATTTCGCAAAAATAGCCCGTTCCTTTTTCCCGAATCGTAGTAGAATAACCTACAAATGATTTATATACAAAATTTTGTTAAATTTGGTATATAAATCACTTGTAGGTTATTGAAATATTATACACCAAATTTTTTTAAATTTGGTTCATTAGTTTTTAGCTAGAGTGGATAAAGGCAATTTCTGCGGCCATTTCGCAAAGAAGGCAGATTCTTTTATTACGAATCGTACTATAATCTAATGAACATCAGGATTTCCCACAAAAAACATACCTACCAAATTGTATGAAATTCGGTCCATTAGTTTTTCAATTAGAGTGGATGTAATATCCACACAGACACACAGAAACATACACAGATACACCCTTACACACACAGACGTCTTCCTAAAACTAGTTTTTTCGTGTTCTAGAAGTCCCAAAACGTGTAGATCCTTTGAAAATTCGAGTTCCGATCTTCGGCACGATTCCAATACTTTGAGTACATACACACACACATATATATTATCTGTGTATCTAAATTCCGTGCCTATGCAATTACAATAGTTGTGATTTTAAATTATCCCTAAACTTTTATTATTTCTTCAAGGAAGCCTAATTTTAACATATGCAGAATGCAAATATCTCAAGCGATTGTAAGATGAATTACATAAGAATTGCTGAATTTTTTTCACACAAAATTATTTAGCTCTGGAGTCTGGAATACAAGTTATATGAATGAAATATTCATTGATTTTGCATAAAGAATCAGATGATTTATATTTCGATACAGTTTTAAATATTTAAGTATAATAAATTACTGTAGTACTGTGATAATGTAAAAGATATTACCACTGAATGAATCACATTTTAGAAATTTTTAAATGAAATTACATTTCAGTTGGAAAGTGTTTCATAATCAATGCTTATGCATGATTGATCTTTCTTGTTTAATTTTATATAACTCTTCATGATAAATTTAATTGATGGCATTTTAAATGCACTTTCCTACGTCCTAGAGAGTTAAAATTTGGTACACAGCTTAAATTTGTTGAACATTTTATTCGACAAAAATTTGATGGATCTTTAAATATAGATCATACATTTTTTTCGAAATGGCCTGAAAATAATCCCCGTTCACTTCTATAAATCATTGTTGTAATATTGTTAAAAATTCTGATGTGGACATCACATGTCTTTCCCTGCAGACTCATATTCGTTCTCTTTATTTATTCAATGATAATTTGAGTTTATCTGCACAACATAAGTATTTTAAATGACATTGAATTTACACGTTAAACTTAAATTTGGTTCTCATTTGATAGCTGGACTTATTGTCAAAATTGGCGTAGCGAAAACGCGAAAAAACTAGAATATCTCAAGAACGGCTAGTCCTAGAGTAATGGGGTTAGTCTTATTCTTTTTGTTGTCAAAAATCACATATAAAATAGGAATTTAATTGATATAATTGAGCACACGTAGTCTTTTATTTTTATATATAACGATTTTTGCTGGCCATTTCGCAAAAATAGCCCGTTCCTTTTTCCCGAATCGTAGTAGAATAACCTACAAATGATTTATATACAAAATTTTGTTAAATTTGGTATATAAATCACTTGTAGGTTATTGAAATATTATACACCAAATTTTGTTAAATTTGGTTCATTAGTTTTTAGCTAGCGTGGATAAAGGCAATTTCTGCGGCCATTTCGCAAAGAAGGCAGATTCTTTTATTACGAATCGTACTATAATCTAATGAACATCAGGATTTCCACAAAAAACATACCTACTAAATTGTATGAAATTCGGTCCATTAGTTTTTCAATTAGAGTGGATGTAATATCCACACAGACACACAGAAACATACACAGATACACCCTTACACACACAGACGTCTTCCTAAAACTAGTTTTTTCGTGTTCTAGAAGTCCCAAAACGTGTAGATCCTTTGAAAATTCGAGTTCCGATCTTCGGCACGATCCCAATACTTTGAGTACATACACATACACATATATATTATCTGTGTATCTAAATTCCGTGCCTATGCAATTACAATAGTTGTGATTTTAAATGATCCCTAAACTTTTATTATTTCTTCAAGGAAGCCTAATTTTAACATATGCAGAATGCAAATATCTCAAGCGATTGTAAGATGAATTACATAAGAATTGCTGAATTTTTTTCACACAAAATTATTTAGCTCTGGAGTCTGGAATACAAGTTATATGAATGAAATATTCATTGATTTTGCATAAAGAATCAGATGATTTATATTTCGATACAGTTTTAAATATTTAAGTATAATAAATTACTGTAGTACTGTGATAATGTAAAAGATATTACCACTGAATGAATCACATTTTAGAAATTTTTAAATGAAATTACATTTCAGTTGGAAAGTGTTTCATAATCAATGCTTATGCATGATTGATCTTTCTTGTTTTTATTAGATTTAAGACGATATATTTTTTACACAGTGCTTATAATATTGATATAATTTTACGATTAAAAATTTAAATTGTATTTTTAAAATTCTCCAAATTAAGAAATTCGAGCCTTTGCCAACGAGGTCCCAATATATTAGATAAAGAAAATCTCTTAGCCGTTTAGTCTATATTTTAAACTATGTAATTAAAAATCGGTTAATTGTTTCCATTTCTTTTAATGCTTTAGTGTATTTCCAAATTAATACTTTACTTAACCTCCTCCTCCCCAAGACGTAATGTTTTGAATGTGCCGGACACATACAAATGTTGGTCTCTCTTTGTCAAAAAATGGTCTTTCTTGGAGGTTTTTGCAGATAATTAAAGATCTATTTTTTTTGCAAATGTTTATATTTTCAATCCGAATCACAAAAGGAGAATCACAGTTGACCATATAATCAGCATACCGGTCATGGAAGCACAAAAAAAAATTGACATAGACAGCACATGACTTTCCCTTTATAATGCAATGGATTTACTTCTTTAACGGTGAAAAAATGATGAAAATATCTATGGCACAGTGTTTGTAACGTTAAATTGTACATTTTGCGCTTTTCCGGATGACAACATGTAATGCTATTTCGTACCTATTTAACTTATATTTTACGCAACTCTATATTAACAATTATCAATATTGATATCATCCTCTATAAGCGATATAGTCCATCTATTTAAATATTTTAATAATAAATTCATCAATTAGGCTTCATTTTTGCATTTTTGCAATTTTGACGAAATTTTCGTCAATGTATGGTTAAATATCACCAAGTTGGCGATATTTTGGAGATAATTTCTTATATAATAAAAGGTATGCACATCATATGACGGAATTAAACATGTGTAAAACATTGCATCGCATTTCGCGACATTTTTATCAATTTGATAACATGTTTATTAATTTGGTAAGAATTTCGATAAGTTGGCGACATTTTTATCAATTTCGCAACATTTAATAAAAGTCGCCAAGTTGGCGATATGACGCTAAAATTCGTCGCCAGGATTCCACCAAGCGTTACAGACGGAGAAATAGGTTATTCTTATGTTCTTTCCAAAATATTGAATTTTCATCAATTTGTTGTCATTTTCATTGATTTAGCGTCATTCTTATCAATTTGGCGATTTTTTTTATCAATGTGACATTTTTATCAATTAAGCGACATTTAAAAACTCGCCAAGTTGGCGATATTCCGTCGAATTCGTCGTCAAAATTTCGTCAAGCATTATGGTCGGAAAAATAGGTTATTCTTATAGTGGATAAACGACTAATGGCGTCCAAATACAAAACTATTACCCAAAGTATCTTGTCTTATAGTAGATTCTTATATTCTTTCCAAGATATTGAATTTTCAACAATTAGTTTTCATATTCATTGATTTAGCGCCATTTTTTAACAGTTTGGCTCCATTTTTATAAATTTGGGGATATTTTTGTCAATTTGGCGACATTTAAAAACTCGAGTTAGCGATATTTCGCCAAATTAGTTGCCAAAGTTTCCCCAAGCATTGTAGATGCAGACATAGGTTATTTTTATAGTAGATAAACGACTAATGACGTCAAAGTAGAATGCTATTATCCAAAGTGTCTTCTTTCGTGAATGGAACGAGCTAGATCTACGAGAATGATGATAATAAATTTATCGCATAATATTACATATGGAAAGTGAACACAGATTTCACAATAGTTAATACTTTTTATGAATTTTATGTGATTTTTTGATAAATTTATTTAAAAAATGTGCAATGTCATATCTCGAGAACGGTTCATGATAGCGTTCTAAAGTTTGTATTAATCGTTTTCTAATGAAAAATTACATAAGAAATGATTATTTACGTAACTTTTATTGAATGTTTTAATTTTTGGATGATTTTTTTCAAAATTTCATTTCAAAATTTGAGTGGGTTCTGAACATTCGATTGGGTGTAAAAGCAATAGGTTTCCAGATTGTAATTTCTGTATCGAATTTCGTTCAAATTGCTCCATTCATTCGTCAGTTATTGTCTGCGCAGACTCACTGACACACACACACACACAGACATCACCTAAAAAATATTTGATTCGTGTTCAGGGATGCTTGAAACGTGAACTCGAATTCGAATTTTCAACCCCGTCACAATACTTTCCTTATACATTATACTATGTATATAAGGAAAGTAATAAAAGCTTGACTTTTTCAATAGGTCGATAAACATCGGTCACAGGGTCCGGTTTTCAATGGGAAAGTGATTAAAAAATTTCAATAGATCGTTCACATAAAGAATTTATAATACCCTCCTACAAAATTAAAGTCATGAAAGGTTGTTTGGCAACTATGAACTGATTCGGATGTATTTTTGGCGCCAATTTCAAATTTCACTTCCATCGTCTCTATCACGTAAGGATTTTTCACAAAGTGGATCTCAAGCTTTGAAACGTATTATATTAGGTAAATTAACATTATTTAAACATTTTCGTAAATATTTTTAAAATGAAAGTATTGGAAAAATATTTTTTAGTTGAAGATTAATATACATACTGATGAATATACATACATGACTTCGATCTCACGAACGAATGGTGCGATTCGAACTAAATTTGGTACAAAAATTGCAATCTGTTAATACTGGAAGCTTATTGAAAAAACAATCGAATGTTTGGAAGATCTCCAAATTTCGAATGACATTTTGAAAAAATCACCAAAAAATCAAAACCTTCAGTAAAGTTAAATAAATAATTATTTTGCATGGAACTTTTCATTAGAAAACGATTGACCAAAACTTTAGAACTATAGAATGAACCTTTCTTGAGATATTGTATAATTTTCAAATAAATGTATCAAAATATCACGTAAAATAAAAAAAAACATTAATTGTTATGAAATATGTACATTTTCCATATGTAATATTATGCAATGATTTTTTTAACATCATTCTCGTGAATCTAGCTCGTTCCACTCACGAGTGAAGATACTTTGGGTAACAGTTTTGTATTTGGACATCAATAGTCATTTATCTACTATGAATATAACCTATTTCTCCGTCAATATCTCTTGGCTAAATTTTGGCGTAATATCGCCAACTTGGCGACTTTTTATTAACTGTTGCCAAATTGACGAAAATGTTGCTAAATGGATAAAAATGGCGCTAAACCAGTGAAAATGACGACTAATTGATGAAAATTTAATATCGTGGAAATAATATAAGTCTCTACTATAAGAATAACCAATTTTTTCGTTTGTAACGCTTGACAAAATTTTAGTGACGAATTTGGAGGAATATCGTCAACTTGGTGACTTTTTAAAACGCTGCCAAATTGACAAAAATGTCGCCAAATTGATAAACATGCCACCAAATTGATAAAAATGACGCTAAATAAATGAAAATGACGACTAATTGATGAAAATTCAATATTTTGGAAAGAACATAAGAATAGCTATAAGAATAACCCATTTCTCCGTCCGTGTTGCCAACTTGGTGACTTTATTAAATGTTATCACAGTGACGAAAATATCGCCAAATTTACAAAAATGTCACCAAATTGATACAAATAAAGCCAAATGGGAGGTAATGGCTTGCAAATTTTGTATTCCACCATATGACTAGCATATTTTCTAGTATATAAGAAATGCTCTTCTCTCCGTTTGTCTATAATACTTGGCGATACATTTAGCGAACTTGTGTTATTTTGTTCCGGATTGACGAAAATATCATTAAAATTGCAAAAATGATGCTAAGTTAAAAGAAAATGACGCTTAATAGATGATTAATTTATAAATATTTTAATATATGGACTATACTGTTTATTGAGGATGCTATTAATAATTGATAATTGTTAATTTAGAGTAGCGCGCAATATAAGTTAATTGGGTACTTCGAAATTGTTATACGTGTTGTCATCCGAAAAAGCACGAAATGTGCAATTCAACGTTAAAAACACAGCCTTATATATTACTAGCATTATACTCGTTCTGCGTACGGAATATATAATATAAAGAAAGTTACAATTAACGAGATCAAAGAGCGAAATATTAATAACTTTGTGTGATATAAATTTATTTAACACTAAAAACTGTCACCTAACTTACATATGACTGATTTTTACAATGAAGTTGAGAAAGTTTCGTTTTTAACACTTTACAACAAAGTTGAAAAGTGTTTATGACTTTGTTCATTCATTCTGTCTGTCTGTCTGTCCATTAGCACGATAACTGCCGTAAAAATGACTTAATCAAAATGAAACATTAGTATGTTGTTCAGACGGTCTGTGGGACCTATGGGAATGTAAATGAATAATATCACCCAATTAGTTTTGGATTGAACCCGGGTTGAAAAAATGAAATACATTGAGCCCTACGGGATCTAATTTTCAAACATTTTTCAAGCGAATTTAAAATTCATAAATTGCTTCGAAAATTTTAGGTAATATTCAAATTGTTCCACAAAATATATAAAAAAAAATTTAGCAAAATATATTCAGTAGTTTTTTAAATAAAAATTAAAATAATAATAACACATCTTATATGAAGCGATCACGTGACCATGATATGAAAAGATTCCCGTGACCCATTTCAAAATGATATATGACATCCATCTCGTCTCAAAATCGTGATTTTTAAAGTTCTTTTTAATTCATATTCAGTGTTGTATCCGTCCTAAAACCACTTTATTTTTGCTTAAATTCTGTGCATCTACATACTGAAACAACGCAATTACAATATATTTGAGTTTAAATGCTCATCCAAATTTGATTATTTCTGCAACTAAGCCTATTTTTCACCCATGTAAAATGTAAACAGCAAAATATATAGAATGAGTTGTATTAGAATTCCTGTATTTTTTTAACACAAAATAATTTAGTCCATGGAGTCTGCATGGCTGATATGAATGAAATATTCATTGATTTTACAAAGAGAAGGACGATTTTTTTCGATGAAGTTTTACGCATAAAGTTTAATTTCTTGTAGCTCCATGGTCTTAATTTTTAAGTAAAATAAATTATTATAGTATTGTGATGAATGACATGAATGGGAAATTATTTATGAATGAAGTGCTGCTTTTATAGAGAGAGCCAGGCGTGTTATTTCTTCTATGACATCATTTGAATGAATTTCAGTTGTTTTCTATGACGTTTTTAAATATAATAAATTATCGAAGTATTATGATAATTATAAAATTATTACCGAGGAATGTATGACAATTAAAGATGTTTAAACCAGGCAATTTTTTATTTCAATGTCGTCATTTGAATGAAGTTCGTTTTTTTCGATGAAGGTTTAAGTTTTCAAATATAATAAATTAATATAGTATTGTGATAAGTGTTAAAATATTACCGAGAAATGTATTGCATTTTAGACATGTTTAAATAAAGTTGCATTGAATTTGGAAAGTGTTTCATAATCAATGCTTTAAGCATGATTGATCTTTCTTGTCTTTATTCTTCATATTGTTAAATTTAAAAATAATGATTTGCTGTCCGTCATTGCTTGCGTACACTTTTGTTATTACAATGATATCTTACATAACAAGATCCTTATCCACACGGAGTGCTATATCTCTCTGCAAAATTGAGCATATTTATTGAAATTTCGTACGTTTTTCCAATTGATAATCGTCAGAGGTCTGTAGACTTTCAGTTTTTTTAGGGCAGATGAAAATCTTCCATTTTTCCAGCATTGTTTTCAAAGATAAAAATAATATGAAAATAATAACGTTACTATTTATTGCAAAAATAACAATTTTATATGTAATCTTTTACTTAGAAGCGAATTACATAATATGCAGAACGATTGCATGCTCGAGATTTTGCACATTCTTTTCAAACCTAATGCAATAAATAATAAAAATTTAAATATGTTTACTTCTCATACGAATCTTTGTAAGTATACCTTCAAGTACAAATAAATGGACTCCAGTCTGCAGTAGTTGTCCCTAAACATTCTCGAGATACTAGAAATTTTATTGTTTCCATGGGGAACATGATATTTCTGAAAAATGAAGCTAATTCCATGAAATTTTACAGGCTTATTTTAATAGGCGGCATCATAAAGCCTATATATTTTCAGCATTGTGTGGCCTGATGTCGCGGGAAAGTGACCGACAAGAATGTTTGGGAGCCGACAATGTGATGAAACGAAAATAGGCTTCATTAACCTATATCACTGCAGTCTTTTGGCGGGGCCCCCCAGTCTGGACAGTGGAACCTATATCACTAATTATTTAGATTAGAATAATTTCTTTATAGGATGCAGTAGATGAAATGCCACAGTGCCTGTTAGTTGTCTGGCATGTAATGGCTTAGAATATATTCAATGCCTTAGTTGCATGAAGTCATGGTTTCTTTCATAAGGGATAGCTCAAAGCCAATTTAGTGATCATTTCTTGATGCATGTCTAAAATCTGAATTTTGAAAAAGCGTATTAGATCGTCAAAGTCTAACACCATCTATCTTTGATCTCTTAAATCATTCTCCGTCGTTGAAATTCAAAGGCCATCTCATTATGACTTCTTCGATAAAGGGCAGAGACCATGAAGCTCAGTTCTCATCTAGCCTAAAGATATTTTTTCACATTTACTACTTCTCACTGCTGGATTGGTTTAGCTAGATTTTGGATCCTACTTGTCCGCATGAGGAAAATCTTTCATTGGATTCTTCTTGTATCACGTGATGTCTAGATGGTACTGCTTCCTTATTGCACGTTGTAACTTTTAGTAACGCATAACCGTCTTTTTCTAGAGACATAAAGTCTGGTCAATTGGTAGGGCACATGTGGTTTATTGCCCCGAAATGACTTGTAACACTCATTTGTAGCATTTTGGAGTCTTTTCACTGGCTTTTTTACATTTGTTGCTTGTGTTTGCAAAGCAAATATTTTTTATTTGCCATACATCACGATATAACCTAAATGCGTTATTTTGCGTTATCACATTTAGTAATGAAGACACTTTAATTTGTCTTACTGCTATGGCATTTGTTAGCGTGTAAGGAAATGATATTCCGGACACATCAGATTTAACTGCCTCACACCAGATTCTTTAGAATATAATGAACTGCATGATTAGCATATTCATAATGAATTTTGAATGAGGTGGAATTCATTAGATGGGAAAGAATTATTTCGAAATGAGAGCAGAAGTTATTGAATTATCAACACAATTATTTACCCAAGAACGCGTCTTAAGATCATTGATATAAATAATGTCATTGACTACACATTAATTATCATTAATCAATGGAAATATGCAGAGTAATGTATCAATAACCTAATCAATTATCTGTTATTATATATTAATCACATTGAATATTCAATTATTATTATTAATTAATGATATTTGATAAATACAATGAGCAAAATATTTTACATCCACCAAGAAAATTATATTAGTACGTTTCTGGGCTAAAGGCTATAATTTTTATAAGCCTTAAAAGGAAAAAATTACTCTTGGAAACAAAAATACTTGAAAAGATTGATAATGTAAATGTATAATTATTAAATAACAGTTTTTTTCTTATATAATATCTATGGATCATAGCTATGAATAATATAATTGACTAATTATTAATTATTATTAATAACGGGAAAATATATACGTCGTAATGTATCAATAAATTATAAATGAATCGACTACCTAATATTATATATCAATCATAATCAATATTTAATCATCATTATTATTAATTAATGATATTTAATAAATATGGCACGCAAAATATTTTGCATCCCCCGCAGGAGAAATATCTTGGTACACTGAATGAAGGATTATAAGTGTAATAAGTCTTAGGAGGATAAACTAATCTCCGGTTAACAAAATAAAAAATAAACTACATAAAAAATAAAAATAAAATAATTAAAATTAAAACAAATAAATAATAATAAACGAAATAATTGAAATGTAAAATTACTAAAAAACAATATCTTCACCCAAAATTCTACAATTTCAATTGCAATCACAATACGACCCATTGCGGTCGCAACTATCTCGGGAATGGTATTGGCTGGGTTTACTTCGACTCATTTTGACTCTCAGTTTCGCTCCGGCTCTGCAGGGGGTGACAAGATTTTGATCGCAGAATATGAAAGGCATTTTCCGTGTTTCACTGCTCCATCATGTCACCTGGCAAGTGAACAAAAGTGTTCGCATCTTTGCTATTTTTGACATTCTCGTGTTAATGCCGTCTCAACGGCGACCGCTTCGAATACTTGTGAGAGCTGTAGAAACTACCCACACAACTTAATCATCTTTTATTACTCTCATATTTTAATTATTCATTTTGATAAGGTGTGACATAAAATATTTTCATCTCGGGTGAGGAGGGGACATTTTACGAGAAGTCCGGTATTAAATTTTTATATTTTCACCATTTTCAAACTTGAATATATATATATATATATATATATATATATATATATATATATATATATACGTATATATATATATATATATATGTATATATATATAATTGAAGAATTTTAATTTACTTGTATTATATATACCAGAGATTGATGTCAGATTAGAGTCATTTATTGAAATGTTCTGTATAGCAAAAGTGAAAATAAGATGAGCTGAAGTGATTATTTGATATCAATAGTGACTATACGACAAGATTGTGAAGTTGACAGAGAGAACATTATAAATAAAACATTATGAATAAAACATTATAAATAAAACAGGTATTAATTTGGTATAAAATACCTCTTTTTCCCTGTTCTATATATAAGTTAAGGAATTTAAAAAGAATGACATGAGGTAAAGATTGATTAATATAACCCCTTAACTACACCCTTAGATTAAAATTTTATTTGTTATAAATCATATATGTAATACAGATACTTAAGGTACTAATTCCCTTGCTCCCTGAATAAGCATACACGGTGTAAAGCAAGAATAGTGTATAAGATGAAAATTTGCAAAACAGATAAAACATTTTTTTTTTGCAAGTGGAGCTAGACCTTTCTGGCTCCCAAAATGTTTTTTGAAAATGAGTAAATTGAAAAAAGTGAAAAGCATTTCCAAAACCATGTACGTTATCAAGAGCCATACCTGGTTCGTTAATACTGATTCTACGTTTCTGTATACATTACTGTAAATTGTATTACAGAAATAATGCACATAACCCGACGTAGAAGAAAGTAGAAAATGGATTGGATATAAATATAAAAATAATCAAATAAAATAATCAAATATACCAGCATATGACTCTGTATTTATGAAAATACAATGTTATGTATAAGATGAAAAAAATAATAATTATAATAATAATAAAATAACATAAATTGAGTTACCCCATGTGCTTCTACATTGTAGAGTAAGGGATACTGACTAAGCTTTTTCCAACTCAAAACAGGTTATAGTTAATTATTTTATTTTTATAGTTTTTTTTTTATTGTAAAATGTTTGAGATTGATTTGTCTATGTGTTGCTGTAATTGGAGCAAGGTCTTGAATTAAATATATATATATATATATATATATATATATTCGGCATTGTGACCGTGGTTTAACTGCTTTGGTGATTTTAATATTTCACAATTAATATATATATATATATATATATATATATATATATATATATTAATTGCGAAATATTAAAATCACCAAAGCAGTTAAACCACGGTCACAATGCCGAAAAAAATGTACATTTATTATTTATTTATTATTTTTAAGATTAAACCAGTGGTGTAGTCGTAAAAAAAAAAAGTGTTGAGACGCTCTTTTTTTGAAGAATTTTAGCCAATACTGTATAATTTCTGTGACTGATATAGGGCTGGGAAGTATCGCGATACAAGTATCACCTATATAAAATGTCTTGAGTAACGACCCTAGTCTCTAAATGTATCGTGGATTTTGTATTGAGATACTTTTTCAATTGTATCCAGTTTTTTTGTTTTTTCTTCTTTTTTTACTTTCCAACTCGAACTCTTAACTTGTTGATAAAATCAAAAGAATAATAATTATTTTAATTTTATTTAGTTATTTATTAAAAACCAAAAATTGTGCTCCAAAGCATATGATTCTCAGCTCAAGAAAGAAAAATCAATTAATATTCTTGCATTTTGAAATGAAATTATCTCAAAGAACTTTCTATAGAGATACTTTTTCATTGATTACATTGATTACTCATTGAATACATTGATTCATTGATTACATTTATCCTTGTCATTGATTTCTCTAATGATTTTTTTAAAGATTTTTAGCTTTGGAAAATTTCTAAAATCCGAATGTACATAAAATGTAAATAACATTTTTTTATCTACAAACGTTTTTTTTTTCTAAAAAAAACCGAAAACCGGTTATTTTTGTAATAACCGCCATCTCTATCTATGTTTTTTCAGAGGAAGAGTGACCAAAGAATAATAATCTGAGGCCATCGGCCAAGCATTCCATCTATGCCAAGCTGCAGAGGGGTTATATATGTATATATAAATTTAAAAAAAAAGAGCGTCCCCTTTCAAAATAAAAAGTGGGGGTACGCTTGAGATCAGGAGAAAAGGTGGGGGGTCTGCGTCCGCCCGCGTCCCCCCTCGACTACACCCCTGGATTAAACCAGTGCCAGTCTCTTTGAAACTCACATGTTTCTGGCTCCATTATCGCTAATTGTGGAGAAAAACGATATTCTTGCATTCATCTCTTCAACAATTTATCCATTTTTCTTTATCTTTCTTGTTCATTCTGGAATCTAAACATTCGTATCCTTTTTCGGTAATTATTAGAGCAATTTAAGGCCGAACATCTACTCATTTTATTGCGAATTTATATCACAATGATTTATACTACGAGTCGCAGCACAAATAGAATAGAATGGGCAAGTATGATATAAAATAGCGGTTGCTCCAGCTCTCTATTTAGAAGGCTTATTATGCCTAGAGCTCCTAAATATACAGGCTGATTTATCAGGCATGTTGAAGCCAAATAGGGTTGTTGCAAATACATGAGTTACAATATTTGTTACCATACAAGTATGCTCCTTGTACCGGGTATCCAACGATCCTACCGACTATATATAAGCCATTTTTTCTTTCCTTTTTTGGGGAAGTAAAATAATTGAAAACCTTTTCTAGAATAGTTGGAGCAGTTTGATGCAAAACACTTACCTAGAATTATTCCAATAACACTTCTTAAAGTGAAAGTACAAACAGCGGTTAATGGATTACGTTTTCGAATTTGCTGGGCTTCAATATGTCTGACGAGTCAGATCGTATATATAGCAGCCTTATCATGACGTGCATGCAGATGGTCAATACTGGTTAGAACATCAGTTCCTGAAAGATCGAGTTTAGATTTTCCAAATATTGTAGGATTTAGGGCTGCGATTTTTGATTCGCAAGTGGCGCGACAAACATAATTCTATTCTGTATGAAAAGCAGAGAAATGAAAAGCAGAGAAATGAAAAGCTGAGAAATGAAAAGCAGAGAAATGAAAAGCTCAGAAATAAAAAGCAGAGAAATGAAAAGCAGAGAAATGAAAAGCTGAGAAATTAGAAGATCTTACGGGTTTGAAATTGCATTTCTATCTCAAGTCTAAATAAGGAGAATTCAGATTTAGTTCCACTATAGACGAGAAGAATATAGATCCAAGTAACACAATGGATAGGCGATTGGTTAGGTGGATATTTTTCGTTAAAATCTTAGTTTGGGTATAAATTCTTCTTAATCTGCAAGAGATGAAAGCAATACAAGTTAAACAATGTACCATGTGCTTCACTAAGAGTGTCGAAAGGAATTTAAAATCAACGGTTGGCTGCAGCTGTAATGTGAAGTATGGAAAATAACCAGCAAACAGAGGAGAATTCAGCCATGATAGCTGAATCTCCCGGAACTGATAATTTCGTAAAATACATAATTTAATTTTCTATATAACTCCCAATCAGAAAAGATATCAATAAATAAAATTTTTATCGTGCATTGGGGTCAAAGAAATTTTTTCGGTACATTTTGATGAAAAATTAGCTGAGATTTCGATAATTGAAATCCATGACTTATTCCAATTTATTTGAACGGCAAATGAGTTTACTACCTAGTTTACTACCCGCCAAAGTACATATGGGGGTCATCTACAGATCTATTTAAAACAGAAAAACCTTCAATTGAAATTTTCTGGGATTTCATTTTAAATAATGTTAAATCTAACGAAAATTACGTAATATCAATAACTGAAATATCTCGGCAAATTCTTCATAAATTGGTACCGGGTGAATTTTCTTCGCTCTTATTAAGCGTGGCGAGAATTTTACTAATTGACATTTTTTTGATTGGGAAGGCAGTAAAAAAATTAATTTTACATTTTTATGAAATTATTAATTCCGAGGTGCAACTATCATAAATAAATTCTCTTCTGTTTGCTGATTATATGTCATATTTGCCATCTATGATCAATTGATGTTATATTATATATATTCTTCGTGAAACACCCACGTTTTGTAACTACATCCTGCACACATCTGAATTATTTATATCTGTTCCTGCATTCCAAATGAAACACTCATATAAAAATGATTGATTTTCGGCGATAAATTTCTTCGTAGAAACTAATTGATACGATTTTGGACACAATCTTTACTGTTAGATAACGCCAGTTTTGTCCTTCCCAGAGAGGCGTTTTTTAAAAGAAATTCAATTAACAAAAATATTTTATAACACACGTGTTTCTATATATTTTTGAATATTCTACCATTCAATTGCGGGTAGCTGAAGCTAGTCGTATCGTATTAATATCTAATTCCGTGCTGCTCATCTTGTTTCTCATCAAAAGCCGTAGTAATAATACGAATCAGAATACCCTATTTGGTAAGTCCCTTCTGTTTCTGAAGCATGAAAAGATTCAGCACTTGCGAAAACTAGCTGCGAAAGACGGCAGAATTTCAACTATGAAAGTTGATGGATGCACATTGCGTAATCGTTCACAAAAATATCAATAGGATCAATTGAATCCTAAATTGAATCTGTCACTAGCAGAATGGGAGAGTAAACAAAATTGGGAATATAACGTCTGCCCGTTCGAAATCGGATCAAGTCATATAAGAACTGCGTGAAGAGGCACGTGCCGGTGTGGCATTACGACACGTGTCTACAGACATAAGGGACTCACTCAAATAACATGTTTTGCTCCTTGATTGTTAATCCGGCTGTTTTTGATGAAAACAGCCTGAGATTTAAACGACAGCGCTTTTCGTTACAAAATAAATTATTAGTATGCAAGGTATTAGACATTAAATGTGCACGTAGTTCACATTTATTAATTAATATAAAGGATAAACAAATAGTGTCAGCGGCGTAACTAGGAATTTTAGCCCTTTAAGCAAAATGTGAAAGAAAGTCCCCTAAATTTTAGTTTTTTGCAAAAAAAAATTTTGGGGGCCCAAACACAAAATTTTGTTTTGTCAAAATTTCAGTTTTCTCCTTTAAAAAAAAAAAAGCATTTAAGAAGATGATTTTCCTTGGAGGGGGTAGGGGAGCATTATCACAAGTGAAAACATTTTCAAATTTTGGTATTTTTTTAAATTTTTCTTATTTTATTTTGCTCTCCTTCTTTTTGAATTTTACTTCCAATTTTTGTCAAAAGTAGGAAACTGAATGAAAAGTATTCTCAAAATGTGTCAAAATAATTTGAGAAACTATTTACCGCTTTAGATTATATTAAAAACTAGCAGCATATCCGTTCTTCGTTCGGAGTATATTATATAAAGAACTTGAAATCCACAATCATGCGCAAATTCCTATAGCATACTAAATGACATTGTTAATCAAATTATTCTGTTAAATATATAATTTAATGTTTCTAAAAAGATGTTTAAGAATATCTGTCCTTGCTATACAAAATTATCTTCACGGGCAGATCTGAAGAATAAAACATCTTGGCCCCGTTTGTAAACAAATTTACAAAAATATGAAATTGAATCAATATATGCAAAATAAAAGCATTAAAATTGTATGGGCCAATATAAGTAGTAAGAACTTATATTGGCGAATATTAGAAGGTTATATCCTGAATTAGCACATTACACATATAAATTGAAAATATCACTAAATCCGTAATCTTTAAACCTGAAGGCAGTAATTGATTCCAATATATGCCAAAATGAAAGCGCTAAAATTGCATTTGAAGATATGTACTACTTATATTGTCGTAGATTAGAAGATATGCCCGTGTGTTAGTAGAAGATTAACCGTATTACAATATGAGTCTCAATTATCCCTGCCTCAATAAAATAGATGACGTAATAAATTGAAAATATCAATAATCCCCATAATCTTTATAGTAGAATGTAGTAATTGATTCCAATATATACCAACATATGTCAAAATATATGCCAATATACATGTACTACTTATATTCTCTTAGATTAGAAGATATACCCTTGTATTTGTGGAAGATTACACGTACTACGTACAATGTATGAGTTTCAACAATTTTTGCTCAAATAAAACAATGGCGTAATAACTTGAAAATATCAATAATAATAATGTTTAAACCTGAAGACCGTAATTGATATTATCCAGTCAAAAATGCAATATCAGTTCACTTTATTTTATTTACATATCCTTATTATTTAAATCTGTAAAAATATATAATAAAAATCGTCTGCCGCATTAACACATTGGATTTCAATCTGTTGCTAAACGACATGATATAATTTTCTTCAAATAAATTAGTGAAAAATATATCGCCTGCACGATGCTATTTCTATGGAATTTTTATTGTGCGTTTTAAATTAATATCTGGACAACCCCTGATCCTAGGAACTCGAGAGATCGACTAAATTTTAAGTGGTGCTATTCCAAGTCTACCCCTAAAATTTCATACAATTAGGTGCAGCCGTTCTTCTGTCATGATGAGACAAACATAAAGAAAATTAACTTTCACATTTACGTGTAAATTCCTATAATATTCTAAATGACTTTGTTATTCAAAATATTCTATTAAAATATTTAATTTAATTCTTCTAAAAAATGTATAAGAATCTCTTGGCTCGATATATAAAATCATCTTCACAGGCAGATCTGAAGAATAAAGCATACTGGTCCAGTTTGTAAACAAATTTAGAAAATATATTTTTTGCTTCTCACAAAGCGACAGAGGTTATTTAGAAAATCGTACTTGATTATGCAAAATATTGAATTTTCATCGATTCGGTGCAGTTTTGATGAATTTAGCATCATTTTATCAATTAGGCGACATTTTCGTCAATTTAGCGACATTTTAAAAAATCTCCAAATTTATCGCCAAGTGGAACTACGGAACTGACAGTCCCACTTGGCGACAAATTGACGAAACATCATCACAATACTATTCCCTAACAAAACACAATTAATCTCATTTATTTAGCGCAATTGTATTAATTTCAATATATTTTTATGGTTTTACAAACATTTTTATCAATTTGGCGACATTTTAAAAATTCGCTAAACGTGTTACTAAGTAGGACGGTTGGACTGACAGACAAATGCTACCGAAACATCATTTCAGTACACTCCTCTAACAAAACAAAATTTGTTTTATTGATTTGGCGTTGTTTTTATCAATTTGAAACGTTTAAAAAAAGTTGCCATGTTAGCGATATCCCGCCAAATTCGTAGATCTGAATTTGCAGATCTGAAGAATAAAACATCCTGATCCTGTTTGTATATACCAAATGAAAACACTAAAATTGTATTAGAAGATATGCCCGTTCTGTTTAAGCAATCGGCTAAATGAGTTTACTGGCTAAACACAATATATAAGTCTGAAAACTCTTTGCCAAAATAAATGAAAGTGATGTAAGCAGTACGTAATTTAGAAAAATCAAACTGTTCATTTATAAGATATATTTTTATATCCATTTATTTATTATTTAACTCGAAAAAAAAATTAACAAACACATTTGATTTAATTGCGTTGCTGAGTAACATGATATAAGAAAGAATCCTCCTCATAAAATGCTGATAATTAAATAACCATTTTGATTTCTTAATACTCTTCACTGTTGATTAAGAACCTGTGAAAATTAAACCATGGTGATAGAGTTTCCATTTAAATTCATGTTTCAAACCTGTGATTTTCAAATGTGACTAATAAGAGTATTAAACTCCAACCAAACTCAGAGATATAATTTTCTTCAAATAAATTGGCGGAAAAATATCGTCTGCATAATGCTATCTCTATGGAAGGTTTAAATGTTCGTTTTTAATCAATATATCGACAACCCCTGGTCTTAGAAACTGGAAACATGGACAAAATCTTAAGTGGAGCTATTTCGAGGCTACCAACAAAATTTCATTAAATTCGGTTCAGCCGTTCTCCCGTGATGATAAGACAAACAGACAGACAGACAGATATTCAATTTTTTTTATATTGGTACTAGCAGCATACCCGTTCTTCGTACGGAGTATATAATATAAAGAAACTTGAAATTCATAATCATGCCCAAATTCTTATAGTATACTAAATGACATGCTTAATCAAAATATTCTGTTAAAATATTTAATATAATGCTCCTAAAAAGAAGTTTAAGAATCTCTGTTCTCGCTATATAAAATTATCTTCATGGACATATCTGAAGAATAAAACATCTTGGACCCCTTATGTAAGCAAATATAAAAAAAAATATGGAATTGAATCAATATATGCAAAATAAAAGCGTTAAAATTGTATGGGACCCGCACTAATTATATACGCGAATATTAGAAAATATAACCTGTATTAGTAGATTACATGTATAAATTGAAAATACCATGAAATGACTGTCTTCAGATTTAAAGATTACGGGTTTATACCCGTAATCTTTAAATCTGAAGACAGTCATTTATTCCAATATATGTCAAAATTAAAGTGCTAAAATTATATGGGAAGATATACACGTACTACTTATAATGTCCGATTATTAGTAGAAGATTACCCGTTTTGCAATATGAGTCACAAATATTTTTTGGTAAAATACAACAGACGACGTAATAAATTGAATATATAATTAATCCCCTTAATCTTCATACCAGAAGACTGTACTTGATTCCAATATATATGCCAATATATGTCAAAATATATGCCAATATACCTGTACTACTTATATTCTCGTAGGTTAGAAGATATACCCGTGCATTCCTAGAAGATTACTCGTACAACGTACAATATGCGTGTGTCAGCAATTTTTGCCGCAATAAAACAATGGCGTAATAACTTAAAAATATCAATAATCCCTGAATCAATAATTCCGGAAAATATCAATAATAATAATGTTTAAACCTTAAGAGTATAATTGATATTATCCAGTCCAAAATGAAATGGCAATAAAATTTATTTTATATACATATCTTCATTATTCAAATCGGAAAGGATTTAATAAAAATCGCCTGCCGCATAAACACATTGGATTTAAATCCGTTGCTAAGCGACATGATATCATTTGCTTCAAATAAATTGGTAGAAAAAATATCGTCTAAATAGTTATATTTCTATGGAACATTTGGCGACAGTTTCGTCAAATTAGCGACATTTTAAAAAATCGCCAAATTTATCGCCAAGTGGGACTGTAGAACTGACAGTTCCACTTTGCGACAAATTGACGAAATATCATCACAATACTATCCCCTAACAAAAAACAATTAATATCATTTATGTAGCGCAATTTTATCAATTTCAATATATTTTTATAGATTTGAAAACATTTTTATCAATTTGGTGACATTTTAAAAATTCGCTAAATGTATTACTAAGTAGGATGGTTGGTCTGACTGATAAATGCTAACCAAACAACATTTCAGTACTCTCTTCTAACAAAACAGAAAAAAATTTCATTGATATGTAGAAGACCCAAGCCACACGACCAACCCGAAGGTTTATGGCAGCTGTTTGTGTGTCGTTTATATCAATTTGGCGACATTTCCGTCAATTTGGCAAAGTTTAAGAAAAGGTGTCAAATTAGCGATATCCCTCCAAATTCGTAGCTTTGAATTTGCAGATCTGAATGAAACATTCTTATCCCGTTTCAATATACTAAATGAAAACACTACAATTGTATTAGAAGATATACCCGCTCTACTCTTTCTGTTTCAACAATCGGCTATATGAATTTATTGGCTAAACACAATATATGAGTTTAGTAGCTAAATACGATATAAGCTTGAAAACTCTTTGCCAAAATAAATGAAATTGATGTAGGCAGTCAGCAATTAATATAATTAAAAGAAAAATCAAACCGTCCATTCATAAGATATGCTTTTATATCCATTTATCCATTTATTTATTATTTAAATCGAAAAAAAAATAATAAAAACATTAACAAACACATTTAATTTAATTGCGATGCCGAGCAACATGATATATCCTCCTAAAATGTTAAAATTTATTAACCACTAACAGCACACCCGTTATTCGTACGGAGTGTATAATTTAAAGAAACTTAAAGTTCGCAATCATGTGCAAATTCTGTTAAAATATTAAATTTATTGCTCCTAAAGAGAAGTTTAAGAATATATGTTCTCACTATGCAAAATTATCTTCACGATCAGATCTGAAGAATAAAACATCCTGCCCCCTTTTGTAAGCAAATTTACAGAAGAAAAAATAGGAATTGAATGAATATATGCAACCCCGTACTAATTATATTGTCGCAGATCAGAAAATATGCCAATGTGTTAGTAGAAGATTACCCGTTATTTGCCAAAATAAAAGAGATGACGTAATAAATTGAAAACATCAATAATATCCGTACTCTTTATACCAGAAGGTCGTAATTGATTCCAATATATGCCAATATATATCAAAACATATGTCAATATACCTGTACTACTTATATTCTCGTAGATTAAAAGATATACACGTGTATTTGTAGAAGATTCGTACAACATACAATATATGAGTTTAAACAATTTTTGTCATAATAAAATAATTGCATAATAACTTGAAAATATCAATAATCCTTGAATCAATAATCCCCGAAAATATAAATAATAATAATTTTTAAACCTGAAGACCGTAATTGATATTATCCAGTCAAAAATGCTATAAGAAAAATCAAATCGTTCTTTTCTAAAATATATTTTTATATCCATTTATTTATTATTCAAATCGAAAAAATAATTATTAAAATTAACAGACAGATTTAATTTAATTGCGTTTCTGAGTAACATGATATAAGATAGAATCTTATAACATGTTAAATATGTCATGTCTTATTACATAAACTGCGAAATTAAATAACGATTTTGATTTCTCTATACTTCTCATTGTTCCGTAAATGCTTGTTTTAAATAAACCATGAACCATGGAGATAGATTTCCCCTTTAAATCATGTTTCAAACAATTCATGTCTTCAGAAAGTGACTAATTAACGCAAAAAATCTCCCATCAAACTCAGAGATTAAATTTTAATTCACTTTCAAACGATTTTCAAGCTTTTCGTTTGGATAAACCACGGAGTTAGGGAGTAGAACTCTTAGGAAAAAGTTCCGTTTTTCATTAATATATCGACAACCCCAGGTCTTAGAAACTCGAAACTTGGACAAAATTTATGGGGGGATATTTCAAGGCTATTCACCAAATTTCATTAAATTCGGTTCAGCCGTTTTTCCGTGATGATGAGACAAACGAAAATTTCGTTTTTTACTAATATCTCGAGAACCACTGGTCGTAGAAACTCAAAACACGGATATAATTTTAAGTGGGGCTATTTCTGGGCTACCCACAAAATTTCATCAAATTCGGTTCAGCCGTTCTCCCGTGATGGTGTGACAAACAGACATACAGACATACAGACAGACAGACAGACAGACAGACAGACAGACAGACAGATTTTCATTTTTATTTATATAGATGTTAGAACTTTAGATCATTTACACCTCGTGTGCTATTCCACGCTGTGAAGTGAAGGTAATTGCGAAGTGAAGCCAGCGTTTGGTCTAGTCTTGGTTCCCGCCTTGCGCTTAATGTTTTTTAAACTTTGAGAAACATTTTTGTTAGTCAATCATTTTGTTAATTATAATTAACTTAATACATATATTTGTTATTCAACAATAAAAATTAATGTTCTGGAATGAGTAAAACATTGTTTTCTTCTGGAAGTTACGAAAATCCCAGCCTGCTGTGGTCCTTATGTTTGTTGGGCCCTTAAGTGTCGCCTACTAGTTATGCCATTGGTTAGAGTACAAACTCTTATTTCATTGGGGAATCAAAACACGGATACCCGGCTGACCAGACAACACTCTGTCCATTGTGTACTGAGATGATAATTGTTCCTTCTATATTTGTAATGGACTATACTCTTCTCCTTCAGATTTCTGATCGAAGTGCAACTTCTGGCTTGAAAAATCTCCTAGAATTTTTCTTTTTCTTTTGGGGTTAAGTGGGGAACGAAAACTCAGGCATGGTTGATAAATTAACAATTTGTAGCAAGCATTTGTTTTTCAGGTAGTTACATATATTCTAAGCACTGAAGTAACTGTTAATCGATTTCTATACAGCATACCAAGACTTATATGTAATTCTGGTCATTTCAGTAATAAATCTACAAAATGAATTCCATGATAATGCATGCATTTGTTCTTAAATTATCGTGCCTGCATCTCATATGTTGGGGTACATACCTCTGAAAGGTGCCAGTATATGTTTCGATGGCCTTCAAAAATGTGTCTTTATTGAAATTTTTGAAAACGAAGAAACTCCAAAATCGTAATTTCAAAATTTGTTTTAATTTTTTCCCCCATACATCACTGTACAAAACTATAAACTGTTATTATTTTTACAAATAATAATCACTATAAATAGCATACGAATTTTATTATTTCCTATAAATAAAATAATTTTTAAGAAATTTTACACCTTCGGTTCCCACCTTTCTGGTAGGTCGGACGGTCTGGGTTTCAACAACAACAACCTTCGGTTCCCAAGTTTTGTAGATATCAAATAGAATATCATAGAAAGACAGACACATAGACGTCACTCTAAAAATAGTTTTCTCGTATTCTAGAGGTCTCGAAACGTGTAGATCCTTCGAAAACTCGAGTTGCGATTTTCGACATGATTCCAATACTTTTCCTATACATTACCATGTATTGCAGGGAAAGTAAAAATATAATACTATTCATTCACATTTGCGCTCACAGTACAGATGAATGGCACAAATGTTTTTAAATAGTTGGTTTTGGAACTTTGACTAAGCTAAGTGTGTTTATTTAGAACTTAGATGTAGTCTAAAATATTTATTCTTTCGGTTGAATATCCACATGATTAGATGTAGTCGGAACATTTATATTTTCTTTTAAATGTCCACAGCACCATGTGGAAATTCTGAGAACCCCAGCTTTGTTACCCTCTTTGTCGGAAACAGTATTTTATTTCATCAAGTAGGTGAGACTCAGCCAAGAAGAAATTAAGCATTACAGCATTACAAGAAAAATTATTATTTTATAAATTAAAGTTGATATTGGATTTACTTAACTTTCCCATTAACATATGTAAGAACTAAGAAATAGAAAACATCTTCACATTTCCCAAAGCACAAAAACCATTTGTTTTGAACTTAGATTTAGTCTAGAATTAGATATAGTTCATAATCATTTATCCTTTTGTTTATTTATTTTGTTAGGTTTGTATGTGAGACTTGTATGCTAGATGTAAGCTGAACTAGAAAGTTTTGTCCTCACCCAGTATTTTTGCATTTCAGATGTTTTTTTGTAGGATGTCAATTTTTTTTTAAGATTTATAAATATATTATCATATATGTTTTGAGCTTTATATGGAGGATATCATTGTCAATTTGTTTTATTCTGGTAGCACGTTGCGGAATAAATAGATACTAATCATTTAGCTATATTATTTGTTTAGACGTAAAAACATCACTAATATACTTTAGAAATAATAATATACTGCTTAAATAACAATATTGTAAGGTAGACCTTACAACACTTGTTCATATTTACATTTCTGAAAACGTTTTACGTCATTTTGCGTAACTTTTGTCAAATTGACAGCATTTCATAAAAGGTCTCCATATTTTTCGCTAGAATTGCCACATTTGTCGTCAAGTGGAAAGGACAAACCCTATTAAAACATATATACGATATCATTCTTCAACAAATAGCAATTCATGTACGACCCTTAGATGCCACAATAATCTGTGTCTGTTAGTGGGTCTGTGGAAGCGATATCTTACGAACGAATGCAGCGTTTCGAACAAAATTCGGTACGAATATTACAATCAGTGAATACTGGAAGCTTACTGATTTTAAAAGCAACCGAATGTTAAAAAAACCTGAAATTTTGAAAATATCATTTAAAAATTGGAATCTTTTGTAATGCTACGTAAAATACTATTTTTTTTTTTTAATATTTTTATTTAGAAAACGAATGATACAAATTTAAAAAGGATAGAATGAAATGTCACCCTTTTCATTTTACGCATGACTCGTGATAATTTATAACTTCATTTCAATTTCTCTTATCGCATTCCTTTATTATTATAAACGTTTGATGCTACTCTAATAGAATAAAAAAAAATTCTCAAAAATTTTCGCAAAAATGTGTAAATATATAAATATCCCAGGCTCGAAATTTTGACTTTATCAAAATACTTTCTCTTTACTAATACATTTAAGTTTGTCTTTACACGAATCTTTTTGATATGCTTTTGATTTAATACTTAGAAAAATCCAAATATCTTTTCACAAGATTTATTTTGATTTAGTACGGACCGATTAGATTCAAACTTTATTTCACAATGAAATACCACAAAACATATACAAAAAAGCGCTATCAATTAAATAAAAAATAAAAATAAAAAGTATTAGAATTAAAATTAAATCCAGAATTATAATTAATTAGTTTTAAGATAAGATCAAGTGTTTAGTGCTACAAATTAGAGACTTATCAATTTCAAGTTAAATTTTTTACATTTAAAAAAAAAAAAAAAGACATATGGTTAAAAAATATAACTTATCTCTAATCTATCATAGGAATTTTATATATATATATTGACACACACAGTTATCTATCTCTTAAATATATACATATTTAATATACTGTATATATAGAGGGTGTTCACAGATTTTTGTAACGATTTTGAAAAAAAATATATATAAACAAAGATAAGAATTTTAATTTTTAATATGTTTAATCTGATAGCCCTTTTGTTGAACTATCATATTATATCTTGATTTCCAAGATAAAAGAGCTTTTCTTAAAATATCGAGGTTGATTTTGTTCCACTCCTCCACCGCAATCTTCCAGAGTCCATCCAATGTTTTGGGACACCGCTTATAAAGAGCTTGTTTTAAAAGTCCAAATGCATAGTAATTCATAGGAGATAGGTCGGAGGACTTGGGTGGGATGCATTTAAATGGAATAGCCTCAATTCCGGTTTCATTTCTCATTTTTTCGAAAAATATAGCAATAGATTTAGAGATATGGCTGGTAGCCTTATCCTGATGGAACTTAACACAGTGAAGATTGTTTGGGTAAAGTGATGGAATGTATTTTTTGAAAAAAGGTGATAAAACATATTTCTGATAGTAATCTGAGTTAATTAGTTAATTTTGACATTTTTTTTCTACTTTCCTTATTTTAAGTTTTCCGTTATAAGAGAATCCAGCAATAACCATAAAACCTTTAGCAAAATTTTCCTTGTTTTCTCTGAACCAACCTTTGTTGGGTATGCATTTTTTACCCTTTTCCCTGTCAAATGTAAACTTTGACGTTTCTTTCCTTTTTTATTAATTATGTCACTTAATTTATTATTAATATTAAAACTTAAATATTAAAACCATGCTTTTAACATCTTTTTTTTCAATAATTGAATAAGAGTATTATAATTTAATAAGAGCATTTCTCTTCGAAAAGCGCAAAAATATAGTCTTCGATCCATTGCCTATTTTCTAGCGACATTTTAAAGCAAAGAATATTTTTAATGATGCAGATGATAATTAAACCCTATCCCGACTTGAGGCCAGTCAGATTTTTATTTTTTTTTTATTTAAATTTAATTCATGGAGAAAGTCAAAATCGTTACAAAAATGTGTGAACACCCTGTGTATATAGATGTGTAAAAAATGTATGGAAGCGGATAAAATATTTAGAACATGTACACAAGTCCAGAGCTCATTTAGTCTTTAATGCAAGTTTGATCAAAAAGAAGTTTGAAACCCTTGTTTATGTATATTACAAGGTAAATCTCACTACGTCCGCGACAGGACTCGAACCTGCAATCTTCTGATTCGAAGTCAGACGCCTTATCCATTAGGCCACGCGGACACGTCAAGCTCCTTACAAACAAGCATTTTGTAAGAAATGCGGTGGGGAGAAATATGGGGAATGAAAATCACGTACTGTATAAAGAAGCAGCAGAGCAATAGGAAGGATTCAAGGTTACTATATCTATACGGGAAGGATTCACCTTTCAACTACGTCAAGCTCCCTTAGTAACCAGATTATAGCAACGGCTGCTTTGTACAAACAACCGCAATATCGCCTTTGAATAACATAGGAAGCCGTACTTTTCGCAGCTGTATGTGATGGATACAAAAGATTATATTGAGCTTAAATTGGCAAGATTGGAGGTGGAGATTCTTACGAAAGCAACTTCTAGGAAGAAACTTCGGATCTATGGCCTGATATTAGATATTTTGAAATTCTTTTATCTGCTTAATGTACTCCACTAACAGTGTTACTTTACCAAAGACAAATCAAAGCAAAGCAGTTATAAATTATTTCTCTAGTGGTTGGTTGGGTACGTATTAGTAAACATAATCTCGGATTAACTTACTTTTTTACGAGGAAAGGTATGTTTAATGTTTTATTTATATATAGTCTTTGCTCTAAATGAGAACTGCAATTCCCTTTTTTATTAATTTTCTTTAAAAAAAGATATGGGAAAAACCTATAACAAATCTTATGTCTTTTAACATATTAGTTTGTATTTTACTGCTTTGGGAGATAAGGATACATATGAAAAAATTATTTTATTTTACTCGCGCTATTAACTTTATTTAAATTTCATTTCACTTACCAAATCTAGATGGTATCTTACTTAGACAGACATAATTTTTAATATGTTGCCTATATTTTGATACAAATGTTTATTAACAAAAATGAAAAAATAGACAATTTTTTTGGATTTTCTTTCTTTCTTTGCAATATATAATATATATATACACCATATGTTAACTATACTGTGTATGTTTGATACTGCTTCCCATTAATCTTCCTTTGAAATGAGGAGTTAACTTATCTGTGTTAAAAACCTCTTTTCGGGGATTAGTTTGACCCTAAGTTGTTTATAAATAAAGTTTTTGTAACTTACTGTGATTCTGTGAGCTGATTTTTCTAGTGATTAAATCTGTAAATTATGATTAGTGAGTGTACTGTCATGAATTACGTTGGATATTACTATAGAACGAAGAAGGGATTTTGCATATATCTTATGTTTCATTGATATTGAGCTTAACATTGAATTCTCATTTTTTATTCAGAAACTGCTTACATGAAATAAGCTTTTAATAAAATAATTCATACCAAATTACCAAAGTTTTTCCAAATTTTATTTCTGCGTAAAAGGATAAATTTTCAGCAATACCTTAAGAAATACGTAACTGTAATAAAATATGATGCAAAAATGTTACGGAAATTTTTTTCAACGACAACGAAAATATTCTGATCGAAAAATGTCCCTTGTATTTTACAGAAGTTAAATAGCGTTTTATAAAGCGTAAGAAAGTTGAATGTAGAACAAAAAAGATCAATCATGCATAAAGCATGGATTAGGAAACATTTTCCAACTGAAATGCAATTTTATTTAAACATCTCTAAAATGCCATACGTTCAGCGGATATATATTTTAAATTCTCACAGTACTACACTAATTTATTATATTTGAAAACTTAAAACTTCATAGAAAAAAATGAACTTTATTCAAAAGACGTCATCGAAATAAAAATTGTCTGGCTCTCTATGTAAAAGCAATGAATATTTCATTAATACATTTTTATTCCAGAGTACAATAGTTTTGCGTGAAAAAAATTCAGCAATTATTATACAAATCATCTTACTCACTTGTTTACATTCTGCATCCATTAAAATTAGGCTTCGTTGTAGAAATAATCAAAGTTTGACGATCATTTAAACTAAAAATTTTGTAATTGTGTTGGCACAGAATATAGATCCACTGAAAATAAGCAAAAATAATGCTGTTTTAGAACAGATGCAAAACTAAATATAAACTAAAAAGAATAAAAATCATGATTTTGACACAAGATGGATGCCATATTTTATTTTGAAGTGGGTCACGTGATCTACTCTTATAATATGGATGTAATTATTATTTTAATTTTTATTAAAAAAAAACTACCGACTATATTTTACTGAAATTTTTTTTCATATTATTTATGGGATATAATTTGAATATTTCCCAAAACTTTCGAAGCAATTTGTGAATTTTAAATTCGCTTAAAATATGTATGAAAAATTAGATCCCAAACGGTTCAATGTATTTCAATTTTTCAACCCGGGTTCAATCCAAAACTAATTGGGTGATAATATTCATTTATATTCCCATAGATCCCACAGACCGTCTGAATAACATACTAAAATTTTATTTTGAAAAAGTCATTTTTACGGCAGTTATCGTGCGAACGGACAGACAGACAGAATGAACAAAGTCATAAACACCTTTCAACTATGTTGTAAAGTGTTAAAAAGGGATCGAGGACGAAAGTGTCTATATGAATCCTAATGATTTTAAATGTAATCAAATCTTCTGAAGACCCTTCCATTTCCGAATGAATTTTTGAAAAAGTCGTTAAAACAGACCGTCAATAATTCTAAATAAATAACCTAGACGTAATACTTCAATGAAAAAAGAATGACACAAATTTTATTATCCTAGCACGAACCGTCCTAGAGACATTCTGCAATTTTAGAATGAATTTTTAAAAACTTAATTAAAAAATCAGGACCTTTAACATTGTTAAACAAATAATTATTTTATACGTAATTTTCATTAGAAAACGAATGACGTAATTTTTAGAAAGTTAGCCTGAACCGTTCTCGAGATATTGTGCTTTTTCTTAAATAAATTTTATAAATTTTAAAAATGTAGTGCGCATCATCCAATATATTCACTTTTCGCATGCAATAGATATTATGCAAACAATCTGTTAAGATCATTCTCGAGGTTTTGTATTTTTCATTGATTTAAACAATTCAAATTCTTAGACGTTAATTGATGAAATACTTTGAAAATTTTGGGTTTCTTGCTAATAATATATATTAATAAGAAAGATCAATCATGCATAAAGCATTGATTATGAAACACCTTCCAACTCTAATTTTATTTAAACATCTCTAAAATGCGACACCACATTCAGTGGTAATAATTTTAAAATTATCACGATACTGCAATAATTAATAATATTTGAAAATTTAAAACTTCATAAAAAAAGAAAAAAAAAACAAAACCCGAATTTGATTCAAATGACGTCATCGAAATATAAATCGCCTGGCTCTCTGTTGTTGATGTTGAAACCCAGACCGTCCGACCTACCAGAAAGGGCCTGGCTCTCTGTGTAAAAGTAGTAAATATTTCATTCATACATTTTTATTTCATTCACCACAGTACTATAATAATTTATTCTACCAAAAAACTTAAAACCATGGAGGTAAAAGTAATTTAACTCTATGCATAAAACTTCATCGAAAAAGTTTGCCATTAAATCGTTTGCTTCTATATGTAAAATCAATGAATGTTTCATTCATATCATCTATATTGCAGACTCCAGAACAAAATAATTTTGTTTTAAAGATATTCAGCAATTCTTATACAACTCATCTTACAGCCTAATCTGTTTACATACTAAATAAGAGAAAATTAGGTTTCCTTGAAGAAATAATCAAAGTTTGATGATCATATAAACTCAAATATATTGTAATTGTGTTGTTTCAGAACACAGATGCACAGAAATTAAGCAAAAATAAAGCGGTTTTAGGACGGATGCAACACTAAATATAAATTAAAAATAATTTTAAAAATTACAATTTTGACACAAGATGGATGCTATATTTTATTTTGAAGTGGGTTACGTGATCTCTTCATATAATGGTCATGCGATCTCTTCATATAAAGGGTGTAATTATTAATTTACTTTTTATTTAAAAAACTACTGAATATATTTTGCTGAAATTTTTTTATATATTTTATGGGATAATTTGAATATTTCCTAAAATTTTTTGCTTAAAAAATGTTTGAAAAATTAGGTTCTATAGGGTTGAATGTATTTCATTTTTTCTACCCGGATTTAATCCAAAACTAATTGGGTGATATTGTTTATTTATATTCCCATAGGTCCCACAGACCGTCTGAACAACATGCTAAAATTTCATTTTGATAAAGTCATTTTTACGGCAGTTATCGTGCTAACAGACAGACAGACAGACAGAATGAACAAAGTCATAAACACTTTTCAACTATGTTTTAAAGTGTTAATAACGACGTTTTGGCTTTATATTTTAAGTTATTAAAGCTTTATTTTATAAAATAATGAAATTTTGCGTAAAAAACGATATTAATTAAGCAATGTTGAAAAAGCGCTATTAATTAAATAAAAAAATAAATAGAAAAGTATTTGAAATATAATTAATTATTTTAAAAATAAGATATTGGACAAGTGTTTAGTATTACAAAATAGTGATCAATTTTATGGCCATTTCTTTTAATTAAAAATAAAAATTCCTATTTTAGGTAATCTTTTTTCTTTCATTACAAAAAATCTAGTTGTTCTTTGAGTTAAAAAAAATTGCAGTGTAATGAAAAAAAAAAAAAAAAAAAAAAAAAAAAAAAAAAAAAAAAAAAAACAACCCGGTAAAACCCAGTCGTCTGCTCACAAAATACGTATATAGATGTAGCTATAATGAAATATACATGGAAGCGCATAATATTTTTCATTAGACTCACATCCAGAACTTATTTATTTTGTGAAAAAACAAGTTTTACAACTTGTTTTTTTTCTGGTAAACAAAAGTGAAAATCAACCCTGTTGGGGGCAGGGTAGTTTTCACTAAATCCGCGACAGGACTCGAACCTGCAATCTTCTGAGTCGAAGTCAGACGCCTTATCCATTAGGCCACGGGGACACGTGCACAGAACAAACATATTAAGCAGGAGGATATGTTGGACTGCACCCCCCCCCCCCCCCCTGCGGAAGAGAAGACGTGTCTTTGAGGAAGTGAAGACACGTCTTTGAGAGAGCGAAGATGCGATGAATCTACCGGAGAAAATCAACGGGCGGTGATAAATGATAGTAGGGAGCCCATAACCGATTACGTCCAGAGGTTTTCTGAGATCCCAAGCGAAACTTCTTGAAGTCCCCCATCTGAACAATAAAGGCGGTAAAACGTCACAAATATGGAAACTGGCTATCCGAAAAATCGATTATACGAGGATTTATTTGTGTTGTTGTTACAAGTTCAGAAATAAATACGAATTCCTTACTTTAATCTTTTCATTTTAGGTTTTAGTATAGAGTTTCAACAATATTCAATAATATTTTGGGGATCTTTGTGTATGATATAAAAATATTCCCTTGTTCCAATAGAAAAACCAGTCCTGGTTACATAACTATTTAATCTTTCTTTAATCGTTTGCAGGAAGAAAGAATGCTGATTATGCAGGTGCAAGTCGAGGTTACGACACAATACCGAACCTGAATAGACCAAAACAAATGCAAAATGCTACAGAACCTACTCATCATATCATACAGAGAACGCGTACCGCGGGGGCTAAAGTATCATGATCTCAATATGCAACACTACAATCCGATTAAAAGGCCATGGCCAAAACGTTCTAAAGACTGTAAACTGATACACAAATAACTAATAATAAAATGCAGAATTATACAATATATAAGACAAGAAAGACCAATCATGCATAAAGCATGGATTATGAAACACTTTCCAACTTCAATGCAATTTTATTTAAACATCTCTAAAATGCGATACCTTCCTCGGTAATATTTTAAAATTATCATAATACTACAATAATTTATTATATTCGAAAACTTCATCGAAAACAAATGAACTTTATTTAAATGACGTCATCGAAATATAAATCGCCTGGCTCTCTGTATAAAAGCAGCATTTCATTCATGAATTTTTTCCATTCCTTTCAATCATCACAATACTACAATAATTTATTTTACTTAAAAACTTAAAACCATACAGGTACAAGTGCAAGTAATTTAACTCTATGCTTAAAACTTCATTGAAAATATCGTCTGCTTCTCTATGTAAAATCAATGAATGTTTCATTCAAATCAGCTATATTGCAGACTCCATGAGCTAAATTTTGCGTTAAAGAAATGCAGCAATTCTTATGCAACTTATTCTACATCTTTTGGTGTTTACTTTCTCCATAAGGGAAAATTAGGCTTTGTTGTAATAATCAAAGTTTGATGATCAAAGTTTGATGATCAAAGTAGACCTTTGATTAAAGTAAATAATCAAAGTTTGATGATCATTTAACCTCAAATATATTGTAATTGCGTTGTTTCAGAATGTAGATGCACAGAATTTAAGCAAAATTAACGCGGTTTAAGGACCGATACAATACTAAATATAAATTAAAAGAACTTTAAAAATCACGATTTTGACACAAGATGGATGCCATATTTTATTTTGAAGGGGGTCACGTGATCTCTTCATATAATGGTCACGTGATCATCTCTTCATATAAGGGGCGTAATTATTATTTTAATTTTTATTTAAAAAGCTACTGAACATATTTTACTGAAATTTTTTTTTTATATATTTTATGGGATAATTTGAATATTTCATAAAACTTTCGAAGCAATTTGCGAATTTTAAATTCGTTAAAAAATGTTTGAAAAATTAGGACCTAAAGGTTTCAATGTATTTCATTTTTCAACCCGGGTTCAATCCAAAACTAATTGGGTGATATTATTCATTTATATTCCCATATGCCCCACAGACCGTCTGAATAACATACTAAAATTTCATTTTGATAAAGTCATTTTTACGGCAGTTATCGTGCGAACGGAGAGACAGACAGACAGACAGAATGAACCAAGTCATAAACACTTTGAACTATGTTGTAAAGTGTTAAAAACGCTGGATTAGCTCTAATACATAACACGTCTTTTAAAAAAAATGCAAAAGAAATTCAATAAAAGTAATGTACCATATTTTGAGGGTCTCTGCAAAGATGAGGCCTCAATCGGTCTCCTGGTCCTGGGTGGGTAGCTTGGCTCTCAAGACGCCCCTTGCCCACAATTTTAAATGTATAGGTTATCATGAATGTATTAACTTTGATACGGAAAGTAAAAATGATTATTTATGACAATTTGATTGATAATAAATAAAAGCAATTTCATAATTTTTGTTCGGGCTTGGTCTGATCAAAATACTAATTATTTACTAGCAGTATACAGACATTTTTATTCAAAACATTTTATTAAAATATTTAATTTAATTCGCCTAAAATGAAGTATAAGAATCTCTATTCTCGCTATACAAAAATATCTTCACAGGCAGATCTGAAGAGCGTTAAAATGGTATTGGAGGGTATACCGGTAAAATGCTTATTCTGTTTCAACAATTGACTAAACAAAACATATGAGTTTGATAAATCTTTGCCAAAATAAAAGTGTCAATAATTATCGTAATCTTTGAACCCAAGGGCAGCAATTGATATAATCCAGTTAAAAATGTAATACCTTGCATTTGTAAAATATAAATTTGTATCCATTTCCTTATTATTTAAATCGGAAAAAAAAGAAATAATTTTTTTTCTCGTAGTAAGACATTTGATTTAATCGCATTGTTAAGCAGCATTTCTTTTTTCAAATAAATTTGAACAAAAAAATATCGTCTGTATAATGCTACTTTTATGAAAGGTTTAATTGTGAGATTTTAATAATATCTCAACAATCCCTGGTCCTAGAAATTTAAAATATAGACTAAATTTTATGTGGGGCTATTCTACAAAAGTGGGGCTAGGCTACTTTAAGTGAGACTAGGCTACACACAAATTTTCATTAAATTCGTGGCAGCCGTTCTAGCGTGATGATCCGACAAATAAACGAACAAACACACAGACAGACATATATTCAAATTTATTTGTATAGATGACTTTCTAAAATGCATTTGTTCAACGATATAGTATTTCAGATTCCTTGAAAGATGACTTATTTGCTGTTGTGATGTCTTCATTTCAGCAAGGCCTGCAATGCGATTAACAGTAATTCAACCAAATTAACATCTGCAATAATCTTTTCTATGAGAATTAAATGTATACAAGGACATTAAAAATTTTTTTAGACAAATCAGACACAAAAGTGTCTCTTCTTAAAATTGCATTTCTTATAGAAATGAACTTATACAATTCATTGTTCATCATAATTCAAAATGGATAACTTCTGCCGTAAAAATAACTTAACTGCTTTGTGAAAATTTTCCACAATTGGGACGATTTTGTTTTCAATCGAAATAATTTTTTTATAAATAAACTTCTTATTTTCCGATAATTGTTGTTTAATAAGTTAAATATGATGATAATTTAAACAATATTCTTGATTTTAAAATGTACAACCGTCAATGAAAAAAAAAAATCCTAAACACCCGCCCGTAATTGTGCAGTTTACATCGTGGAATAATACGGAATATTTAATTCGACAGAGATTAATTTTTTCAACAGATATAAAAATGTATATTGAACTGATAAACAAATAACTAATACGAAAATGTAGAATTACACAAAATATAAGAATATGTTGGATTAGCTATAATGCATTAACGAATTTTAAAAAAAAATGCAAGAGAAATTCAATAAAAACAATGTACTATATTTTGAGGCTCTCTGCAAACATGAGACCTCAAGTGGTTTCCTGGGCTGGGCTGCTTGGCCCTCGAGACGCCCCTGCCCACAATTTGTATTATATGGGTGGCCCTGAATTTATTATCTTTAATAGGGAAAGTAAAAATGATTATTTATGACAATTTGATTGATAATAAATATAAGTAATTTCATAATTTTTGTTCGGGCTTGGCGTGATCGAAATACTACTTATTTACTAGCAGTATACCCGTTCTTCATACGAAATATATAATATAAAGAAACTTATATTTTACAGTTATGCTCAAATTCCTGCAGAATTCTAAATGACATTTTTATTCAAAACATTTCAATAAAATATTTAATTTAATTCGCCTAAAATGAAGTATAAGAATCTCTGTTCTCGCTGAACAAAAATATCTTTACAGGCTGATCTGAAGAGCGTTTAAATGGTATTGGAAGATATACCGGTAAAATTTTTATTCTATTTCAACAATTGACTAAACACAATATATGAGTTTGATAAATCTTTGCCGAAAAAAAATGTCAATAATTATTGTAATCTTTGAACCCAAAGGCCGCAATTGATATAATCCAGTCAAAAATGTAAAAGTGCCTTTGTAAAATTTAAATTTATATCCATTTCTTTATTATTTAAATAATCGGAAAAAAATTATAAAAATTGTTTGCCGTATAAACACGTTTGTTTTAATCGCGTTTCTAAGCAACATGAGGCAATTTTTTTTTTTCAAATAAACTTGAATAAAAAAAAATATCGTCTGCATAATGCTATTTTTATGAAAGGTTTAATTGGGAGAGTTCATTAACATCTCAACAACTCCTGGTCTTAGAAACTCAAAGTATAGACCAAATTTTATGCTATAATTATGGAAGTAAAGGGACTCTCTAACTCCATGGTTATAATACTGAAGCTATAGTGGAGACTGAGATCTTCATTATCTTCAGCTATCGTTAGATATTTAAATGCCTCACTGTTCTAAAGATTGTAAATATGTACTTGAAAGTTATATATTTACATAAGAAACGGTTTCTAAGTCTCCCTAAAAAATGATCAATACTTGATTTTCACTCTTATGTAGGGTGCAATAGAGCGCGCATTCCCTCATGCTGCAATAGAGCACGCGGTCCGGCCACTCAAACAATTGCTGCCAACTCTAGGGCCTGTCAAGTGGACTGGTTTTCGACGGCAGCACGAGTCGAGTGCATAGGTGGACTAAGCGGCTTATGGACCGGCATTATAAAACAATTTCTGATTTTTTAGGAGAGGGTATTATTCGTGGCGGTGAATGAGCGGATATGTTCTGTATTCCTTGCGGTGAATCAGCGGATATCTAAGCTCGTGAAGAGAGGTTCGGGCGATGGCCAACTGGCGTATTACGCCTACTCAGGAGGTAGAGCTTCTATAACACAGGTTGACCCATGACTGCTATGTTGAATGAGAGACGTCTTCATGACTAAGAGTGAGAAACAAAACCACTGACTTTCAAAATCTCGTTATACTGACCTCCTGTGTTACCGACCTGTTTTGGCGCACTTATTGCCGACAGCGTCGAAAAACCGATATTTTGCATTAATCTCTCCAACAATGTATCCATAATTTTCCTCTTCCTTGCTCTTTCGAGAATCTAAACAATCGTATCCATTTTTTGGAATTGTTGAAGCATTTTAAGGATGAACATTCTCCCAAATGCAGGATATCGAATCTCAGCGCAATAGCAAACAATGTGCAAGTAGGATTCAAAATGGCGGATATGCCAGCTCTCTATATTGGAGCCTTGGCAGCAAGCAGCACGAAAGATTAATGAAGCGAGCGCCAGCGAGCTGGTTAAGCCTATAAGCGAGTTCCGTGGTGAGCGTCAGCGAGTTGGGGATGGAGTTCCCAATTTTATAAAAAGTGTTTAATTCAGTAAGTTTATTTAAAAGTACTAAAATGGGCGATAATTGAAAGGTTGATCGTCGGAAAACTGGTCTCATTTCTTTATTTCATGATATCATATCCCAAAAATATTGGAGTATGGGATATATCATATGACACTCAGAAGATAATTTATGAAGTGCTTTGAAATATTTTGCGTTTTTAGCTAATAATATGTATTGAAAACATTATTTTAGATTTGTTTATTAAATTATTAAATCGCAGTTTGTATTAAATATTTAAATTTTGAAATATCGCAAAACTTGTAAAATAGCGCTATTAATTAAATAGGAAGTCAAAATAAAAGATATTCAAATTAGAGCTAAATCCAGAATTATGACTAATTAGTATTAAAGTAGGATATTGGCCAAGTGTTTAGTACTGCAGAATAGTGAGTTATATCAATATTAAGTTCATGTTTAAAATGACGAAACATAATATATTGGAAAAACAAAAAATAATATTTTTCATTATAATCTCTTATTGTCCGTAAGTTGAAACTTGCAATATAATGAAAATTAAAAAATAGAAATAAAAAATGAGAAACTCAGTAGTCTGCCATTTAAATATAAATGTTTTTGAAAGAAAAAGAAAAGAAAAACGCATGGAAATGAATAAAATTTTTGGATCAGAAACAAGTTTAGAACATATTTATTGTGTAAAACAAATAATAGAAAATGAAAAATCATTCCTACTAAGTCAGTGGTTGATTACGTTTGCGAACCTGCAATCTTCTGATTCGAATTCAGAAGCCTTATGTACTAGGCCACGTGGTCACGCCCCTGTTGGTATAAACAACCTTTTTTCAAAATAATCTAGAGAAAATATTACCAGTGTCGCGGATGGAAGTGAAGGATATTTATCGGAAGTTAATATTCCCAAACAATGTCCAGAATTCATATTTTTTGCGAAAATTGCTTCTGATATCGGTATATCTGAGAATTTGATTTAATAATTTCTCGCAAGTGAGATGCAACACGAATTAAGCAATACAATAAGTAAAAATCTGATGTGGGCAACACATGGCTTTCCTTATATAATGTAATGAATTTACTACTTTTACAGTAAAAAAAAATCTGATGTGGGCAACACATGACTTTCCTTATAAAATGTAATGAATTTACTACTTTTACAGTAAAAATATAGGTTTTTCTTATAGTAGATACTACTTATTCTTTCCAAGATATTGAATTTTCGACAATTAGTCATCATTTTCATTGATTTAGCGTCATTTTTATCCATTTGGCGAGATTTTCGTTAATTTGGCAACATTTCAAAAAGTCGCAAAGTTGGCGACATTCTGCCAAATTCGTCGCCAAAATCTCGCCAAGCGTTATGGACGAAGAAATAAGTTGTTCTTACAGCAGATAAATGACTATTGGCGTTCAAATACAAAAGCATTACTCAAAGTATCTTTTTTCATGAATGGAATGAGCTAGATCCACGAGAATGATGTCACCCAATTTATCGCATGGTATTACATATGAAAAGTGAACATGTTTCTCAATAGGAAATATTTTTTTTTCCTTTTGTATGACTTTTTATTAATATTTTTGAAAAATGTGCAATATCTCGAGAACGGTTCATGTTAGCGTTCTAAAATTTATGTCAATCGTTTTCGAATGAAAAATTACATAAGAAATATCTATTTGCGTAACTTTATTAGTGGTTTTGATTTTATGATTTTTCCAAAATTTTATTCGAAAATTTAGGGGGGTCCTAAACATTCGATTACGTATAAAAACAATAGGCTTCCAGTGTTTACAGATTGTGATTTTTGTACCAAATTTGGTTCAAATCGGTCCATTCGTTCGTCAGTTATCGTCTCCACAGACTCACTGACACACACACACACACACACACGTACTTTCACACACACACACACACACGCACACACACACTCACACAGACATCACTTCAAAAATGTTTGATTCGTGATCAGGGATGCTCTCCCGTCGAAAACTCGATTTCGAATTTTCGACCCCGTCACAATACTTTTCTTATACATTATGTATATGAGGAAAGTAAAAATGATCGGAAATTCTCTGAAAAATGAATTTATTTTATTTGAAATCTTTCATTGGCTCCTTCCCCGATCCAAGATATCGATTGAAGTGGCGCATAATCATGAATTTCCATGAATAAGTAATTTAATTAGAATAAGTTAGTTTTAAAGTGAGCTGTTGACAAAGTATTTAGTAGTAGAGAATAGTGAATTTTATAAATTTTAAGTTTATGATATTATAATAAAAAAATTATAATTTTTTTGGAAAAAAATTTTTTTTTCATTATAAAATCTTATTGTCCTTAAGTTGAAACAAAAATTTGCAATATAATGAAAACTAAAACATGAAGGTAAGAAATGAAAAACTCAGTGTTCTGCATCTTACATATGCTCCTTACATATAAATGTTTTGAAAGAAAAAGAAGAGAAAAATGCATGGAAGTGAATAAATCTTTTTGATCAGACTCAAGTCTAGAACTTATTCATTGTGAAAAAAAATTGTGGAAAATCATGCCTACTGAGAGAATGGCTGAATAAAAGGACTCGAACCCGCAGTTCTGATTCGCAGGCAGACGCCTTATCTATTAGCCACACGTACACATTCACCTTTGTATAAGCAACATATTTACAAAATAATGCATGGAGAAAATATTGGCAGTGAAAAGGGAATGTTACTTGGAGAGAGTTAGTTTTAGGGCTAGGGTTACGCAGCCATAAAAAATGTTCGATTCCTTCTGCATTATTTTATCTATTAACATATGCTATCTTTAATTTTTGTATGATATTCACGTTTTTAAAGCATTTTTACACACAAAGCAACAACACAACAAAAACAAGAAAGATCAAACATGCTTAAAGCATTGATTATGAAACACTTTCCAAATTCAATGCAATTCTATTTAAATATCTCTAAAATGCAATACATTCCTCGGTAATATTTTAAAACTTATCACAATACTACATTCATTTACTATACTTAAAAACTTAAACATTTCATCGAAAAAAATGAACTTCATTCAAATAACGGCATTGAAATATAAATTGCCTGGTTTAAACATCTCTGAAATGCGATACATTCCTCGGTAATATTTTTAAAATTATCATAATACTACGATAATTTATTATATTTGAAAACTTCATCGAAAACAACTGAAATTCATTCAAATGACGTCTTAGGAAAAATACCAAGCTTGGCTCTCTCTATAAAAGCAGCATTTCATTCATACATTTTCCCATTCATTTCAATCATCACAATACTATAATAATTTATTTTATTTAAAAATTAAGACCATGGAGCTACAAGTAATTAAACTTTATGCGTAAAACTTCATCGAAAAAAATCGTCCTTCTCTTTGTAAATCAATGAATATTTCATTCATATCAGCTATGCAGACTCCATGAACTAAATGCTTTTGTGTTAAAGAAATACAGCAATTCTAATACAACTCATTCTACATATTTTGCTGTTTACATTTTACATAAGTGAGAGATAGGCTTCGTTGTAGAAACAATCAAATTTGGATGAGCATTTAAACTCAAATATATTGTAATTGCGTTATTTCAGTATGTAGATGCAAAGAATTTAAGCAAAAATAAAGCGGTTTAAGGACCGATACAACACTAAATATAAATTAAAAAGAACTTTAAAAATAACGATTTTGACACAAGATGGATGCCATATTTCATTTTGAAGTGGGTCACGTGATCTTTTCATATCATGGTCACGTGATCTCTTCATATATGAGGTGTAATTATTATTTTAATTTTTATTTAAAAAACTACTGAATATATTTTGTTAAATTTTTTTTATTTCTTTTATGGAATAATTTGAATATTACCTAAAATTTTCGAAGCAATTTGTGAATTTTAAATCCGTTTAAAATATGTTTGAAAAATTAGGTCCCATTGGGTTCAATGAATTTCATTTTTTCAACCCGGGTTCAATCCAAAACTTATTGGGTGATATTATTCATTTATATGCCCATAGTTCCTACAGACCGTCTGAACAACATACTAAAATTTCATTTTGATTAAGTCAGTTTTACGGCAGTTATCGTGCTAATTGACAGACAGACAGACAGAATGAACAAAGTCGTAAACATTTTTCAACTTTGTTGTGAAGTGTTAATAAAATGGCCGAAGCCGAAGATAACAGAAAGTTAAAAGGGGTTGCCTGAAAAACACGTACTTTGAAAAACACGGAACATTTCGGTCCAAGTGTAATTCTGCGCCACATATAGCGACTTATCGTTCCTGAAAAAAAGAGAAAGAAACCAAATTCTTTATATCAAATCTGTACCAGTGAAAGAAATATACCCGATATTAATATTCCCAAACAATGTCGAGAATTCGTACTTTTTGCGAAAATTACGTCTGATATCGGAACACAGTATATCTGAGAATTTGATTATCCGAATTTAGTTTGATTTTAGAGAAGTGTGAAAGTAGTGGTTCCTAAACTTTTGGTTGGGCAAAGTTCTCGGCTCCAATATTGAAAAAGATTTTATAGTTTTTCAAACTGAATTTTAAAATATAAGTATTTTCTTTAAATGAGTTGTCAAATTAGACCCCAACAGAAAAAATGTTTTAGTACTCAGAAAATATTAGTATAATTAGCCTTTCTTGCAATTGAGATGCAACACGAATTAAGTAATGCAATAAGTAAAAATAGTCAGCAATTCTTTGAAAAATGAATTTAACTTATTTGATATCCACTAAAGCCTCTTTCCTCGATCCAAAATATCTACAAAGTCTTCGCGAAATCATGAATTTTCACGACTAAGTTATCCAATTAGAATTTATTAGCTTTAAATTGAGACGCTGATAAAGTATTTAATACAACAGAATAGTGAGTTATATCAATTTTAAGTTCATGTTTTAAAATTAAAAAAATTATAATTTTGGAAAACAAAAATAATATTTTTCATTATAAAATTCTTATAGTCCTTCAGTTGGGACAAAATTTTGCAATATAATGAAAACTAAAACACGAAGATGAAATATGAAGAACTCAGTGTTCTGCCTCTTATATATATGCTCCTTATATTTAAATGTTTTGAAAGAAAACGAAAAAAAAAAATGCATAGCAGCGAACAAAATTTTTTGATCAGACTCAACTCTAGAATTTACTTATTGTATAGAAGAATTATATAAAATAGAAAATCACCCCTACAGAGACATCGGTTGATTACAAAACGCCCGCGACAAGACTCGAACCTGCAATCTTCTGATTTTAAGTCAGACGCCTTATCCATTAGGCCACGCGTCTGCTTGCGTAAATAACCTATTCATAAAATCACCGGTGGAGAAAATATTGGCAGTGAAAAGAGAATGCTAGGTGGAGAGAATTAGTTTTAGGCCTAGGGTTACTGAGCTATCCACAAATGTTTGATACCTGCTTGAGTCTGGAATTTGAAATAGCGGATGGAAATGATGGAAATATATCCGATATTAATATTCCCAAACAATGTCGAGAATTCGTATTATTTACGAAAATTACGTCTGATATCGGAACACAGTATATCTGAGAATTTGATTATCCGAATTTAGTTTGATTTTAGAGAAGTGTGAAAGTAGTGGTTACTAAACTTTTGTGTGATCAAAGATCTCGGCTCCAATATTGAAAAAGATTTTATAGTTTTTCAAACTGAATTTTAAAATATAAGTATTTTCTTTAAATGAGTTGTCAAATTAGACCCCAAAAGAAAAAATGCTTTAGTACTCAGAAAATATTAGCATAATTAGCCTTTCTTGCAATTGAGATACAACACGAATTAAGTAATACAATAAGTGAAAATAGTCAGCAATTCTTTGAAAAATGAATCTAATTTATTTGATATCCACTAAAGCCTCGTTCCTCGATCCAAAATATCTATGAAGTCTTCGCGAAATCATGAATTTTCACGAGTAAGTTATCCAATTAGAATTAATTAGCTTTAAATAGAGACGCTGACTAAGTTTTTAATACTACAGAATAGTGAGTTATATCAATTTTAAGTTCATCTTTTTAAATTAAAAAAATTATAATTTTGGAAAACAAAAATAAAATTTTTCATTATAAAATTCCTATAGTCCTTCATTTGAGACAAAATTTTGCAATATAATAAAAACTAAAACACGAAAATTAATTATGAAAAACTCAGTGTTCTGTCTCTTATATATGCTCCTTATATTTAAATGTTTTGAAAGAAAACGAAAAAAAAAAAAAAATGCATGGCAGCGAACAAAATTTTTTGATCAGACTCAAGTCTAGAATTTACTTATTGGGTAGAAGAATTTTATAAAATGAAAATTCACTCCTACAGAGACATTGGTGGATTACAAAACGTCCGCGACAGGACTCGAACCTGCAATCTTCTGATTCGAAGTCAGACGCCTTATCCATTAGGCCACGCGGACACGCGTCTGCTTGTATAAATAACCTATTCATAAAATCACCGGTGGAGAAAATATTGGCAGTGAAAAGAGAATGCTAGGTGGAGAGAATTAGTTTTAGGCCTAGGGTTACTGAGCTATCCACAAATGTTCGATACCTGCTTGAGTCTGGAATTTGAAATAGCGGATGGAAATGATGGAAATATATCCGATATTAATATTCCCAAACAATGTCGAGAATTCGTATTATTTACGAAAATTACGTCTGATATCGGAACACAGTATATCTGAGAATTTGATTATCCGAATTTAGTTTGACTTTGGAGAAGTGTGGAAGTAGTGGTTCCTAAACTTTTGTGTGATCAAAGATCTCGGCTCCAATATTGAAAAAGATTTTATAGTTTTTCAAACTGAATTTGAAAATATAAGTATTTTCTTTAAATGAGTTGTCAAATTAGACAGCAAAAGAAAAAAATTGTTTTAGTACTCAGAAAATATTAGCATAATTAGCCTTTCTTGCAATTGAGATGCAACACGAATTTAGTAATACAATAAGTAAAAATAGTCAGCAATTCTTTGAAAAATGAATTTAATTTATTTGATATCCACTAATGCCTCCTTCCTCGATCCAAATCATCTGTTAAGTCTTCGCGAAATCATGAATTTTCACGAATGAGTTATCCAATTAGAATTAATTAGCTTTAAATTGAGACGCTGACCAAGTGTTTAATACTGCAGAATAGTTATATCAATTTTAAATTCATGTTTTTAAATTAAAAAAATTATAATTTTGGAAAACAAAAATAATATTTTTCATTATAAAATTCTTATAGTCCTTCAGTTGAGACAAAATCTTGCAATATAATAAAAACTAAAACATGAAGATAAAATATGAAAAACTCAGTGTTCTGCCTCTTATATATGCTCCTTATATTTTAATGTTTTGAAAGAAAAAGAAAAGAAAATGCATGGCAGCAAACAAAATTTTTTTGTAAAAAAGTAAGTTGTAAAAAGTGTAAGTTGTAAAAAAGTATTTTTATATCATTAATAATCTATTTCTAATTTATTGTACATGAAATAAAAGTATGGATTCCAAAATGTTTCAAGTAAAGACTTTTGCACACATCAAGAGCATGTTTTAAAAGTCAGTTGTCTCGTCATCCTAGTTATGATCAGGGGTGAAGCGTCAAGGGAACACAGTGTATCTAAATGAATTATATTTTCTAAACTATATAAATTTTGCAGTTTTTCATTGAATTTCATATTTTATACGGAACAGTAACATTTTCTGTTCCGTAAAAAAGTAAGTAGTTTTAATGCTATAAAGCATTAAAGCTACATACTTTAGAGAGTATAGCATAATTTAATAGAACCATCTCATTTTTTGATTTTTTTAAGTTCCACTATTGTTTTATCTTTCAGCAAAATCAAATCATCACCAGAGTAACCTACATAGCTACCAAATTCCAAGGAAATTTAGTCTAACTTTTGAACCACAGTGGATACATAAACTGCCTAGATACTCCCACATTCCATCTGCCAATATAAAGTTGATAAATGGAGTTCAGCAAAATTTTTTTTGTTTAACTTATTCTTTTATTCGAATTTACTTTTATAATTACATTAAGAGAATGAAAACATGAATTAAATTTAATATTATATTGCCATGTATTCTAAACTCATCCATTATGTTCATAAAATATATCTTCCGGAATGTATCAATTCCGATGTTTATGAGAAAATGTCAAGTGTGTATTCAGAATTCTTTTTTGGGGGGAGTGGAGGTCATACAAGTTGTTAAGGACAAACAACAGTGTATGTAAAAATGATCCCATATAATGAATGGTTTTTTTCCTTGCTCCAAATTCATGTCTTGAACAAAATAATAAAAAAATTCTAACGAGATGGTATGGAATGATGAATAAAATTTCATTCCAACTTTGGCGAATAAATCCAAAGTATGTTTACCATAAAAAATCTCATCTTGATAGTTACAGTTTGTAACTAGTTGCATACCCGTTCTTCGTATGGAATGTATAATACAAAAAAAAAAATTAAAATTAACAATTATGTGTAAATTCGTATAGTATTCTAAATGATATTTATATTTAAAACATTTTATTTCATATTTAATTTAATTAAAAAATGTGAAAGAATATCTGTTCTGGCAGTACAAAACTATCTTCACATATAGATCTAAAAAATAAAATCCTGATCCTGTTTACAATTAAATTTACAAAAAATATTAAACGCTTCTTCAAATAATTTGGCAATAAAAATATGGTCTGCATAATGTTATATTTGTGGGAGGTTTGTTTTTTATTAATATCTCGATAACCCTTGGTCCTAGAAACTCAAAACATGGACTAAATTTTAAGTGGGGCTACAGAGATCGTTTGCACTTTATGGAAACGATTTTGTATTTATGTTAAGGATAAGGAAATGCTACAACATTTCTGAGGAAAAATATTCGTATTAACAAACTGTAAAGCGGTATAAAAATTGAGGTTATTGCATTTCAAAGAAAGGTATTTTTAATATATTAAATTTGAAAGAGAAAAAGTGTCTAGCTGAATGTAAAAATGGAAAAAATGGCCGCAAAATCGCATCCTAAGACTGTTCGAACGTGCGTAAATATCAAGAAAGTCTCTGATCCTAAAGGAGAATCCACCGACTCAATGATCCATTGCATCGAAACTAGGAATGTCTTCTGGCACTGCAAGTAAAATAATTCATAAAGATTTGAAGTTAAAAAAGATGTTCAGTTCTGAAGTTCATCTGGGTGCAGATTGGCACTCGCATGGAATTAACCCTGCCTTCATTCCCGCTTTATTTTTCCCCTTGGTGATATTAACAATATATAATAAAACAATAAGATGTAAATGTAAACAGAGAATATGATAACATATGTAAATGGAAAAGATGTTTTATTTGCATAGAAATATGATAAAGCAAGACAAAAATATCAAAATATTAAGGCAAAAATTTTTGAAGGACACTCCACTCTTTTAAATCATGAAAATATCAATATTTAAACACTTTCCAACATAGTTAAAAGTGTTGACTTTGGTCATTCTGTTTGTCTAATTGCACTATAATTGCCGTAAAAGTGACAATCAAAATGAAATTTTAGCATATTGTTGAGATGGTTTGGGAATGAAAATGAATAATTTCACACTATTAGTTTTGAATTTAACCCGGGTTGAAAAAATGAAATTCATTCAATCCTATGGAACATAATAGGGGTTCCATCAAGATAAGTCAATATCAAGATAAGTTTGTATCTAAAATTTTGAAAGCCAAAAAGTTGTTAAAAATTCTTAAGAAAATTAAATTAAAAAAATATATTAATTTGCTCCATTAAATATTAAAATAATTGAATAATCCCAGTACACAAGTATATTAAAAATGTTGTCATTAATAAAAACCGAAATTAGGCCAGATTATATTCATAAAAATTTAGGATATCATGTGAGGAATATATTTTATCGACAAGAAGAAATATATCAATTGTAATTATTTTTTATATATTTCTAATTTTCAATTATTTTCTTTTTAAAAGTGTTTTTGTTTAAACGAATATTATTTTTCGCTAGTCAGATATTTGTTAGAATGTTTTCCTGGAAACACAGCTGCGAGTAACTACTGGTCCTTCTCAAACTGGTGTAGTCATGCGAAAAGAATTGTGTTGAATGAAAAAAAAGCTGAACTTTATGTCAAAAAAGTTAAAAGTAAAAAAAAAATGTGTGGGTTATTAATTTAAGTGAAATGTTAAATAAATTGGCCTAAATATGCCGAATAAATTTGAACTTACTGCGACAAAGTTGAGTAGAGTGTTTCCCTGTGAACGAAAAACAGACATTTTCAATAGTTTATGGCACAGTTCTCTATTTTGATTTAATTTATATAAACTGTTTTGACAAAATAAGAGGGGTGATAGTACCCATCAAGACGAGCAATATTTACAATGGAATCTATGGTCACATTCCACTTTAAGTGTCAGAAAAGCGTAAAGTTAAAGTTGAACTTTCAACAGTGAAAATAAGGAGAATTAACGTAATCAGAAGTTGCACAATCCTATTATTTACACCAGAGAAAGACTCAAAGTAGATGCTCAAAGTGATGGCCAAGGGTGCAGTTGCACAATTCACAATGGCGAATGAACGACTGGTGCACCTTTTCGAAGCCACCTGGTCAAAGACCTGGTGTCGTGTTTATCCTGTCCGCTGCAACAACGATTCTCCCGACGAAATTTTCTACGGAGTCTACAGACGTCTCGTACACCAATGATTTTATGTGCCCCCAGAAGAAGTCCGGTGAGCGTGAAGGCCAAGCCACAGGTCCAGTATGTCCAATCCACGGTCCGGGATATGTGGCATTCAAGAAGTGTCAGTTGATTAGAAGTGACGGTGATGTTCTGGAGATGTGATACTTCTCCGGCACTACAGCTTTGTCGTCTGAAGTGGCGACTTGTGCTTGTTGGATGTGTTTCGAAGTTACTCTTTTGTGACACTCAGAGTGGAATGCAACCCTAGGTTCCATAGTAAATATTGTTCGTCTTGATGGGTACTATCACCCCCTCTTATTCTGTCAAAACAGTTTATATACACCCTGTATAATGAATTCATATCATTTTCCACTGCCAAGGGACAATGTCTGTGCTGCAAAATCTTTTGGCATAATTGTCACGAACAGCATTTTCTGCTCTTTTATAATTATTACTGTTAGATGTTGATAAGTTCTGTAGGCCTCCTGATGTGCATTCTCTCCATTTGCCTGGGATAATTTTACCTTCATTCCAATCCTCACTATCGAACATACCATCTGCTATGTAAGAGGAATGATGTTTGGCGAAGTCAATTATGCAAAACACATGTTGTCTTTACAATAAGATTTACTTTTTCTACCTTTAGTGAAATGGGTTTTTCATATACCCCAAATCTAGACACTAATATACCAAAGGCATTTTTGGATATGCTTCTAGCCCTTGACAGTCTATAATTAAAAACCCTTTCTCTTAACAATAATGGGCCTTTTTTTTAATATGGTTTTCAAATATTATTTCTGAGAGGAAATGCATCATCAGCAAGAAAGATACCCCTCAGAAGGAATATTTAAAGAGCCTTTCTCCAATTGCTCATTGAATGAGCATTTAGAAAAAACTAAAGCATCATTTGCTCGCCCATTCGTCCCAATGTCGATGTATATGAAATTATAATTGGCATCTACAACTGCCATTAAAATCACACCAAAAGCCTTCTTATAATTAAAAAATTCTGATCCACTCTGCTGTGGGCACCGAATGACAACATATTTCCCATCCAGTGCACCATAACAGTTTGGAAAATTCCAAATGGCTTCATAATCCCTCATTATTTTCTTCCATTCATTTTCTGAAGTAGGTACCTGTGAAAAAAGAAAGTATTAATTTCAGCAAATTAAATGAAGTTTAAAGAAACAAAGTAACATATATAAATTTTAACTGGTTAATGTGGTGTCTATTACTCATACAACAATGTGTGTTATATGTGACAAATGGTACAAGGTACCTAAGGAAGAGCTTTTATATATTGTGTTTTATTAATATAATTATTTCTTTTTTCAAAATGATAGTTTTGATAGATTATTAGATAGTTTATTTTTGATAGTTTATTTCATTTATGAAGTTTTTAACCAATCAACAAAATTCTAGAACTCGTCAAAAGTCAGCAAGTTCAATATTTCTCCATGGTCAAACAATCTCAACCTTCAAATTATAGCAATGGTTATATATTCATAACAATGTCATTTCCATTTCATCCGGTCATATTTCTATGAAAAATATTTCTTCCTCCCTCATTCCTTGCATGTTATTATTCACAGGCATAAAAAGCGGGAATGACAACATTTTGTTTTAAAATTAAGCATTATATTTTTATCAACAAGGTTGGGAGATATTATAGGTATCCAAAGTGTTTACACTTTGCGTAATGCTTTGATTTCATCAGACGTTATTCACATCAACAATTGAATAACACTACTGCTTAAAGATATATGTCAATACATTATTAGGCAGAAGTTAATACAATAACAAAATAAAAGTATAAAAAATTATGTAGAAATGTCTTGCTTTGTTACATCTAAGATCATATATATATATATATATATAATACGACAGTAGCCTTACCAAGCTGGCAGTGCCCTAGAAACCCATTTGGAGAAATGATATTTAGGAAAATAGGAAATGTTCACCAACAGGACCTAATTGAATTTTGGGGACCCTTTACTAAACATTAATATTTACTTATACTGTCAATAATAAATAAATGTTAAAATCAGGGTGCAAAATAAGCGGTATCGCATCGCAATAGAAAATGTGTGTTTTGCTATATAAAAATGAATATGAATCGCATTTTGCACTTAATTTTTAAAATCACAATACATTATTCATGACTGTAAAAAAAGAAAAACCTTTCCACAAACGTGCATCGCTCCTGTAATATTCATGTTTTTTTTTATATATTTCAAACCTGTCATCTCAATATATTTATAGGTACCTACATTTTTTAAAAACTTGTAAAATAATGGTTGTGAATTGTTAATCAAAATATCGAAACTACTACAGAAATGAAATTTTAATTAGCAGTGTGGTACTGAAAAATATTCCCTTATTTTGCACCCAGGTTTAAGAAATTGAATAATTTTGTTGAAATTTTCTTACATGTCACTAATATTCACATTTATTGCCATATCATACTATTTAATCAGGGTTGGGTTTTTGACGTAACATTGGTTTAATCCGTGTTTTAACCGGATAAAACCGCCAAAAATCCAAAAACTGCGAACAAAAGGGTAATTTGATTTTAAAAACAATAAAACCACCATGATTAATCTTATAATCACCCATATTAATCTTATAATCACCATATAAATTTGAACATTATTATAAAAAATATAATCTAAGTAATTTTAAAACATTATCCTTACAATAATACAAGTGCACAAATACATTTAAAATATTGAAATAGTAGCAACAATTGAACATAAATTTTTATTTATTTGAATTTAAATATCAAGGTATTCTGATTTTGTTTTAAATTAAAGACAATATTTATAACTTCTCCGAGGTTTTATTATTTTAACATTTTAGAGATAGCACAATTTGTTTTTAATATTTGGGTTCATTACACCTACTTAGCATTCAATAACACAACGAGTTTAGAACTTTTCTCTAGTACTAAACGATTTCGCAGTTTAGAAAGGATGATTTCAAAATTTGAAAATATTCTTTCTATAGAAGCCGAACTAGCAGGTTGGGACATCAGCATTATTGCGGGTTCAGTTCACTGTTTTCATCCTGAAAATTTCACACTTCAAAATACCTTTCCACCACGGTATTGGATTGTTGAGTTTTGCACTTGTACTGAGGTAAGATGTTGGGAATGGGCTTTCTTGGACTTCAAGTGCAATCAGAAGTGGCAAACAGCCTTCAGTTTTTTCTGTACGAGCAGTTTCCATTTGGCTATCTGTTAAGTCTTTACCCATATATTTCAGATGCATGATGTAAGCGAGGAAATGGATTGGCATTAATGCCTGTTCTAGTCTTTTCTGAACAATTTTAATGAGTGGTTGCAGGGAATCTTCTTTCATAAGAGTTAGACAATTGTGGCAAGCATCGGCCAGTGTTGCTGTATCTCTTTATATAGGTCTACATTTTAGGTGGAAAAAGATATTTTTCTTCCAAAAATTTATTTCTAAGGGGCTATCCATTTCTTAATTTTTACCAATATAATAAAAATAACAATAAATTTATTCAAATCAATTAAATATACAATTTACAAATAGAGTTGTTTCTTTCAATTATTATATATTGCTTTATTGTATTTGTTTTATTAATCCCCCCCCCTAAGAATACAAGGGACCCGAAAGTAAAACCTTGCACAGGGTACATAAAAATTAGTTACGGTACTGATTGAGGGTGACAGGATTTTGATTGGCAATATTGTTTGTTCCATTCTCACTTGACAGTTTTTGACATTCAGATTTTTGACGCGATCGTTAAAACCATGGATTAAACCGGATGAAACCGTCATGAGTCAAAAAGCTGCCAACCCTGTATTTAATATAGTATAGCTTTAATGACAATTTTCTATTTCAAAATTTGGATGCAATATGTGCTTTAGGACTTCCTAAACACATTTTCACTAACGTGATGTCCAGCTGTCTGTGTTCAATTTCTTGTGTACAGAATAATATATATATATAGTTGCCAAAACTATTAATGGAGTTTCACAAAACTTTGATTAACGAAATATCTAGAACTAGATAGAAATTTTTAATATTTGAGAAAACACTTCAAAATTTTTATTTTCTTAAGGTGACAGTTTAGGTTAAAATGTGACATAATTAAGCATAAAAGGGATTATTTATGGATCACGAATATTAACAGTTTTGATCTGTAGTGAAAAAAAGACGTGATACAATTCTTGTGTTAGTGATATATTTTCTACTTTGCAGTGGGGTTAAGTTGGGCTACATTGGCAGATTTGGTATCAATCAAAAGATTTTAAGCTGTTTAAAATGATGGATAACTGATATAATTGTGATCATATGGACTAACAACACATTTTTCTTACAACAAAGAAAAGCTTAAAAATGATTCTGGTATAAGAAAGTCGAGTTGAAACGCACTCCAGTTAATTTATAAATCTTTTCGGCAAAATTTGTGGCCCCCTAAATTGTAATTAAATCCTGTTGTCCCCATAGTACCTCCATTATTCTGCTGGAAACGCTACGCAGACAACAATATACTAATTTCTGAATAATTATACTGACCTTAATGAAATCTTCCAGTGCTACGTAAATGGATTCTAACACCTCAGAAAGAAACTTGCAAATTGTGCACTTCGAAACACGATAGAGGGCTTCAAGACTTCTAAAGGAATCTCCGGAAGCCAAAAATCTCAAAGTTATTTGAAGTTTTAATTCAGCTGGCCATCTAGTTCTGAGAAAAGTATCTGCCTTGCTTATTAATGGCTTTACTTTATGAAGCAATTCTGAAAACTGTTCTCCGGACATTCAGATATGATTTTTTAACATATCCGAATCCTCAGCTGCCCATTCATTTAGCAAAGTGTTCGATGCACCTATTGTGTTGCGCCTCAAAATCCAGGGTTTTACCCACCAACGTCGTTTTCTCCGTTCTTTTCCTTTCTTAATTTCATTTTGACATTCTTCCATTAAAAAACATTCCCACACCTGCACGCACCAACTCATTTTCCACCATCTTGAAATGAATGATTTCCGCAATAAGTGTAAACGGATTGCCGTTCAACCAATCGTTTCACTCGCGTTGATTCATCCAAAGTGAATAATGTAAACCCGGCTTTAGCTGTGGCTGCAAAGTGCTAGAATGCTTGACTACTCCTCGAAGTGTGGCTGCTAAAAAAGTTACCATTAAAAATTTACAGCAAAAAGAGTGACCATTAGGGTGAAGGAGATTCAAGATTTATTTAGGACGAGACATGCTACCAAGTGAGTATATTTTTCACAGTAGACTTTCTAAAAAAAACTATACCATTTTCATGCTGCATGGAAAGAACCTCATGACAAAATATCATGGGCAGTCTGTCAATACGGAGCTGAGGAAAGAACTTTCACATTAGAAACTTGCCAGTGATTCAGTGGTAAGTCTTGTACAGGTAACACTTAGTCATGAATTTGCTCAAATTTTTCAAACAAATTAAATCTAATCAATTATGACAACTATTCGATTAAAGATATATCAGAACAATCAGGACATGATGATTCACAAAATCAGCATGCCCTGAGAAAAATCTATAAGTGCATTTCGGTATCACATGTCTTGTTTTATTTTGTATTCTGGGCAACAGACAGTAAGACGATAGCACCTTTCACTGAATAAATTTTTATCTTACATAATAACATAAGCCTTACATAATAATTTGCCCCTCCTGGATATTTAAGGTCACACAGACAGGTATCAAGTTAGTGGACATTGTCCACTCATCCGTTTCATCCTTGAGTTTACCTCCTCCCACCGGAAAATGTTCTACGGGCGTCCACGGTTATAGTATAATAGTATATATAACAGTTCTTATAGCCTATAAAGCTTGCTAGCTGTTGGATTATCTTTGCCATGAAGTGCATAATGCATTTTTGAAATTTTAGTGCTCGTCTTTTGTCAATTTGACTTAAGAATAACTATATTTATGCACCACTAAGGCAGAAAGTGACCTTATTATATATATATATATATATATATATATATATATATATATATATATATATATATATATATATATACATATATATATTATATATATATATATATATATATATATATATATATATATATATATATACATATATATATTATATATATATATATATATATATATATTATATATATATATATATATATACATATATATATTATATATATATATATATATATATATATAAAATATAATATGAAAATCTAATGATAGAATAGAGAGAAGTTGTAACTCAAAAAGCCCTAATTTAAAATATGCTTACAAATTAAAAAAATAGTGAATCATCAATCATGAGGAAAATAAAATGCGTTTTTCTAGTCATCAAGCTAAAGATAATCAACAAATATCAATGGTGTGGATTCGGAAATAGAAAAACATAAAATATCCAAGCATTAAAGCTATACACGTAGAAAAGCACTAGGCCAAAAAAATTGTTCATTTCGAAAAAATTATTTTTCAAGTCCAAGTATTTAATCAAAATGAACACAATATATGCTTATTTCTGAAATAAGAGATATATTATATCTATAAAATCTTATTGCTTGGACGACAAGCATAAAGATTGAAAAATTATAAAGGAAATAAGAATACCTGAAATACACTGCAAATGTCCTATCCATTCGAGCAATAAATGAAGAGACCAATGTTTCCAAAAGATAAAAGTAGAAATCTACTGTTGCCAATCATGAGAAATAAATAACAGTATTGCGAAAAGACAATGAAATGTGATATATTCTACAGTAAAAGCTATAAAATAAAGGAGAGTGTAATAATATAGTAGAAAACATAGAGGCTAAAGTATAAGGGGATGTAAATACATTGTAATGCTTATTCAAGAGAATGTTAATGTTTCGCTAATATAAGATACTAAGGGGAGAATTTTAAGAATATTGAGCTAATCCTTTAGGTTATTAATGTGCATAGCATGAAGTTTTTTATCTGATAATCTACAAATTCTAAAAAGTTAATTAAGTATCATATTTCTAAATAATTGAATCGAATTGCAGGAATTAAATCGTAGTATTTTATTAATATTAAATCTAAAATAGTCTTTTTTATGATATAAATTAGTAACTATCCCATTAGTAGGTTCAATAATTAGATTTAAATCCAAAACATTTATATTATTACTAATAGTGGCGTTATTAGGAATTAATTCCAAATTATCCGGATAGAAATCTATACCTATGGCATAGTTATCAATAAATACTAAACAAATCAGATCATTAACATATCTTTAAATTTCATAATCTGTTGAAATAAAATATTTTTCACAATAATAAAGGTATAAATTAGTTAACATACTGTTACTACAGCCACCTTGTGGACCCCCGAGACTTGTAACTATAATTTATTACCTTGAAATATATAATTATTGAAAAGAACAAAGTGGAGAAGTTTAGGAAAATTGGCAAATATAGTATGAGTAGATTGATTAGAAATATAAGCATTATATAGAGCTAAAATTACATCATAAAGATCAGAAATCTTAATATTATAAAAAAGATCTTTAAAATCAAAAGTTTTAAATCCAATTAGTTTACCCAGTGATGTTAATTTATTCTTTAATTCTTTCCTATTATTTAGAATAAGGTAATTATTACTAGAATAGCGTAAACTATTATATATATATACTTGTATATATATATATATATATATATATATATATATATATATATATATATATATATAATATGAAAATACGGTGAAATAAAATATTATAAATTTATCAGAAATCACACTTAAAAGGCGCAAAGCTGCACTAAAAAGAGGATTAAAAATATTTTCAAAATGAAAAGAGTTATGGATGGAAGCAATGTACCAAAAGATGGCCGGGGGGGTGTTGTGACCTCCTCACCCCGGTTAAGCATACTTTGCGTCGCGACAACACTCCCGGAGAGCCGGTACATTGCAAAAAAGAATACGAATGTATCAAGTTTTAAGATGAAAACCATACACAAAACAAATGTAAGAGAAAATTGTTGAGATCCAGCCATATCAAATCAGCCATGGGTGGTGGTTGTTCATCCATACTTGCTGATATATATCTAAATAAATATGAAAATGGAACGCATATATTAAACGAAATCCTGTTCATTCGCTACGTTGACGACATTTTAATAGCGTATCCAAGTGAAACATATCAGATGGATTTTACTTTCTATCCACAGCATTTAAAACTTACTGAAACACCATACAATGTCAACAAAAGTCTAAATTTTCTGGATCTAACAATATACCAACAACCAGGAGGTTCTACTGGTTTCTGTTTGTACGATAAACGCAACGACTTCCACTTCAAAATCAATTATATCATAAACTGGAACTCATGTATGCACAAAAATGTCTTTAGAAATATAATACTGGGGCAATTAATGCGTAGTCAGAGAATAAACAGTAAAAAGGAAGATCGATATTTATGCGACTTTCGTTTCCTACAAAACACCATCTCACAAGGTTTTCCTAAGTGTTTTTTATGTAACATTATCTACAAATTTTATAAAATAACTGTAACCGATTGTTATCGTTTATATTTAAATAAAACTGATGGCAATATACATACTGGATAGTCACAGGTAAAACGTAGTGATAGCTGATATAGGACCTCTTGTATAGGGTCTATTGTGTAATACGATATGGAAGATTTGTTTCATCTGGTATAATACGGTATACATGATGTACATCTACATGTATGATAGTGATAACTGTCATTGAGGTAAAATGGTTTTAGAGATAGAATTTGTTATTATTGTCCTATTAAGTGTCAATATTTAAAGTCTTCTTTAAGTAGAAGCTATGTAATTTTGCTCATTTATACTCGTGAACTTATTTCAAACATTTAATGTTAGTGATATTTGATATGGCTGGATCTCAACAATTTTCTCTTACATTTGTTTTGTGTACCAAAATATATATATATTTATATATATATATATTTGTATATATATATATATATATATATTTGTATATATATATATATATATATATATATATTTGTATACTAGCCGCCTTTGGCGACCAGCCTGTTCGCTACCCTTGAAAATTCTGACCGTGGCAAACTCGTTGGCGCGACCTACCAGAAAGGTGTAAGGTAACTGCTTGGAAGGCCAGGAAGTGCCACACAATTTAGACCGGAACCCAATGGGGGAGGCATCCAAAGAGACCGTACCCTCCTTCCCCTACCACAAACCTCTCGGAAGGACTTGCAGTCCCACACGTTTAACGTGATCGTACTCCGCGTGAACACGGCTGCAGTTTTGGCAATGGCGGGAATCGAACCCGGGCCTACCGAGTGAAATTCCCGCGCGCTGACCACTGGGCTACCGTGCCATCCGCGACAATCTCCATAACTTTATTTTTATTCGGCAATTTTGGGAATCGAACCCGGGCCTACCAAGTGCAAATCCCGCGCACTAACCACTGGGGTACTTCACCCTCCGCGATATTCTTCATAACTTATTTTTTATTCACCCAATTTAGACCGGAACCAAGTGGGAGAAGCATCCACAGGGACCGTACCCTTCTTCCCCTACCACCAACCTCTCGGAAGGACTTACAGACCCACATGTTTAACGTGATCGTACTCCGCGTAAACACGGCGGCAATTTTGGGAATCGAACCCGGGCCTACCGAGTGCAATTTCCGCGCGCTAACCATTGGGCTACTTTGCCCTACGCGACAATCTCCATAACTTTCTTTTTATTCATCCAATTTAGACCGTACCCTCCTTCCCCTACCACCAACTTCTCGGAAGGACTCACGGACCCACATGTTTAACGTGCTCGTACTCCGCGTAAACACGGCGGCAATTTTGGGAATCGAACCCGGGCCTGGTAACTGGTTGGACGGCCAGGATGTGCCACCCAATTTAGACCGGAACCCAGTGGGGGAGGCATCCACAGGGAACGTACCCTCCTTCCCCTACCACCAACCTCTCGGAAAAACATACGGACCCATATGTTTAACGTGATCGTACTCCATGTCAGTGGCAGAAATCGAACCCGGGCCTACCGCGTGCAATTCCCGCGCGCTAACCACTGGGCTACTTCGCCCTCCGCGACAATCTCCATAACTTTCTTTTTATTCACCCAATTTAGACCGTACCCTCCTTCCCCTACCACCAACCTCTCGGAAGGACTCACGAACCCACATGTTTAACGTGATCGTACTCTGCGTGAACGTGGCGTAAGTTTTGGCAGTGGCGGGAATCGAACCCGGGTCTACTGAGTGCAATTCCCGCGCGCTAACCACTGGGCTGCCGCGCCCTCCGCGACAATCTCCATAACTTTCTACATATTCACCCAATTTAGACGGGAACCCAGTGGGGGAGGCATCCACAGGGGCCGTATCCTCCTTCCCCTACCACCAACCTCTCGGAAGGACTTACGGACCCACATATTTAACGTGATCGTATTCCACGTAAACACGGCGGCAGTTTTGGCAGTGGCGGGAATCGAACCCGGGCCTACCGCTAACTTCCCGCGCGCTAATTTGCAATTTAAAATGACCATATGCTTAATTCCATCATCCTCATTCCATTGTTTCATTGTTCCATCATTTAAAATATCCATAAAATTAAAATATCCATTTAAAATATCAAAAGTTAAAATATACATTTAAAAAATCCAGATCGTCCCATCATTTAAAATATAAATATAATAATTTATATAGAGCAAAGGCGCTCTATTCAGAACCGTGACGTCACCTCCACCTTGACGTCCCCACCCACCACCTTCCCTGCTTCAGCGGGGGAGAAACGAACGGAACGCCGAGAAATTTAAAATCATGACGTCTTTAAAATTGCGATCCTGAAGGCAATTTTCATTATTTCTGGACCAGATTAGACTTGTAAGAATGCCAGATATTTCAGCTTTCTAAAAATGTAAATTATTAGTCGAAATTATGAGTACTTTTTACTATGCGAGAATTTAAAAACCAAAAATCGTTTTTTTGAGCCAAAAGTGACTTTTGTTTTAAAATCTTTAAAAAATATTAGAAATCGAAATGGAGATTTGAAATTGATATATTTTTACTCGTAATTGTCTGCTCTTTCCGATGGTGTGAGTTGTTTTTTTCTACGACGTCTGGATCGTGGAGAAAAAAGGGCAAAAAGGGCAAAAAAAGGTCGAAATCGCATAAAACATTAAATAAATAAAAAAATAATTAGAATTTTGAAAATCGGTTTTCACGTGTCCCCTTCCCTCCCCCCCAGGTCTCCGATTGCCAAATTTCGTAGCTCTCCGACGCGCGGTCGCGAAACGTATAGTGACAGACACACAGACACACACACACACACACACAGACATTGCCTTTTATTATTTAAGATATATATATATATATATATATATATATATATATATGCTGTTACTATATATATTTTAAAATAAAAACGAAAGTGCAGGAGTGCAAACACAGTATCAAACCGAGAGCAATATAGTAACAGAAAGTAAAAAGTAACGAGGAAGGGCTGGAAAAGTAGAGCATGGAAAGACCAAGACAAGGAATATAAATCAATGAATAGTATATCTGCCAGAAACGTCTTCAGGGGCACATTCTAGACATATATACTAAAATCCGTTGTTTCTATGATTGCATAAAAATACGTGGTTAAAATTTTATGCAATCTGTGCCCAACAACAGAATAAACGAGATTAACAGAAAAAAGACCAAAGAGGACAAAATTCAATATGAAAACATAAAATACCACATAATCATAAAAAATATAGCGCACAAATGCACAAACACGCAAAAAAAGGGCAGCTCAGAAGTCTATAGGCCGCCAGCGTGAATAATCTTCATGGGAGTCCCCCACGTGATCCAGCTTGAATGTTTACCACGCGAAATACCGCGATGGAATGAACCAGACCATAGAGAGTGGAAGTAGTAGTACATATGTTTAGTGAGACAAACCCAAGAATTCAGAAACTAACCGAGAAGTGACCACTACGATCGAAAACATTTAAAGTATGGATAACACGGTTTTTTGGAGCCGTAGCCTGATTTTGTTTTCTTTGCTTTTTAGATATCTGCCTTTACGGTTATATTAGTGTTTTAAACTTTTTTCTTTACCCGTCGAGGCGTTTTTTTTTTAATTTTGCACGTTTTTTTGTGTAATCGAAATTACTGTTTTTGTAATATTTGTACATTTTTATTTTTGCCCGCCAGGGCGGTGTTTATTTTATGGTGTTTCCACTACTATCGAGTATCGTACTTATACTGCGATCTACAAATAAGGTGGGAAAATTGTACATATAGCATAGACTTTTGAGACGATTTATATGTGATAGTGTACACTTATTACTACCCAGGCGTTTGATGCGAAGCAAATAGTAAATGATTAGATTTTTAAAAACTTGGTTACTAAGACAAGAAGAATAATGAGGGAAGAATTTTACATTAAATTTAAATTGATGTCTCTTATCATAAATAGTACTATTGAATGAGTTACTTTGTATATAAATGGTGATATCAAGATAATTTACAGATTTGGAAGGGTGGGATATATTAGGTATTAATTCAAGAGTGGATGGATATTAGTGTGGGTAGAGAATCATGTGTAGTATGAAAACAAAGAAAAACATCATCAATGTAGCGAAAAATAGAAATGTTATGAGAGGACAGAGTGGATTGTCTTTCATAAAAGTAAATACATATTGGCGAGCATAGAGATACTAGTGGATCCTTGCGGTACTCCAATCGTTTGGAGGTATACCGCATTACCATGTCCGAGATAGTTATGAAAAAAACAAAATGCAATAAATTATTAAATGTAGATGAGTCATATTTAGTAAGAGCATTTAATTTGAATTGATCGAAGAGTTGTTTAATGTCAGAAAATAAATCTTTGATGATGATGTTATTAAAAAGGTCTTTGAAATCTAAAGTTTGGATTGAGTCAATGGCAGTAAAGGATTTCAGTTTTTGAATAAGTTCATAGCTGTTTATGATGATGCAATGTGGTTTCTTGGAAATTTCATGAAACAGACTGTTTAAGACTTTCCGGAGTTTTTTTATTAGCTTTTGTTCCGCAAGAGTTGTGTCCACTGGTAATTGATCTAAATTTTACTGGGTCCTTATGAAATTTGGGTATGATTACTAAATATAGAATGTTTAAATTTGTATAAGTACCAAAAAATTGTTTGCATTTGGAAATAAGTTTTCGTTTTAAATCATGTATGATGGTTTTTTACAATTTGTAAAAGGTATTTATTTGATTTAAATTGGATAATAATGTTTTAATGTAGGAATATTTGCAGAAAATGGCATAGTTCGATGCAGCTTTGTCAACATACGTAAAAATTAAGAATTGTTGCATATGTGTAATATATATATATATATATATATATATATATATATACATATATATATATATATATATATATATATATATATATATATATATATATAATGATAATAACCAATTCCAAGTAATCATGAAGTATTGAAATCACCAAAGAAGTCAAACCACGGCTACAATGCCGAAAATAGAAATTAACAGCACTGGCCCAATTTCGAAGATTAACCAGAATTAAATTCCTCTTCAGGTCTGAACATCTAATTCTAATTAACCCAAACAAATGCCTGTTTCAGATTTGGCAATAGTAAGCTACTATAAATGTCAAAACTCAGACTACAGACACTAAAAGAGGAAGAATTGAAAAAAAAAAAAAAAATAGGAAATCAAGTATTACCATGAGGCAGGAACAATTCTTACTAAACAAGTGATTCATAGAAGAAATGAATATACGAGAATACCACTAACATCATCATAAGGGAGTTCAAATCATAGTATCAAACTGGCTGATATTACATATTTTTAGCGAAAATAAAATTCAAAACATTAAATGTTAATGTATCTTATTTTTCGATTTTATTATTTTTCAAAATTTTTTTAGTTTAATTTATTATTATTCATTTTTATTTAATTATATAATTAATAAATAATTATAATTTTTTCCCTATTATTATTCGCCATTATTGGGAAAGTTGTCTTGGATGTTATCGACTGGTAGTTGATACACTGAGTTGATAATTTTAATTACGAATTTGGGAGGATATGCATTATTTGTCGCTGTAGTTAATAATTCTATAAAATGTGCTAATTTATAATTTTTATCACACATTTTATAGATTCTATGAACCTGGTTTGATACAATATTTCTAAACACTGATATATGTAAACAAGAGTCAAAGTGTTGAATTTTTGATGTATTAAAATTAAAATCTTGCTTCTTATCATGTAAGTTTATAGCCGGATTACAATTTTGTAAATCTAAGTTTAAATCTAAAAAGTTTGTAACATTAGAGTCATTATTATTTGCAATTAATTGTAAATTATTAGGATAAAAGTTAAATACTATAGGATTATTATTATGAGATACACATAATATGTCATCAAAATATCTGAACATTTGCATATTATGCAATCCTGGATTAATGTTCTTTTCACAGAAGAATAAATACAAATTAGCCAATAATGATGAGACACCCCCCCCTTGTGGGATACCAAACTGTTTCTTAAAAAAAAAGCACCATGTTGAATATAATTATCATAGAGTGTGAAATTAAGTAATTTTTTAAAATGAAAAGTTGAATATTTTAGGGTGATATTATATTTTTCAAAAATTTTTAAAATAATTCTATATGGATCATCTATATTAATATTATTGAACAAATCCTTGAAATCAAAAGTATAAATATTATGGATATTCGTAAGAGTTTTTAATTTCTTAACTAATTTAAAGCTGTTTTTCACAATATGAGAATTATTTGAGATGTCATCTGACAAAGAAACTTCATTTAAAATTTTTAATAATAATTTACCAGCATTAGTAATGTAAGAAGTATGCCCACTTGTAATAGTTCGAACAGCAACAGGGGATTTATGAACCTTGAGTACTAGAACAATATATGGAATGTTATTACAATTATTTTTTAGATGGATCTGCTTAAATTTGGCTGATATTCTATTGTATATGATTTAAATTTAGTATTATGTAAATTATAGATTGAATTATTAAATAAGTGTGACTGGAGGGTACTTATATAGTAATATTTACAAATGATTGAGTAGGTACTACTAGCCTTATCGACATAAGTAATGACAAAATCATTTTGAATTGCTTTAATATCCTTTTTAATTGAATTAAGTTTATATGATTTATTAATTTTCTGAATATATACATAGTGATTTAAGTATTGCTCTATTAAGACGCTCCAGGGTTTGAAGGATTCTACAGGGATTTGATATTTATAGCTGATTTTATAGATAAATTTATTTAAGTCAAAAATTAAATCTTTACCAATTGATTTATGTTTAAATTTAGTAGGTAAACGGTATTTATAGTACTTAGTAACATCAGTTATCTCAGTGCATCACAATTAATAACATTTAGATTTCCCTTAATTACATGCCCATTGTGTTCATTTACTTAGTCTTTGTTTTTATCTAATAGGCAGTAAGACTCTTTATCCAATTTATAATTTTTATTAATATCTATTGATTTGGCTATTCGATTATAATTGAAAATATAACGTCCTAGCGGTTTATCATATTTAAAAGTAATTTTGGGATTTGCATGTTGGACTGGAAAGAAATTGGAAACCGATTTAAAAAATTATTTATCTTCAGATTATTTATGACAGAATTAGTGAAATTCAGGGTACAATGTTCGTTTATTAACACTTTACAACATAGTTGAAAGTGTTTATGACTTTGTTCATTCTGTCTGTCTGTCTGTCTGTCCGTTAGCACGATAACTGCCGTAAAAATGGCTTTATCAAAATGAAATTTTAGTATGTGTTTCAGATGGTCTGTGAGACCTATGGGAATATAAATGAATAATATCACCCAATTAGTTTTTTATTGAACCCGGATTGAAAAAATGAAATACATTGAATCCTATGTGACCTAATGTTTCAAACATTTTTTAAGCGAATTTAAAATTCACAAATTGCTTCGAAAATTTTAGGAAATATTCAAATTAACCCATAAAATATATAAAAAAAATTTCAGTAAAATATGTTAGGTAGTTTTTTAAATAAAAATTATTTAATGTAGGGGGAAAAACAAATTCAATTAAATTCTGACTCTCGTTATATCCTCCAGAAAGAAAAACGAGATATATTATATAATAAATATCTTTCCAAGAGTTTAATTATTTTGTATATGAGAAAGGTTTCACATTTTAAAATAAATATGGTAGATAACAATTTTTCAAATTTTTAAATAAAATAAATTATTATAGTATAGTGATGAATTAAACGATTAGAAAAATAATATTGAATGAAATGCTGCTTTTATATAGAGGCGATTTATATTTCGATGACGTCATTTGAAAAAAGTTCATTTGTTTTCGATGAAGTTTTCAAATATAATAAATTATTGTAGTGTTATGATAATTTAAAAAATATTACCGAGGAATGTATCGCATTTTAGAGATGTTTGTATAAAATTGCATTGAAGTTGGAAAGTGTTTCATAATCAATGCTTGATGCATGATTGATCTTTTTTGTTTTAGTATATTGTTTTGATTCGTCATTTAAATTTAAGTCAGTCACGTATAAATAAACATTAAGAATTTTACTTCTGATAATAAGCAAATCATTGAATAAATGTTTAAAATGAATGTTTTCAAATGCAGTAGTAACAAGAAAGATCAATCATGCTTAAAGCATTGATTATGAAACACTTTCCAACTTCAATGCATTTTTATTTAAACATGTCTAAAATGCAATAATACATTCCTCGGTAATATTTTAAACTTATCACAATACTACATTTATTTATTATATTTGAAAACTTAAACTTTCATCGAAAAAAATGAACTTCATTCAAACGACAGCATTGAAATATAAATCGCCAGGTTTAACCATCTCTAAAATGTGATACATTCCTCGGTAATAATTTTAGAATTATCATAATACTACGATAATTTATTATATTTGAAAACTTCATCGAAAACAACTGAAATTCATTCAAATGACGTCATAGAAAAAATAACACGCCTGGCTCTCTCTTTAAAAGCAGCATTTCATTCATAAATAATTTCCCAGTCATGTCCCATTCCCATTCATTTTCCGTTCATCACAATACTATAATAATTTATTTTATTTAAAAATTAAGACCATGGAGCTACAAGTAATTAAACTCTATGCGTAAAACTTCATCGAAAAAAATCGTCCTTCTCTTTGTAAATCAATGAATATTTCATTCATATTAGCTATGCAGACTCCATGAACTAAATGATTTTGTGTTAAAGAAATACAGCAATTCTAATACAACTCATTCTACATATTTTGCTGTTTATATTTTACATAGGTGAAAAATAGGCTTCGTTGTAGAAATAATCAAATTTGGATGAGCATTTAAACTCAAATATATTGTAATTGCGTTGTTTCAGTATGTAGATGCACAGAATTTAAGCAAAAATAAAGTGGTTTTAGTACGGATACAACACTCAATATGAATTTAAAATAACTTTAAAAATCACGATTTTGAGACAAGATGGATGCCATATATCATTTTGAAGTGGGTCATGTGATCTTTTCATATCATGGTCACGTGATAGTTTCATATAAGAGGTGTAATTATTATTTTAATTTTTATTTAAAAAACTACTGAATATATTTCGCTGAATTTTTTTTTATATATTTTATGGAACAATTTGAATATTACCTAACATTTTTGAAGCAATTTGTGAATTTTAAATCCGCTTAAAAAATATTTGAAAAATTAGGTCCCATAGGGCTCAATGTATTTCATTTTTTAACCCGGATTCAATCCAAAACTAATTGGGTGATATTATTCATTTATATTCTCATAGGTCCCACAGACCGTATGAACAACAAACTAAAATTTCATTTTGATTAAGTCATTTTTACGGCAGTTATCGTGCTAACGGACAGACCCGGCAAGGAACGCCGACGGAGACGAGCGGAACCCCTACCCAGCAGACCAGGGATCCGCTCGCAACGGGACCAACCAGGCAACACGCGTCACTAAAAAAAGGCGACGCCTCAACACCTTTTTTATCCAAAAAGTTCTACATTGCTCCACAAAGGAGACTTGTACAAAACATCCGCTACTTTGCGGGAAAATAAAAATAACCCAAGGCTCACAACAATACTAATTTGCAACAATACAAAGCTCATTATTTTATAAAAAATAAAAACTACCAAATAAATACAGCAATATCATTAAACTCATTTAATAAATCACTACATCCAATAAATCAATAAGCCAGTTCATAACTACCAATAAAATGCTCATTAAATTAAATAAAATTCATTTCAACCCTTACAACAAAAATCACAGCAAATAACATAACATTCATTAAACCCTTATAATAAATATCACAAACTTTTAACACAAATTATAACCCCTAAACAAACCATTATAATTATCAAAATAAACATAAGATGTTAAAAATAATCTCAAAATACAAAAACTTAAATCGAAGCATTACAGAACACCCAAACTTACTATCTACAACTGTATATACAAAAATCCTCAACGTAACCAACAACCGAACTTCAAAAACAATATTAACCAAATAAATAACTATGAAATACTCTAAACGAATACCGAGCTTGGATCTCAGAGAACATCCAGTTGCCAATTGCTAAATATTGACTATTAGACATAATATAAATAGGGTAAGATAGTAACCTTTATTTCCCTAAAATAAAGGAACTTGCATAAAAAAAAAGAGTCTCATTAGCTAAGTATGAAACTTAAGTCAAATACAAAAATGGAAACACAAATTACAACAGAAGAAAGATACCATTATTTTTTCAAAATAAAGGATCTTCTAAATCACCATGAAAATAATAAGAACTAATGTGTAGAAACATTAAAACTAGATTAAATAAATGCTCAGTAATAAGCAAAACTTGGATAGATAGTGGAAAAAATGTACATATATACATTGACTATTAAAAAAAAATGATTCAAAATAACATCCAACAATACATCATAGAAAACAATATATTACCGCGGGAGTAATAAATAATAATCTAAGAATAATACAACTATTAAACAATACTAGAAAATGCAAGATTCACAATCTTCCAATACAAATGTCATTCATAATTAATGGATCAACAATTAAGAGATTCAAGGTATGAAAAGCTAAATTCGATCACAAAATCAATGGCAAAGGATAGAATTATAACATAGGAATGACAGATGGAAATACTAGACACTATAATATGTTAAAGATTGGGATAATAATTGAGATAAAAATTGACACCAATTCAGCGATAATGCAGCTAACTTTAGTGCAATTCAGTTCTTACATGTTAAAATAGGATGTTACTACGGAAATTCGTAAACAATTTGATAGAAAACAAAATGACTAATATACAATACGTGCATAATGCAGCAAACAAGTACATGGATAAATATTAGAAAAATATAATAATAATAAAAACCAATTCCAAGTGATCATAAAATATTAAAATCACCAAAGCAGTCAAACCACGGCCACAATGTCGATAATAGAAAGAAACAGCACCGGCCCAATTTCGAAGATGAACCAAAATTAAATTCCTCTTCAGGTCTGAGCATCTAATTCTAATTAACCCAAACAAATGCCTGTTTCAGATTTGGTAATAGTAAGTTACTATAAATGTCAAAACTCAGACTACAGGCACTAAAAGAGAAAGAATTGAAAAGAAAAAAAAAGAAAAATAGGAAATTATGTATTACTATGAGGCAGGAACCATCGTACACGTTTAAGTGCGATCAGCTGCAACAGAATGAAAAAAATCGAGAAACACAGGGAAGAAGATGACGAAATATTTCATGCGAAGTAGAACAAATGGTTACAGTGACCGTCCCAGACCCTTCCAGTGAGTTAGAGTACGAGACAGGACAATTACACATATAAGGAGAATAGAATATGAACATGGAGCATAGTTGAAAATTTTTACTAAACAAGTGATTCATAGAAGAAATGAATATACGAGAATGCTACTAACATCATCATAAGGAAGCTCAAATCATAGTATCAAACTGGCTGAAATTACATGTTTGAAATTCGAGCTTTGTGGCATTCTCTACACCATTGTAATTTACTTTTCAATATGAATATATTTTATTAAAATTTTTGTGACGAATATTGAATACCTGAATATTTGTGTTCACCATTAACGTGTAAAAAAATGCCAAATAATTTATAAATTCACCAATGCTATTGAAAATTACACCGATATTATTTTATTTTGGCAAAAAACAGGTCTAAATAATTACGTGTATGCTTTTGATGGGATTTTTCTTATATAATTTAAGCAAATTTCACATTTACGTGGTTATCGACGAAATTTCATTATTGCTTGTTCTAAAAGTGAAAAAAATTCCAAAATATCTAGTTTCTAAAAAGAAAAAGAGCAGCAGATAGAACAGAAAATTGACAAGTTCTTCCTTTAAATTCCCGAAATTTGAAGATGAAAAGTTCCGAAAGAGAAAACGTTTCATACAAAAGAGAAAAAAGACAGAGCTCCCACAAGATCAAATGTGCCCCACCCTAAGGGACAGATAGGATCATGTTCCTTACTTCGCATTTTATTTGTTTTTCAGAGAAATAAAAAAAATATCAAAAAGATTGATTCCACAGCAAGGGTATGACAACGTATTGTCTGCAATTTGATTTGATTTTTGCTGCTGTTTGCATCTGATATATAATTTGGTTTTCCTTATTTGGTCTTCTGTGCACCAGCCTCGACTAGCTATTATAGGAACCGAGCATATCCTGCAGAGTAATATCCGTAAATAAATTAGATATGTAACGTGCTTATTTTTTATGTGCTGGTAAGTGATAAATTCAATAAACGGCTGTTACTGACAAAAAAAGAGAGAAAGATCTGAAGCCGATTTCATTTTAAAAGCACTCATATTTCAATTTTTATTTTATTTTAATGCATATGGAAGGTTAGCAGCATATACTTAAAATGCAAATCATAAATAAAAAGCACATATATAACTCGAACCTCACTTTTATCAGTTCTCTAGATAATATCTGGCCCACATAGAAGAAGAAAAAAAGCTTTTAAATCCGCCCGAGCACCGCGTTATTACAGAACGGGTTGAGCTGGCTAACATCAGATTTGCCGTCGTTTCTATTCTGTGCTCAGCCTGCAGAGTGCTTATTACTAGAATTTGACCAGATTTTAGAGGCACGACTGCTATTTGTATAGCAGTCTCGTAAAATAGATTTACGGTAAGAAAAATTTAAAAAGAGTGGGTTACTGGAGCAACCATATAATTCTTGACAATATTGTTTTTTATACCTTCTTCATCTAATGGCATTTTATTAGTCGGCGCATTCGAATTACTGTAAAGAGATCTCAACCCTATGGTAGGGCGTTAAAAACAAGCAAGAAATTGCTAAACTGGTCATTTCTTTACCACCCGCGTGCTCAGAGCTAGCTGTAATCAAAATTCAAGATCGGTTGTATGGGGGGCGACAGTCCAGTGGTTAGAGTGCGAGGATCACATTTAGACGACCCGAGTTCGATTCCCGCCTCAGCCCAAACTGTCGCCATGCTCACGCGGAGTACGATCACGACATGTGGGTTCGAAGTCTTTCCGAGAGGTTGGTGGTAGAGGAAGAAGGGTAACGGTCCCTGTGGATGTCGCCCCCACTGGGTTTCGATCTAAATTGAGTGACACTTCCTGTCCGTCCAAATATATACCTTATACCTTCGGATAGGTCGGACGGTCTGAGTCGAAGAAGATAAAGAAGAAGAGCGGCTGGATGTCCCGGTCGTCCAAATCGATACCTTAACACTTTCGGATAGGTGGAACGGTCTGGGTCGAAGAAGAAGATGGGCTGGAGTGGGGTGGGACAGTTCAGTGGTTAGCGTGCGGGGATTACACTCGGATGACCCGAGTCCGATTCTCGGCTTTTCCCAAACTGTCTCCGTGTTCAAGAGGAGTACGGGCAATTTAAATATGTGGGGCCATAAAGCCTTTCGAGAGGTTGGCAGCAGCTGAAGGAGGGTGCGGTCTCTGTGAATGCCGCTCCCAGTGGGTTCTGGTCTAAATTGGGTGCCACTTCCCGGCCGTCCAAACAGATGTCTTACGCTTTCTGGTAGGCCGGGCGGTCTGGATCTTCGAAGAAGAGGAGCTGGCGTGAAATTCATAGGAGGGATCAACAGTCCGGAAAAAGGGGCTCATTAAAAACTTGTTTGAGGGGGGGGGGTTAGGAGAATTCACTGAAATATTAAATTTAATCTTTAAATAATTTGCTCTATTACAAAATATTTAAATTATAACTCTAGACACGGTACTCTTTACTATTGGGAACCATTTTTCTTATGTGTTTTTGAATTAAAGTTTATGTATTACGAAACCTACTAATTAATAGCTTCTGTAAATTGTAATGTTTATTTTCATATATTTTAATCTTTATAAATTACTATTCAAATTATTAACAAATTGTTAATTATATAGCTATATTCGTAAGCAATTAGTTGATTGTAAAAATCCATATATAGCTACAACACGTCAATATTAGTATATAAGCAGACTAGTAAACTAGTAGCAAAACTTAATCGAACATTTTTTCTAAAAGTTAATACAAGAATACAAGTTAACGCATAATATTAACTCTATAAGTACTCATCAGTTAATTTTGACTCTATAATGTATAACTGTCAAATAATACAATTTTTCACTAAATAACTATTTATTTTTAAATTTTTTTAAATCAAATATGTAAATAAATTCACGTTCATTAGTATAACCACAAATTCAACATGTTGAAGCAAATTTCATATCACTACTAAAAATTGAATACTTTGATTAGGAGGGTGGGGGGGTCTAAGTAATACTGTTGTGAGGATGAGTCCCCTCTGGCGCACTGTTTTTTCTTTACATATCTTGTGCATTGTGTGAAAAAATGGGGAACATTCCAAGTTCGAAATAGGCTAGGTTTCGAAGCCTTTTCCTCTAGGATAACATATCAGAAACTTGTACGTTGCAGGTGGTGTGTTGTTTTCGTAATGAGTATGCCACATAAATAAGAGACAATTAGAAAAAGTGTTTTTTTTTTCAAACTCGTACTTTCTCCATAACTATCAATCTCAAACATGCTTTGTTGCTGAACATGTCGTTAGGTTTTTCTCTGTTGCGTTAAAAATGAAATTGAATACTAATGCAACAATACGTTGCACAGGAAGGCCTTTAAAAAGTATCTCTATGCAGTTACTGTATTTAAAATGACTTACGCGTATGTAAATTAGATATCTAAAAAAAATATATATGCCAGTTGGCCACTTTAAACGATCTCTTGGCGTACACCACTGAAATATAAACTAAGCGATTTCTTCTAAGTAGTTTGTGGGATGCTTCAAAAATAGTAGTGTGGTAAAAATTAAAATAATAACCTCCATTTAGTTTAGGTAATATCTAGAGAGCCGTAACTCCTTAAACATTATTTGCATACTTATTTCTAGTTCATATTAAGGTATTTAGCACTTAAAAAGGGATTTTAGATTACTCTATTTAAAAACATAAATATCTTTAATTTTATTCTTAGGCTTTTAGTGGTATCGTCTGTATTCATAAATTTAATTGCAATACATTTCCTATCATAAATGCTATCATTTATAGAGCCTCAGACAATCTCGTGTCTTGGCTGAATCCCAGAATCTGCACTTAATTGGTTTTATTAACACTTTACAACAAAGTTGAAAAGTGTTTATGACTTTGTTCTTTCTGTCTGTCTGTCCCTTAGCACGATAACTGCCGTAAAAATGACTTAATCAAAATGAAATTTAATATGTTGTTCAGACAGTCTGTAGGACCTATGGGAATATAAGTGAATAATATCACCCAATTAGTTTTGGATTGAACCCGGGTTGAAAAAATGGAATACATTGAACCCTATGGGACCTAATTTTTCAAACATTTTTTAAGCGGATTTAAAATTCAAAAATTGCTTCGAAAATTTAAGGTAATATTCAAATTATTCCATAAAATATATAAAAAAAATTTCAGCAAAATATATTCAGTAGTTTTGTAAATAAAAATTAAAATACTAATTACAACTCTTATATGAAGCGATCACGTGACCATGATATGAAAAGATCTCGTGACCCACTTCAAAATGAAATATGGCATCCATCTTGTCTCAAAATCTTGATTTTTAAAGTTCTTTTTAATTCATATTGAGTGATGTGTCCGTCCTAAAACCGTTTTATTTTTGCTTAAATTCTGTGCATCTACAAACTGAAACAACGCAATTACAATATATTTAAGTTTAAATGATCATCCAAATTTGATTATTTCTACAGCAAAGCCTATTTTTCACTTATGTAAAATGTAATTTCTTTAACGCAAATTATTTAGCTCATGGAGTCTGCATAGCTGATATGAATGAAATATTCATTGATTTTACAGAGAGAAGGACAATTTTTTTCGATGAAGTTTTAAGCATACAGTTTAATTACTTGTAGTTCCATTGTCTTAAGTTTTTAAATAAAATAAATTATTTTAGTACTGTGATGAATGAAATGAATGGGAAAATGTTTATCAATGAAATGCTGCTTTTATAGAGAGAGCCAGGCGTGTTATTTTTTTCTATGACGTCATTTGAATGAATTTCAGTTGTTTACGATGAAATTTTCAAATATAATAAATTATTGTAGTATTATGATAATTTAAAAAATATTACCGAGGAATGTATCGCATTTTAGAGATGTTTAAACCAGGCAAATTATATTTAAATGCCGTCATTTGAATGAAGTTCATTTTTTTCGATGAAGGTTTAAGTTTTCAAATATAATAAATTAATGTAGTATGGTGATAAGTTTTAAAATATTACCGAGAAATGTATTGCATTTTAGAGATGTTTAAATAAAATTGCATTGAAGTTGGAAAATGTTTCATAATCAATGCTTTAAGCATGATTGATCTTGTTGATTTTTTAAATGTTTTCATATTTAAAGTCACGTGAAACTCTATGCTCCGTGCTGGATCACGGATTCTATGCACAATTGATTTTTTTCATTTTATCATTTCATTTTATCATTTTATCCTTTCATATCAATCTATTGCTTTTCATCGTGCTAAATGCATTGTATCATTTTAATGTATTGTATCATTTTAAATGCTAAAATTTTTAAAGTCACGCAAAAGTTCGTGCTAAAATCCAAATTAAGCCGGGATCGTTCGGTTGTGGTGATTCCAGTGTTGCACGCAATCCTTTTTCTTATTATTTACTCATTGCTTTGCCTATCATTTATGCATTGCTTCTATTATCACGTTGAGTGCATTGCTTTTCTTATCATTTTAAATTTTAGCATATTTCAAGTCATATAAAACCCCGTGACTTGCGTTGAAACCCAGGCTCTGCACGTAATTACTGTTTTTATCATTTATATATAGCATTTCTTATCATTTATAAACTGTGTTTCTTATCATTCTATCGCTTTTCTTATCATGCTAAATTGATTGATTTTCTTATCATGCTAAATTGATTGCTATTCATATCGTTTTAAATACTATCATTTTAAAAGTTATTTGAAACCCGTTGAAAGCCGAATACCCGTTGAAAATCAACGGTTTCGCAATAAGCAACCACTGAATATTATCATTTTTTTATTAATTCGCGTTTCACATTTATTCGGCAAATCGAAGTGTGCGGATCTCCCTAAAGAAGAAAATATTGTAAATTTTAAATTGCGCACGTTTTCCTTTCGAACTATCTACCAGTACACCAAATTAAAGACTCTAGTTCATCTCGAAGCATACTATTTTATCATCTCCCCTTTCGAACCTTTTTTCTGTGGAGCACACCCATACATGAACATTTTTTAAAACTCTGTTCGCCTTGGGTTTTTTATCAGATGATTGGCCCATATTCCAAATATCGAGCCTCTATTGCATAAATGAAGCTTATCTCATTTATTCCGAAAATCGAACATATTGGTGTTCGGCACCCCCTAAAGTTGCAAATATTGGAAATCTGAAATTGCACTCTTTCTTCCTTTCAAACTATCTACCAGTACACCAAATTTGATGTCTTTATCGTAAAGCATGTTTTTCTATCACTTCATATTTCCAAAGTATTTTTGTGTTGCACCCCCTTAAATGATCATTTTTGGAAAACCGTAATAATCGTAGGTTTTTTTTTATCAAATGATTACCCATATACTAAATTTCAAGCCAATATCACATTGTAAAGGAGGCGTTTTTCATTTGTTCGTCAATTCGAAAATTTTAATGTGCGGCACCCCCTATAATAGCAAATGTTGGAAAACTCAAATTGCACACTTTCGTCCTTTCTAACTATCTCAACGTATACCAAATTTGAAGTCTCGATCTCATTGCGAAGCATGCTTTTTCTATCATTTCACCTTTCGAATGTTTTTCTGTCGAGTACCCACCCTCTTAAATACGCATTTTTGAAAAACTCCATTCTTCTTGTGTTTTCTATTAAATGATTCGCCCATATACCAGATATCGAGCCTCTATCACGTTCTAAAAAGAGTGTTTCCACTTCATTCCATAAATTGAACATTTTTGTGTGCGACACCCCTAAAGTAGAAAATATTGGAAAACTGAAATTGCACACTTTCTTCCTTCCAAACTGTTTACCCGTACACCGAATTTCAAATCTCTATCTCATCCAAAAGTATGCTTTCTTATCAATTCACCTTTCGAACGTTTTCCTCTGGAGCACCCCCTAAAACGAACGTTTTTGAAAAACTAAAGTCGTCTTGGGTGTTTTCATCAAATGATTATTCCATATACCAAATTTCAAGCCTCTATCAAATTTTAAAGGATCCGTTTCTCATTCAATCGTTAAATCGAACATTTTGGCATGCGGCACCCCCTTAAGTAAAAAATATTGGAAATCTGAAATTCCACACTTTCTTCATCTCGAACGATTTACCCATTCTCCAAATTTGAAGTCTCTATCTTATGGCAAAGCAAGCTTTCCTATCATTTCACTTTTCGAACGTTTTGGTATGGAGCACCCACTCTAAAGAACGTTTTCGAAAAATTCGATTTTTCCAAGGGTTTTTATCAAACGATCGATCCGTGTACCAAATTGCAAGGCTCTATCTATTCGGGAAGTGCCTAAAAAAGCGTAACAGACAGAGAGACAGACGGACAGACAGACAGACGGACACTTGGCAATTAGTATATATAGATAGGATTCTAACATGTGCTGTTCCCGAAATATTGCACGTTTCTGATTTAAAATGAAAAAAAGATATAAAATTAAATATTGTGACTGTTATCAAATGTTATTGAAATAGCTGTGACTTGAAATAGTTATTGACTATTTGACCATTATTGACTATTATTACCCCTAGCTATTAGAAACATTACCAATCGTTTAGTCAGAGAGAAACAATCCAACCCTCCCCCCCTCCGAATAAAAACTTCTTTCTTTTAGACTTATATACATCTCTTTTCTAGACCGTAAGTTATATCTTTCTCTCCTATATAACTGAAGAAATAAAGAAGAAAAATATTCTCTTATTTCCAGACGACTAAGAATAATAAATACTATTTATCTATCAAGAAAATTATGTTATTTCTATTTCATTGAATTATCGTATATAAACTAATTACTCAATACGCGGATTAACTTTCCTCTTATGGCGTTCTAAACGTTGTTGACTGGAAATACTCATGTTTTCTATTCCAATAGATGAAATAAAAAAAAAAATCTAAGACAGCCTTATTCTATTAATCTGGTTCTTTACATGAAGAGGCTCAGCCCAGCTTCCGCGTGTTTTCTTGTCACTTTCAGATATTCGAATCCTGCCTTAATACCGATGGAGAGGAATTGATTTATCCCGGATTAAGACTTACGTTGTTTGGAAAGTGTGTGGTAACTTCCAGGATTTGTTAGCTTTATTTTTATAGTATGACAACTTGAACATTGCTGCGTTCATTAAATGCAGTGCCTGCAGATAGCAGTTTTGTATTTTTAAAAGTAGTTGTAAAAATAGATCGATACATGCCCACCAGCTATATGAAGAGGTATTCTTACCCATGTCCACCAGCTATATGAAGAGGTATTCAAGTCCCAATCTTTTACAGATTTCCGGCTTTAAAATAAGTTTCTATTACATAGGAATTTTTTATTTTTTATTTTTCTGTGTTTACTAGCAGTATACCCGTTCTTCGCCCGGAATATATAATATAAAGAAATTAAAACTTCAATTATGTGCATATTCCTATAATATTTTAAATGGCATTGTTATTCTAAACATTTTATTAAAATATTTAATTTTATTCTCCTAAAAGGATGTATAAGAATCTTTGTTTTCACTATACAAAATTATCTTCACAAGCAGATCTGAAGGAAAAAACCATCCTGGTCCTGTTTTTAAACACATTCACAAAAACTATTAATTCTCACAAAGCGACGAGGATTATCAAGGAAATTGAACTGAATTTTGCAAAATATTTAATTTTCATAAATTAAGAGTCATTTTCATTAATTTAGTTTAATTTTTATCAATTCGGCAGCATTTTCATTAATTTGACGGCATTTTAAAAAGTCGCCAAATTTGTCAGAAAGTGGAACAGTTGGATTAAGAGACAAACGCTACAGAAACATCATTACAATACTGTCATCTTTCGAAATGCAATTAATTTAATTGATTTGGTGTCATTTTCATCAAGTTGACAACAGTTTTATCGATTTGTTGATATTTTCGTTAATTTGGCAACATTTGAGCAATTTGTCCACATTTTAAAAGTTCGCCAAATTTGTTGTCAAGTAGGATGGACTGACAATAAAAAACAACCTAAATATTATTACAATACTATCCCCTTTCAAAGCAAAATTAAGTTCATTAATTTTGCATCATTTTTACCAATTTGGCGATATTTTTATCAATTGGGACATTTTAATCAATTTGGCGACATTTTTAGCGATTCGACAACATTTTCTTCAATTTCGCAACATTAAAAAAAGTCCGTCAAATCTCGCCAAGCGTTACAGTGACGGACGGACGTAATCATTTATATTTTCGTAGATTAGAAGATTATACTCATGTATTAGAAGATATATCCGTACTACAATATATGGATTTAAAATTTCCTCAAAATAAAACAGATTGTACAAGAATTTAAAAATATCAATAATCTAAACTCGTTAAACCCAAGGGTCGTAATGATATATGTGATCCAATCAAAAATGCAAGTCCAATAAAAATGTATTTATATATATATATATATATATATATATATTTCTTTATTATTTAAATCGAAAAATAAATACTGTTGTAATAACTCATTGGGTTAAATACCGTTTTTTACAACATGATATATATATATATATATATATATATATATTTAGATGACATTTTATGTGTATCCCCAAATAATATCCCTATAGTATTAAACTTTTATCCAAAAAATTTACAATTAAATGCAAGTAATAATGACACAAATGTTGCAAACTTTTTAGATTTAAATTTAAATTTACAAAATTGTAATATGGTTATAAACTTGTATGATAAAAGACAGGATTTTAAATTTAATACATCAAAAATTCAACATTTTGACTCTTGTCTGCATATATCTGTATTTAGAAATATTATAATAAACCAGGCTCTTAGAATCAATAAAATTTGTGATGAATATTATAAATTAGCGCACTTTATGGAATTATTGAGTACAGTGACCAATAATGCATATCCCCCCAATTTTGTTATTAAAATTATCAACTCAATGTATCAAATTTCACTCGATAACATCCTAGAAAACATTCCCAATTATAGTGACTAACATACAGGAGAGAGAGAGAGGAAAAAAAAAAAAAAAGGAAAAATGTATATATATATATATATATATATATATATATATATATATATATATATATATATATATATATATATATATATATATATATATATATATATATATGTATATATATATGTGTATATTATATATAATTATTTATTAATTATATAAATAAATAAAAATGAAAAATAATAAACTAAGTCAAAAACATTAGAAAAATCAAAAAATCGGAAAATAAGATGCATTAACATGCATGTTTTGAATTTTATTTTCGCAAAAAAATGTAACTTTTGTCAGTATTGAAACTACGTTTTGAGCGCCCTTATAATGGTGTATAGTGGCATTCTCGATTATCCAGTTTTCCTATGAATTACTTGTTTAGTAGGAATTTTCATCTTTGATTCATATTCATATTTAGTTCTGCATGTTTGGGAAGTTGTATTCTGAATTGCTTGTCCAGTCTCCAGCTTAGACTCACTGGACGGGTTTGGGAGTATTTCCGTGAACGTTCGTACTGCCTCCCTGGTAGAATTTCGACTTGTTCATTCCGGTGCTTCTAGATTAAGCTGTTGAGGTTGATCGTGTATACACGTGGTAGAAGAAGAAGGGTTCATGCCGCATGGTAATACAATTTTCTTAATGTATCCTTTTTTCATTTTTTCATTTTTTGATGCCTGTAGTCTGAGTTTAAGCATTTATAGTAATGTAGTATTGCTTAATCTGAAACAGGCATTTGTTTGGGTTAATTAGAATTAAATACTCAGACCTGAAGATGAATTGAATTCTGATTAATCATCGAATTTGGGAAGGTTCCGTTCTTTTCTCTTATCGGCATTATGGCCGTGAATTTGCTTCTATGATGATGTTAATTTTACTTGAATTGTATTTTTATTTTTTTATTTTTACATAATTCTTATTATTACATTTCAAATATATATATATATATATATATATATATATATATATATATATATATATATTATATATATATGCATATATATATATATGTATATATATATGTATATATATATATATATATGTATATATATATATATATATATATATATATATATATATATATATATATATATATATATATATATATATATATATATATATATATATATATATATATATATATATATATATATACGTTTTATAATGAAAAATTACATAAGAAATGACTATTTGCGTAACTTTATAAATGGTTTTGATTTTTTGATGATTTTTTTTTAAATTTCACTTGAAAATTTAGGGGGATTCTGAACATTCGAATGTGTTTAAAATGATAGGCTTGCAGTATTATTCAAGGATTGAAAATTTTGTACCAAATTTCATTTGAATCGCTCCATTCGTTCGTGAGATATCGTCTCCACACGCACACACACACATACACACACACACACACACACACACAACTCAAAACTTGTGATTCGTCTTCAGGGATGCCTTAAACGTGCTCTCCCGTCGAAAATTCGAATTCAAATTTTCGACCCCGACACAATACTCTCCTCAGGAAAGTAATATGGCATCCATTTTCTTTTTCGCTTAGTAAAAATCGTGATATTTATGGAACGCTTATATTTATATTTAGTGTTACATCTGTCCTAAAACCGCTGTATTTTTGCATATTATCTGTGTATCTAAATTCTGTGCCTACGCAATTAAAATATTTTTGATTTTAAATAACACTAAACTTTGAATATTTCTACAACGAAGTCTTATTTTAACGTATGCAAAATGCAAACGAAACAAGCGATTCTAAGATGAGTTGTATAAGAATTGCTGAAATTTTTTAATACAAAGTTATTTAGCTCAAGAGTCTGGAATATATGTGATATGAATGAAATTTTCATTGATTTTACATAGAGAAGCAGACGATTTTATAGCATTGCCTTTCTTATGAAGTTTAAAATTTGCAAGTAAAATAAAATATTGCAATGTGATAATTTAAAAATATCAGCGCTGAATGTATCGCATTTTAAAGATGTTTAAATAAAACATTTTCAACGGAAATTGCATTTCCGTTGAAAAGTGTTTCATAATCAATGCTTTATGCATGATTAATATTTCTTGTTTACTTTTAAACGATTGCACAAACTTCAGACCGCTAGGATGATCCTTACTCGCGATATGGTATATTTTCAAATTAATAAAAAAATCATATAAAAATAAAAAAGTGTTAACTATTTTAAAATATATTCACTTTTCATATGTAATTTTATGTGATAAATTTGTTAACATCATTCTTGTAGATCTAGTTTCTTTCCATTCAAGAGAGAAGACACATTTGTGTAATAGTTATTCGTGCCTCGACGCTTAACAATTCGCCAATAGTCATTTATCTACTACAAGAATAACCTATTTCTCCATTTGCAATGTTTGGCAAAATTTTGGCGAATGATTAGCGGAATATCGCCAACTTGGCGACATTTTTAAATGTTGCCAAATTGACCAATATGTCGTCAAATTGATAAATATGGCACTGAATTAAAGAAAATGACTATTCATTTATGAAAATAAAATATCTTTGAAATATAATAATTCTCAATAATAATAATCCATTTCTCGTCCGTAACATGCTTGGCGAAAAGTTTGGTGACAAATTTGGCGGGGTGTTGCCAAATTGGCTGGCGACTTTTAAATGTTGCCAAATTGGTCAAAATGTATCTAAATGTGAGGTAATATTGTGAGTATAACTTCTAGTATATAAAAAAATGCTCTTCTCTCCGTTTGTCTGTTATACATTTGGCAAACTTGGCGAATAATCTACCGAAATATAGCCAACCTATTGATATTTCGCTCTAGGTTGACAAAATTTGCAAAAACTAAGTTAACGAAAGTGACGCTAAATTGATGAATTGATTATCAAAGTATTTTAATAATTGATTATATTGCCTATTGAGGATGCTCTCAATATTGATAATTGTTAATTTATGGATGCATGAAAGACAGGTTGATTGCGTACTTCGAAATAGTTTTACATGTTGTCATCCGGAAAAGTCCAAATGTGCAATTCAACGTTAAAAACACAGTGCCGTGGATCTTATACATAATTTTTTCACTCTGAAAAGTAAATTCATTGTATTATATAAGGAAGGTAATGTGCTTTCCACATCAGATATTTTAGTAATGCGTGGAGCTGACTAATTCAGGGCTGAAATGTAACAATTGGATATCAAAAGCAACCAACGCCTAGCAGCTTCAGGACTTTTTTTTTGAAAAATCGGTATCATGTGTTCAAATGATCCCAACTATACTGTGTTACCATTCATTTTAAAGGGCCTGAAAAAATATTTTGACTGGTAGAGTATTCCACATCACGTGACCTCAGTTCTGGCAACAGCATAGCAACTGGGAATGTAGGATAGACAGTTAAGACTTTATTTTTGTGTTAACATTATTTTGCAGTGGCAAAGCGTTATCAAAATAAAATTTCCATCATAAATGGTATTGATCTATATATTTCAGATTCCAAAAATGGATCAACATGTTCTCGGGCTACATTATTGCCGATTACAACCATACTTACTCTCAATATGGTTTAGAAATATTTCAAACTTAATACTTTATGAATACATAAGTTATTTTACATTAATTGAAAAAAAAATAAACTTACCTGTTATAAGAATGTTTATATAATAAACTTACCTGTTATGAATTTTCAAGGATGTGAGAACTTCAATTTTGAAGTTGTCAATATTATCAAATCCTTCCTGTAATCCCCTTTTCATGTCTTCCCGGTTTTAAGTTAATATTACCGGGTTTTCCTGTTTCAGAAATACAGGAGATTCTAAAAAAAGAAACAAAATATCTATTACTTTGACTACCACATCCCAAATAGCACAAAAGTTCGGCATATTTATAAACTTTTCCTTCAAATCTCACGTTTTTCTTATAAAATCAAATGGAGCAAGTCAAAGAATGATCACATGGTGTCCTACAAATGCATTTAAAGCTGACGATAAAGAGCGTGTGACGTCATGTTGGAAAACTCTATACCATATTTGAGAATATACCCTCGGGGGTAAATTCCCCTCCCCACAAGGAGACGCTAATTATATCACAAACAAATCTTGTATTGCTATTTTTCCCAACAATGATTGAAACTATTAATTCTCGTGATTATTTGGCCATAAATAAACCCATTTATGCATGGTTAAGCCAAATTTTGTCTTATGCTACTATGGTTAAAAAAATATAAAATTTAGAATAAAATTCGAAGTTTTCGATCGAATTAAGAATTTTTTTATCCAGTTCTAGATTTTTCGATAACAGAGCCGGATATAAAGTGTGAAAATCCATTAATATTCATGTCTGTTATCGTGTACACAAGAAATTGACTACAGACATCTGACAGACAGATATATAGAGAGACAGACAGACATCACTCCAAAAATAGTCAAAACGTGTTCAGAAGTTCGTAAAACATATATTGGCATCAATATTTTGAAACCAAAAATTTTCGGGATAAAAATATTTTTTCAATACTATGTATGAGAAAGTAACAATAAACTTTGCACTGCCTCTTCTCATCTCCCTGAGCAGGAATGCAGAAAATTAACAACATATTCCGATTTCTGGAACTAAGAGAAAAATTAAATTCAGGATTTGGATTTATTGTAAAAGGGTGAAATTTTCTAGAAGAAATATTTCGCCCAGTTTTGCCACACAATTTTAACCGTTCATTCTATACATAGTAAAACATTCATGAAAAATGATCCGAAACCACAGATGACGATTCAACATTTTGGAAATGCAAACAACAAATATAAACCAACGAAGATTGATTTTTACTTTTCTTATATACACTCACGGATAATGAAAGTTACGCACCAAGAAGGACGCATAGGATGGATCTGAAATATTATTGATGGAAGGACACATATGAATGATATATATATATATGGTCACAAAAATAGTGCAGCAGAACACGTACAGAGGGAGCTGTCGTACACAGACCGGTCATCCCCAATAGCGCGTCGCACCACCTCGTACTGCGACACAAGCAGCAATACGGTCCGGCATGGTGTCTAATAGACGCCTGATGTTGTCCTGCGGCAGATGAGTTCACACCTGTTAGACGCTACGTTCCAAATCCAGAAGATTGCGGCAACGAGGCAGCTGACGTTTTAACTCCCACACATGCTCGATAGGGGGCAGGTCTGAGGAGCGGGTAGGCCATGGAAGTGTCTGTACATGACTCAGGCAGGCCTGGGCGATACGAGCCGTATGCGGTTGGGCATTATCCTGCTGGAATTGCGCACCTGGAATCCCAGCAACGAATGGGAGCACATGGGGCCGTAGAATCTCATCCACGTATCGCTGACCCTTCAATGTTCCAGGTACCACTACTAGAGAAGATCGGCTGGCGTAGGTTATGGCTCCCCAGTCCATGATGCCTGCAGTGGGGCTGGTGTGGCACTCGCTAGCGAGGTTGGGATTGTGGCGTTGTTCAGGGGGCCTCCACACCCAGACAAGCAACGGTCCCCAAAACGAAGCGGCACTCATTGCTAAACACCACACTTCGCTAATCTGTGGTGTTCCACGTTGCTCTGGTCCGGCACCACTGCAACCGGAGCCGTCGATGTTCCCGTGTTAACGGCAGCACACGTAAGGGACGCTGGGATCGCAGATTCGCTTCCTTCAGGCGTCTAGATATGGTTCGTGGGCACACAGGAGCTGCTACGTGTGCCTGTATCGCGTATCGGTTCGCCGAGGGCTCTATACGTGCCCGCTACACGATCATTCGATCCTCTCTACTTGTGGTATGCCGATCCGTCCAGAGCCGGTTCTCTGTGTCTAGGTGGAGTCCCATGATCAGTGCTCCCAACACCTTTGGACGGTATAGTCCGAACAATCCACGTGACGGGCTATCCAGCGCGCTGACCACCCTGCGGTTTTCAGCCCGATGATCAGGCCTCTCTCGAAGTCCGCCAGTTGCGTATATCGACGTTTCTGGCGTCTACCCACCATTCTTTTTACTCCGTTCTCGTGCTTGCGTCGGCCGAAGCTTCTCGTATTGATGGGGAGTCAACTACACGCAGGTTTATAAGGCCGCTGTCTCATGCTTGCAACGCCACTCACGGATGTATGGTCATGCGCAATCGCACCAGACTGGGATACCAGCCCTCACAGAACAGCGACACGGATACCAGCCAGATACCCGCACAGATACCACACAGATGCCAGCCGACACAGAAGGTATGGAAAGTTGACAATAGTTTTTGATGGGTATGAGAAACCAAATATAAAAGATATGGAGCACAGATTGCGCATGAAACAGTCGTCTGTTGTAAGAGTCTTTGATGAAAATTCGCCTGTGATCATCAGGAAAAACAAATTTCTTTCTAACTCTACAAACAAACAACGCTTTATCAATATACTGGGGAGTTATTTTCAAGGAAGAGGTCATTCCGTCATTCATACAGGAGGTGATGTAGACACACTAATCGTCAAAGAAGATTTAAACATAGCCAAGGAAAAACCTGCCACTGTAGTAGCTGATGATACTGATATTTTAATCCTTCTACTATATCATTCTTCTAAGAATATTTTAATGCAGTTTGCCACACAATCTGATAAAGTTCGTAACATTCAAGCCATGCAAAGATCTATTGGAGAGGAGGCTTGCTAAAATTTACTTTTTGTTCACGCAGTAGCAGGGCGTGACACCACCAGTGCGTTATTTGGCAAAAGTAAATCTTCTGATTTCAAGAATATCATAAAATCCAAAATCTTATGCGAATGGGCTTCCCATTTTGGATCATCCGAAGATGTTACTAAGACATATTTGGTCGAAATTGGCTGTAAAGTTATTGTGCCACTTTATGGAGGTAACATCAACACAAGCAACCTAAATGTGCTTCGTTATGAACAATACATTAGGAAAATAGCTTCAGCTAAAAAATAATTTGATGTAGCTCGTTTGCCTCCAACACAAAATGCAGTCAAATACCATCTACTTCGAGTGCATTTGTAGTGTTTTATTTGGAAAATCTTAATATGCCAAACCCTGATCCTACACTATGGGGTTGGCAGTTGGTTGATGGAGAATTTCAACCGATATTAACAGACTTGAGCCCAGCACCAGACAAACTCTTAAATATGATTAAATGTGCCTGCCAAACTGCAGTTGAAGAACCATATAACACCATGAAATGTACATGTCGCCGATATGGACTTCCATGTTCAGTAGTTTGTAAAAACTGTTGTGGAAAGGACTGTACAAACACAGGAGACAGTTTTGATTTAGACGAAAATGAGGATGAGATTTGATTTTGATGAAATAAATATGATTTTATATTATAAAAAACCCTTTTATTGTATAACTTTTTCAAATATTAGATTTTGATTATTTAAATTTAAAATTTCACATTAATCAAAATTTTAATTATTTTTTTAATTTAACATTTTAAAAAAAATTGTGAGCGAAGTTAAAGCTACCTAGGATTTCTAAGCCGCTTAGATTAATAATTAGATTAATAAAAAGATGTTTTTCAACACTGTAAAAGCTTTTAGTTTTTCGACCACCATTTTGCTATTTCCTTTTCTTTTTTTAAAACACTATCATATTCTTTTTCAGCATGAAATTTCCTGTAATTTGATATCACACATGATTTTTTGTGATTTCTTTAAGTTTTTCGTGATTTTGTCATGTTTTTTCAAGATGGTGGCAAAAAAACGCATTTTGCGCAACAGTACGGATGTATATTTTTAGTATGTTGATTAGGAGCGTGTTATCTACCATTTACAACAGGAATTATTTTTGTTGCAATTAGTTCCACCTCAAGGTGTTTTTTCACTTATTTCTACTATGCTATAAGTAATCATTTTTTATGTAATTTTTCATTAGAAAACGATTGACACACGATTGTGCTTTAAAATAGTTTTACATGTTGTCATCCTGAAAAGAGCCAAATGTACAATTGAAAGTTAAAAACACAGTATTATGGATATTATACAGTATCTTATACAGTATACAATTAAAAATAGAGAGGCCACAAAAAATGAATATGACAGAGCTCCCAATGAATAAAAGTGCTACTTGTGGCTCTCAGTACTTCTGCAAAGAAAGCAGGCATAAGAAAATTAGGTGACTGCAATTGATTAGAGGGCGTTATACAGCTCTCTTCTTCAATCCCGAAAACAATATTTTCTCTTCACAACCACTAAGGAAGACTACATTTCTTCCTTAGTTTTAGGATGACAGAGCTCATTCCTAAATTTGCTGCTAAAAGGCTCGAAAACAAAACCTATAATTTTTGTAACTGTAAATGTTTTATTAGCATATTTATATAATACAATTCTAGGTTTCTTGTTCCATATAATAAATAAATTCATTAACTGCAGATTATTTACGAATACATCCAAAGAATTTCATCTAGAAAGGAGGTTGGTGTGTGTGTGTGGGGGGGGGGGGGGGGGAGGTGATTCGCAATAATTTTGCATGTGACTCCAAAACTTGTACTTAAGACACTGATGCAGGGTGATCATGGATAAAATATGTATATCTAAACTCTTTTTCAAAGATATATAAAGTTTGAAACTCATCTTGTGAAAATAACTTTCAAAATATGTGTCACTAAATATGTTTCATACAAATGTAACAGTTTAAAAATTTACCACCTTGGGGAGGGTGGTAATTTATCACTGAAGGTGCAAAAAAAAAATAAAATTCATCAAGCACAGTCAGTGAGTAGCATGTTTTCTTTGAAGTCAGGGAAATAACTAACCTTCTTACTCTTGCGTTTCATCATTATGTAGATTTTCAATGAAAGTTTTTTAAATACTTTCATTTATTTTTACAGGGAAACATTTATTAGGGTAAGGACAAATATTCAATTTCCAAATCACTGTGTGCTGTAGTAATTGTACAGCTGCGGGATTAAAAAATATCAAGTCAACCTGGGGCAAAATATTGCCAAGTTGGCAATATTTCGCCAGATTATTCGCCAAGTTCGCCAAATGTATTGCCAAGAGTTATAGACAAACGAAGAGAAAAACATTTCTTATATACTAGAAGGTATGCCCGTTATACGCGGGAATTCAAAATTTGCAAAGCATGACCACCTATTAAAGTTATTTTTACTAATTTGGAGATATTTTTTATCAATTTGGTGACATTTTTATTATTTTTGCGACATTTTAGTCAATTTGGCAACATCTAAAAAGTCGCCAGGTTGGTAACATCCCTCCAAATTCGTCGGCAAAAATTTCGCAAAGCGTTGCGGATGGACGGACAGTGAAATAGGTTATTCTTATAGTTAGATTCCTATATTCTTTCCAAAATATTGAATTTCATCAATTAGTCGTCATTTTCATTGATTTAGTTCCATTTTTATCAATTTGGCGATACGCTCGTCAATGTCGAAGCATTAATAAAACTTGCCATGTTGGCGATATTCCGTGAAGTTTGTCGCCAAATATCCGCCAAGCGTTAATGACGGAAAAATAGATTATTCTTCTAGTAGATAAATGACTATTGGCGAATAGTTAGGCGTCAAGACACAAAACTATTACCGAAAGTATATTTTCTCTTGAATGAAATGAACTAGATCCACGAGAATGATGTTAACAAATTTATAGCATACTATTCATTATGTAAAGTTAACATATTTCACAATAGTTATCCTGGGCGCGGTAGCCCATTGGTTAGCGCGCTGGAGTTGCACTCGGTAGGCCCGGGTTCAATTCCAGCCACTGCCAAAACTGCCGCCGTGTTCATGCGGAGTACGATCACGTTAAACATGTGGGTCCGAAAGTCCTTCCGAGAGGTTGGTGGTAGGGGAAGGAGGGTACGGTTCCTGTGGATGCCTCCCCCACTGGGTTCCGGTCCAAATTGGGTGGCACTTCCCGACCGTCCAAACAGTTACCTTACACCTTTCTGGTAGGTCGGACGGTCTGGGTTTCAACAACAATAGTTATCCTTTTTTTTAAATTTTATATGATTTTTTGATAAATATATTTTAAAATGTACAATATCCCAAGAATGGTTCATGCTAGCGTTCTAAAGTTTGTGTCAATCGTTTTCTAATAAAAAATATTACATGAGGAATGGTTATTTATGTAACTTTATTGAAAATTTTGATTTTTGGAGTAATTTTTTCAAAATTTCATTCTTAAATTTAAGGGTCTTCCGAACATTCACTTAAAAACAGTAACCTTCCGATACTTTCTGATTGTAATTTTTGCACAAAATTTTGTTCGAATCGCTACATTTGTTCCTGAGATATCGTTTCCACAAATTCGCGGGCACACACACACACACACACACACACACACACACACACACAAAGATTACCTTAAAAGCGTTCGATTTGAGTTCAGGGATGCTTGAACTGTTTACTCTGCCGTCGAAAACTCGAATTCGAATTTTCGACCCCGTCACAATACTATGTATATAATGAAAGTAATAATTCGAAAATCTACTGTGAGAAAGAGCTGAACTTGTGCGTAGTATCATATAGGCTTTCTGATTCGATTTCCATCAAAATATATATATCAAGGTTACTATTCATATATATATTTTTAACAACATTATTTTCACAATTCATATTGCATACAAAAATTACTAAAATAATATTAATAATAATAATAAAAGAAAATTATGTCGATTTTGTTTGAGTCTTTTAATAGTAACGTAATAAAAGAATTCGCGTGATAAGACGATCATTTTAGAAGATGCAAATAGAAATCTGGGAAAGTTATCTAACATTAGGAGGCATAAAACTTTACATACTCAGAAATGGCTGGACCAAATGACTTGAAACGTAGTACCCTTAAATGTTGATGTAGATTCGAAATCTGTCGTCGAAATTGAGTGTTGCGATTGGAAATTTTGAAGTTGGTGCGTTTTTAAAGACAGCCTTTTGTGGAAATTTTAAGTATATGAATATCATTTTCTATCGTCAAGGTACTTTTGGATTGTCTGTACTTTGAACTGCGAGCGAATAATAAGGGGTTTCTTTGCAGCTGTACGTGCATTTAAAACAGTTGTTACCTTATTTTATAATGCCATAGTGATGAATTGAGAGTGTTATCATTTAAATGCATTTATTTAAACAAGTCAAAATATAAATTGCATATTTGCATATGCATATAATGCATACAATCGTCAAAAGCGAAATTGCAACACCATGAAGAAATAAACGTAGACATATGCAAATCACAGTACGGGTAGAAGAGAGAGAGAGTCATATCCAAATGATTAAGTTTTCGTACGTGTCGTGTCGCGTGACACCAAGTTTCGGGTGATAAAGGCCAGCAGACGGCTCGTCCTGTAAATGCTACTAGCAACGATTTGCAGCAGCCGCAGCCGAACTTTCGAAAAAGAGAAGAAGCGATGCCTCGAAGACGTCAGAGAGCTTTATACCAGCAGTTAAAGGCTGGGGAACGAGACCGTATCCTGGAGCTGCTTGAAGTGGGTTTGTTGATACTTGGGTTTGTCGATGCGTGCAATTGCCACGAGTGTTGGGCACGACGGGAGTACCACCAGCGATGTGTGATACGATGGACGCAGGAACATCAGAGAACATGTTGATGAGGGATTGGATCGAACAGGCGCACAACAGACCACACAGACCGGCAGATTCCCCGAACTTCAAGTGACATACAAAACAGCCTGGCACTATCAACGGTTGCACCTGCGTGCACCCAAATCATTCGCAACAGGTTGCATGAAGTACAGATGACCATACGGCCTCCAGCTACTGGGGAGCCATTAAGCGCTCGACACAGGGATGCACGTCTGGCGTGGTGTAGTCGCCATCGCAACTGGACCAATGAATGGCATTGGGTATTGTTTACGAATGAATCTCGCTTCTGCCTGTGGAGGAATGACGGGCATGAATAAGTGTGGCGGCTTCCCGGGGAACACCACTTGCCAGCCCATATCACCGATCGTCACACCGGCCCCACACCGGGCATCATGATTTGGAACGGTAACATGTTCGATAAGCGGACAGCTCTGGTGCATATTGCAGGTAATATGACAGCCAACTGGTACATCACAAAAGTTGTGATGCCTGTGGTTTGGCCACTGGTACAGGCAGTCCCCGGCACGGTGTTCCAGCAAGACAATTCCACACTGCACATCGCACATCGAATGCGTACACTCTCGAAATGCGAAATAATAGAAAAACATATTTAGCTAAGGCTTTAAATTGTGTGTAAAAGTAAATATATCGAAAGAAAGGAAGTGTACATGTTCAGTTATCCCAAATTTGTTAATTTAGTAGTGCCCCCCACCAAAATATTCCATTTTCCGAATACGTGAGAAAAGCCTATTTCATAAAAAGATAGAGATACCACCTCTTGCTATTTTTACCTCAGTTTAGCCTCCTGCTATTACTATTTTTACCCAATTTAGTATCCTGCGTGGTCGTTATCCTCTCAATTTGAAATCGGCTCTCAATCTTCCAAAGTGCACTTAATCCGTACTGGTAGTATTAGGGTCACTTTCAGACCTCCGGCATCTTTACATTAACCTACAGGGTTGATTTGTTCGGGAGCGGGATAAGAATTTTTGCCGAAAAGCGTAGTATCGCGTGTACACCAATGATAATATCAAACATTGCATGTCTTTCTGGATTTGATTTATTGATACAGTTGTAAAGAACTTTGCTGTCCGAACCGGGAATCGAACCCTGGATCTTTGAACTGGCCGGCCGACGCTCTAACATTGAACTACTGGGACGAAATTACAAGCTTTTTTCGTCGAAGTGGATGCTGTAAATCTATTAAAAAAACAATTCTAGCAATATAATATTTATCCGGGACATACCAATCTACATATATTATCCGAACCTGAATATTTATCAAACAAAATTTCAACCTGAACCTCAGACGAAAAATATGAAATGCTAAACTTGCGATACATCTAAGAACGATCATCACACTTTCGAAATTGGCAGAATGGCAGTAATATGGCTAATTCTATAATTCTAGAGTCTGCCATCTTATAGATCTGGCCAGTCACGAGAATGTGGAATGGAAGTTGAAAAGTTTAGGACCTAAGCTAAAATCAGGAAAAGGTAGAATTAGAATAAAATTATAACAAATAATAGAATTCTCATAAGATAGAGACTCTAAGTTTGGTGCAAGTGTAGACAGTTTGAAAGGAAGAAATTGTATAATTTTAGTATTCCTATATTTGCTACTTTAGGGGTCCAACACACCAAAATGTTCGAATTTCCGAAGAAGGGAGAAACGCCTTCGTTTAAGGGTGATAGAGAGTTGCAATTTGGTATATTGTTGGATCGTTCGATAAAATCCCAGAAAAAATCAAATGTTTCAAAAATGTTCTTAGAGAGGGAGGATGTTCAATACCGAAACGTTCGAAATGTGAAATGATAGAAAAACATGCTTAGTTATGTGATAGAAACTTTAAATTTGGTGTAAAGGTAGATATATTGAAAAGAAGATAGTGCATAATTTCAGTTTCCCATATTTGCTAATTCAAGGGTGCCCCATGCCGAATGCATGCTCGATTTTCCGAATATGTGAAAAAAACTTCTTTTAAGTTCGATCGAAATTTGCAATTTAGTATACAGGTCAATCATTCGATGAAATCTTCGGAAAAAATCGAATTTTTCAAAAAGTTTAGTATAAGGGGTGCTACACACCAAAACGTTTGAAAGGTGAAATGATGGGAAAAAATACTTCACGATGAGATAGAGACTTTAAATTTGGTGTGAGGGTAGACAGTTCAAAAAGAAGAAAGCCTACAATTTCAGTTTTTCAATATTTGCTCAGGCACACCAAAATATTCGATTAGCCTAATAAATGGGATACGCTTTTTTTAAATGAGATAGAGACTTGAAATTTGATACATGAGTTAATCGTATCATTACCCCCCTCCTCCAAGAAAAATCAATAATTTTATGTAGAGGAGCACTGTACACCAACATATTCGAAGGGCTAAATGATAGAAAAATATACTTTGCAATGAGGAGAGACTTTGAGTTTAAAGTAATGGTAGATTGATCGAAAGGTAGAATGTGTACAATATTCGTTTTTTGATATTGGTTACTTTAGGAATGCTGCTCACTAAAATGCTCGATTTGCAGACTAAATGAGAAACACCTACTTTTTAGTGAGGCAGATACATAAAATTAGGTCTACTGATTAACAATTCAATACGATACACTGGTGAAAATAATTTTTCTAATTATATTTGAAGAGAAGAGGATGATCCCCACTAAATCGTTCGAAATACGAACTGTTTGGAAAAGGCATTTACAAGTGATATAGAACTTGAATTTTGGTAATAGTGTAGGCTTAAAATTTGGTAACAGCAATACGATAGAAAATAGGAAAAACATTATTGTGTTGTCATGCTTTGTATTTTAGGAGTCGAGCACTCTGAAATACTCGATTGGCTGCATTTATTGTTTGATTGGCCCAGTTAATGAGGAATACCCTCTTTTAAGTGAGATAGAGATTGAAAATTGGGTAACGGGTGAACAGTTTAAAATCTCCCATTTTAAAAACCGAATTATTTAAAATTTCATAATCTCTGTGGCGTGCTCTTTATGAGATCGCTGATTTTCAACGCGTATTCGGCTGGTTTTTATTCCATTTTTATAATTTTTCTTGCATTTCAATTTTCTTAAGCTTATAGTGAAACTGTGAAGCTTACTTAGGGAACAGATTAAACCGATCTGAAAAATTTATCGTATTTTTTGGTGCTTCGAGTTACAAAGGAATAGCTAAATTTTCCACCAAATAATGAAGAAATTTGAAGCACCCACAAGATGGTGAATTGTTTCCCATATTGTGGCTGCCGCTAATGTCATACTTTTTTTGTTAAAATTCTGAACTTGAGACCTATGCGGGTTGGTTTTGACCCTACCAGCGCCCGTGAAAGAAAACAAAAAAAGAAAATTGTTGACCCGGAACTTCTGCCGCTAATACACGACCCGCGACCTGCAATGAAATTGTCTTTCAAAATTCTGTTCCGTAATTTTTAAATCTCTAACCTATATACACAATTTTCTGCTCGTTACAGTTTGCCACCTCTACGCATTTATCCAGTTTTTCTTATAAAAAAAAGTGATAAGTTATCACCGTTAGAAATAGCTTTTGTGGGTGAACTCGCAACCCGACCAGTAGCTTTAAAAGTAAATGAAAACCAACCCGTAAGTTGAAAAATAAATTAAATCCGACCCGAAATTAACAGCAGATACCCGACTTGATGCAGGTCTCTAGTCTGAAATTTTTTTAGCAGTTAAATTAAAAAAATAACAGTATACATTTTTGAGCTAACGTGATAAAAGTAGACGATTGTTTCAAAAACTCTCCAATTTACTTCTTCAGTGCAAACAAGTAACCAGTTGCTTAAAAGTGTTTAATTGCAGCAGTAGTAGCGCTCTCTGGTGTGATAAATAAGAACTAAAATCAGGAAAACCTGGAAATGCAGTAAATCAAGTCAAGTATAACGGGATATTTATTCATTTTACGGGATATTTATTCATTTTATTTTGGCAACTGCAATTTGTGGAGTGATTTCTTTCTTTTTTTCTTTTTTTTTGCTCAAATTTAAGTTCTGTATTTAATTTTTACATTCCTTACAAAGTATAATGCATAGGGAAAGTATTGTAACGGGGTCGAAAATTCGAATTCGAATTTTCGACGAAAGAGCACGTTTTAAGCATCCTTGAACCGAAATTGAACATTTTTGAGGAGATGTTTGTGTGTGTGTCCTGTGGATGCGATATTTTTGCGATGAACGGAGTGTTTCAAAAGTAATTTGATACGATTATTACGACCAGTAAATTCTAGAAACCTATTGATTTTAAACGCGCTCGAACGTTCGAAAGATCCCCATATTTTCAAATAATTTTTTAAAAAATCAATACATTCAATAATGTTAAAATAAATAATTATTTTATACGTATATCTTTATTTTAAAACGAATGGCATAAATTTTAGAACGCTAGCTTGAACCGTTCCTGCGAGAAATTGCCCGTTTTTCACTTAAATGCTTTTATAAAAATACATAAAAGTGTACAGTAGCAAGTATTATCAAATACATGACACTTGGCAGTAAAATTTGGCGACATTGGGGACTCTTTTGGTAAAATATCGCTATATTGATGAAAATGTCGCAAAATTGGCAAAAATTACCCTAAAGTTACGAAAATGACTCCAAATGGATGGAATTATAATTTACATATTTAATATAAAGGAGTGTATTGCTTACATGTTAACAATATTTTTAATTGTCAAGTTCTGTTTATGCAAAATATAAGTTAATTTGTTACTTTAATACAGTTGTACATGTTGCCATCCTGAAAAGCGCTACATATCACTGTTAAAACAACGTTATTCAACGTTAAAAAGTTTATGCCGTGGATATAGTCATTCATTATTTTGCATTGAAGGAAGTAATGTACTTGCATTAGGTAGTGAAAGTCATGTGCTGCTCACAACAAATATTTAACGGTGTAATGCTGTAAGGTCTATCAATCGGAAATACTTGAGTTATGTAGAGACAGTCATGTGGAGCACATATCAGTTATTAATAGTTTAATGCTTTAAAGTCTATCAATCTGCAAAGTGGTTCTTGAAGTGTTTCACATTTAAAATGTATTCATTCGAAATCATATTATTAAATGACCTTGAACTTTTGAAGCACCTAATAGTACAAAACCCAGAACATGATTTATTCTAAGATCAAACTTCGGAACTGAAAATATATACATTTTTGATGCATAATTTTATATAAACCCGCTAACTAATTCCCCTGTCTCAATAAATCTTTATTTAAAAAAAATTCAGTGTGTGTGCATGCTTGTATTGGAGTATTTAAATTAGTGTTACATTATTCAAAAGAAGAACATCTTTAGAGCAGCAATGAAACAAAAAACTCCATCTTAAAATTTGCATGTGTTCAAAATGAAAAAAGAAGGTTTTTGGCAGGCGTTCAAATTTGATTATACTCCTTGCATTATATTTTCTTGTGGTCTATGATGCCAGAGACGGTTTCGATCCACTGTAGTTTAAATATACAACATAGATAATTAATTCATTATTTGTTTGGTACTTGATATTCAATTGAAAATAAATGGAATTAAATAGAACATACGTTTGAATTTTGAAAAAATTGCAATTACAAAATAATGTACATTTGGATGGAATTAGCGAAGTATGTAATCGTTCATGTGCATGAACACACACACACATACACATACACAACTAATTATTTGCAATTAACCGGTTACATTTCTACAGACTTACCATTTTCTGGTACATTTCACAAAATGGCAGACGACGTGCTTGGTTCGAGTTTTACAAAGCGGAGGTTGGAAAGCTGGCGTTTTCGAAATAAACTGACCGGCACAACAAAGTGAAAGTTCGAAATGTCTCTATTTTACATACATGTGGGAAATTAAAAATATAAATGTATTTTATTATCATTAGTAATGTGTCCAAAATTCATATAATAAATACATAAATAAATAATTCTAATGAAAAATGACAAGAGATAATTTTCAAAATAATTCGCCCTGTGAAAAGAGTTGAAAAGAAATACATTTTCGAATATAATTTCCTGGTTTCTTGATCTTTTCTTTAAATAACTTCATGAATTAGCAAGTATTCAAATCTTGTATCCGTAGAGATTTGGGAGATCGCGTATATCTGGGCCGCAGTAGATTGCATTGTTTTAATTTAAGAAATCGTTGCATCTCTGGTTAGCCGTGACCTGTCAATGCAAAGGAGTGAGTGCATCGGTTTATGCGCCAGCGTATTTCTGGGGTGCTACGTGGATACAGTCGCTTGTATTAGGAAGACGAGGGAACTTTCGTTGAAGTTACTTTATTCTTATATAGTTACGGGTCGCGAAAGCGATGAAAGAAACCTGCTATTTTTGGTTCTATCAGACCTTATGAGTATTCAGCAATCTTGGGGTTGGTCTCTGACGGGGGCTGGCTGAAACAGGATCGATAAAAATGCTACTGGTACAACTGGTACATTTCTAAAAATACAAGGTACATTGCTACTGTTACATTGCTCAACTGGTACATTGCTAAAAATGCAGCTGAAGTGACATTTAGACGAGTGACGCAGATAGTATACATTTTTTGACTCAATTTGAACATAGAAACAGAAACAGAGGAGCGTACGCAAATTTTTTGTAAAGCGCTCAGTTGCAAAGGTGTAGACAGGGGAGGTTGGAAGACATTAAATGAGTAGGCAGGTGTCTCTTCATTGGCGGAGAAATATTATATTAGTTCTCTACGGTATCCCCATTGGGAAAAGAAATACAGCACTGTAAATCCTCCCCCTATAAGCTTATGATATTCCTTTTCGAGATCCCGCCAACGCATGTATCAAGATACTATAATATCAGCTATACCACTCTGGTTACGTAGGGAAATCTTAAAATTACCTTACATCCGTCCCTCTCCATATGAAATCCTAGGCATGGCTTCAACCCTATAAGACGGGGCCAACGGCCGTACCGTGCTGAAAACACCGGTTCTCGTTAGATCACCGAAGTCATGCAGCATCGGGCGCGGTTAGTACTTGGGTGGGTGACCACCTGGGAACACCTCGTGCTGTTGGCATATTTCGGGCGCGGTAGCCCGGTGGTTTGCGCGCTGGTTTTGCACGCTGCCACAACTGCCGCCGTGTTCATGCAGAGTACGATCACGTTAAACATGTGGGTCCGTAAGTCCTTCCTAGAGGTTGGTGGTAGGGGAAGGAGGGTACGGTCCCTGTGGATGTCTCCCCCACTGGGTTCCGGTCTAAATTGGGTGGCACTTCCCAGCCGTCCAAACAGTTACCTTACACCTTTCTGGTAGGTTGGATGGTCTGGGTCTCAACAACAACAACCCTATAAGACGATACCAGACTTTATTTTAGTTGGACCCCAATTGTAGAGTGTTAGGATTTATTTGAGTTTAAAACAATACTTGGCAGGAACAGGGAATTGAGCTTGGGCCTTTTGGATTGCTCTCAGATGTGATATTATCTGCACTACTCCAATTGTGTAAGATATTACTTGAAGTGCATCACAAGGACTATCCTAAGTATCCATTGAAAAAAAAAAGTTAAAAGCATGATCAGTAGCGCAACTATTTAGTATAGTATATTACATTAGCACGGTCTGGGTCTCTATATATTTATTTTATACGACAACTAAAGGCTCAAGAAATACATAGGGGGCCAGACCGAGCTGGGATATTTGCTGCTCGGAACAAAATAATGTTTCCTCAAAAATCCTATTGAAAAATTAAAATATTTTATGGTTATTATAACAATTAGACATATTAAGATATTTATGACTAATTAAACTGATTTTTATGATAAATAGGAAAATAATTTGACACAAAATATTCATTAATTGTTAAACGTTTCACGGTCAAAACGGTTTCACGGTTTTTGTTCACGGTCAAAAATGTGAATGATCAAATTCTTTTGGGGCCAAACCTAAAAAAAGAGGGGAGAGGATTTTAATATTTTGCTTAAAGTACTAAAATATAGTTACAGATAAAACCAACCTATGTTCGATTTCCAAGAATGTATATTTATTAAAACTATAAAGAAAATATGAACGATATGAAGTCGATAATAATGCACTTTATACAATTCCCATATGTAAATCATTGTTTGAGAGACTCATGAATCATTTACTTCGAAATTATTTGCGGTTTTGCGGAGAAAAATTTATTTCATCTAAATTTAATGGAATATGAATATCCAATTATTTTAGATGATTTTGTATGCAGCATACTTTGTTATTTATAAAAAATTATAACACATTGCTAGTGTTACGAGCAAATGCAAATTTAATATTTTGTAGAAGGTATTTCGAAATATAATATTAAGGAAAGATATTTGTATTCAGAAAATATAAATGCATTATAATATTTTAGAAAGGTGGATTCTATTATTATTAAATCGACACATTCCCAGTGAATATCTAATTTATTTTTAACAAGGACTTAAGAATTTGAAAATAATTATTCTGAAAGAAACATAATTATAGAACATAACTAGCAGTATACCCGTTCTTCGTACGGAGTATATAAAATAAAGATACTTAAAATTCACGATCATGTGCAAATTCCTATACTACACTAAATGATATTGTTTATCAAAATAATCTATTAAAATATTTAATTTAATTCTCCTAAAAAGAAGTTTAAGAATATCTGTTCTCACTATATAAAATTATCTTCACGGGCAGATCTGACGAATAAAACATCCTGGTTCCGTTAGTAAACAAATTTACAAAACATAAAAAGTTGAAACAATATATGTAAAATGAAAGCGCTAAAATTGCTTGGGATCCGTACTACTTATATTCCCGAATATTAGAAGATATTCTCGTGTATTAAAAGAAGATTACACGCACTACAACATATGAGTTTCCAAAATCTTTGCCAAAATAAACATATGACGTAATAAATTGGAAATATTAATAATATCATAATCGGTAAACCTAAAGGCCGTAATTAATTCCAATATATGCCAATATATGTCAAAATATGTGTCAATATACCTGTACTACTTATAATCTCGTAGATTAGAAGATATACCCGTGCATTTGTAGAAGATTACACGTACTACGTACAATATATGAGTTTCAACAATTTTTGCAAAAATAAAACAATGACATAATAAATTGAAAATATCAATAATACCAATATCAATAATAATACTGTTTAAACCAGAAGACCATAAATGATAGAATTTAGTCAAAAATGCAATATCGATGAAATTGATTTTGCATACATATCGTTATTATTTATATCGAAAAGGATTTAATAAAAATCGCCTGCTGCATAAACACATTGAATTTAAATCCGTCGTTAAGCGACATCATATAATTGTCTTCAAATAAATTAGCGGAAAAATATCGTCTACATAGTGCTATCTCTATGGAATTAAAATTGCTGGTTTTTAATTAATATCTGAACAACCTCTGATGTTAGAAACTCGAAACATGGATTAAATTTTAAGTGGGGCTCTTTCAAGGCTACACCACAAAATTTTATTAAATTCGGTTCAGCCCCTCTCCCGTAATTATGAGACAAACATGCATATAGACAGATAGAAAGACAGACAGACAGACAGACAGATTTTCATTTTTATTTATATAGACTAGCAGCATACCCGTTCTTCGTACGGTGTTTATAATATAAAGCAACATAAAATTAACAATCATGTGCAAATTCCTATAGTATACTAAATGAGATTTTTAATCGAAATATTCTGTTAAAATATTTAATACACTTCTCCTAAAAAGAAGTTTAAGAGTCTCTGCTCTCGCTATACAAAATTATCTTCACGGGCAGAACTGAAGAATAAAACAGCCTGGCCCCTTTTGTAAACAAATTTATAAAAAAAAAAGAATTGAATCAATATTTGCAAAATGAAAGCATTAAAATTGTATGGGACCCGTACTACTTATATACGCGGATGTTAGAAGATATAAGCTGTATTAGTACATCACATGTATAAATTGAAAATATCAATAAACCCGTAATTGACTCCAATATATGCCAGAATGAAAGCACTAATATTATATGGGAATAAGATATATATATATACATATATATATATATATATATATATATATATATATATATATATATATATCCCCGTACTACTTATACTGTCGCAGATTAGAAAATATGTCAGTGTGTTAGTAGAAGATTACCCGTATCACAATATGAGTCTCAAAAATCTTTGCCAAAATAAAACATATGATGTAATAAATTGAAAATATCAATAATTCCCGTAATCTTTATACCAGAAGGTCGAAAGCCCAGAACGACCGACTCGTCCAAGGACATGGTCGTAATAGATTCCATTATATGCCAATATATGTCAAAATATATGCCAATATACCTGTACTACTTATATTCTCGTAGATTAGAAGATATACCCGTGAATTTGTAGAAGATTACTCGTACAACGTACAATATACGAGTATGAGTTTAAACAATTTTTATCATATTAAAACAATGGCATAATAACTTGAAAATATCAATAATCCCTGAATCAATAATCCCCCAAAATGTCAATAATAACAATGTTTAAACCTGAAGACAGTAATTGATATTATACAGTCAAAAATGCAATGTCAATGAAATTTATTTTATATACATATCTTTATTATTCAAATCGGAAAAGATTTAATAAAACTCGTATGCCGCATAACACATTGGATTTAAATCCGTTGTTAAACGACATGATATCATTTGCTTCAAATAAATTGATGGAAATCATATCATCTGAATAATGCTACCTCCATGGAAGGTTTGGCGACATTTTATTTAATTTAGCGATAATTTAAAAAATCGCCAAAATTATCGCCAAGTGGGACTGTAGAACTGATAGTCCCATTTTGCGACAAATTGACGAAACATCATCACAATACTATCCCCAAACAAAACACAATTAATTTCATTAATTATGCGCAATTTTTTCAATTTCATGATATTTTTATGGATTTACAAACATTTTTATCAATTTGGTGATATTTAAAAAATTCGCTAAATGTGTTACTATGTAGGATGGATGGACTGACCGACAAATGCTACCGAAACATCAGTTCAGTACTCTTTTCTAAAAAAACAAATTTAATTTCATTGATTTGAGTCGTTTTCATCAATTTGGCGATATTTCCGCTAATTTGGTACAGTTTAAGAAAAGTTGCCATTAGCGATATTCCGCCAAATTCTTAGCTCTGAATTTGCAGATCCGAAGAACAAAATATCCTGATCCCGTTTGTATATAATAAATGAAAACACTAAAACTGTATTAGACGATATACCCGTTCTACTCTTTTTCTGTTTCAACAATAGGATAAATGAATTTATTGGATAAACACAATATATGAGTTTATTAGCTAAACACAATATAAAAGCTTAAAAACTCTTTGCCAAAATAAATGAAAGTGTTGTATGCAGTCGGCAATTAATATAATTAAAAGAAAAATCAAACCGTTCTTTTCTAAGATATATATTTATATCCATTTATTTATTATTCAAATCGAAAGAATGATAATTAAAATTAACAGACATATTTAATTTAATTGCGTTTCTGAGCAACATGATATAAAATAGAATCTTCCTCATAAACTGCGAAATTAAGTAACTATTTTAATTTCAAAAATTTAGCACACATCACAACAGAAGGTCTTTATTTTATAGTAGAACGGGTGACCAGTACATCAAGAAAAGGCAAAGAAACATTAGTTTCATGTTCGACAGTGGTAATGGTTCTTTGCCTTTTCTTGATATATTGGTCACCCGTTTTGCTATTGGTTTTCAAACCTCGGTTTTCCGTAAACCTTCTTTTACTAATTCTTGTATTCCTGTTAATTCTTGCCATCCTCTTTCCTCTAAAAAAGCTTCTTTTTATGCTTATTTTAATCGCGCTTTTAATGTTTGTTCATCTATCTCTGCTTTAAGTGATGAAATGGATTTTATTTTTGGCCTTGGCCGTGAGGCTGCCTACTCCTTTGAGTTTATTTATAAGGTTTTCTTCCAAGTTTGCCGTAAATATACACTTTTGGTACTAAACTTATTGCCTTAAAAGATCGTTTGACTTATAGGTCTAGTTTTCCATACAATCCTTGGATTTTCCGCCCCTTTATCCATTTTTGTTCTGAGTTTGGTTTCAGATCTGCACATTCTAATATTTCTTCTTTATTTAACCTTATTCGGTCTGATAAACTGGGTGATAAGGATGTCTTTAAAAGCTTTGCTGGGGTGTATGTTGTTCCCCTGTTGTCCACCGATGGTAATTTTAAATTTTATATTGGAAGTACTAAACGCACTGTTGGCATCCGTTTAGCAGAACATTCTCGGAATGTCAGGGATAGTAAACTTTCTACGGCTCTTGCTCAATTTGTTGTTAAAGATAATTTTCAGCCTCTTTTTGAAAAGACTTTCCTTTTGATGCGTTGTAATAACCCTCATGATATTCTCCTTTTTGAATCCTTTTTTATTTATATCTACCGCGAGTCCGTTTGTAATTTTGACCCTGTTATGGATTTGAGTAATGCTTGGCGACTCATTTTCGACTGCATGCAATTCAAGTCTCTGCAAAGTTATCGTTGACGTCTTCATCTTTGGGATTATGCTTGGTTGCCACCCACCCCCTTTTTTTCGATTTCTGTAATTAAATTGTAATTTAATATGCTGTTTTTTTGTTGTTGGAATTTTTAAAACTCTAAAAAAAATATTGTTTTATAGTTTTCGGTTTATCCTTGCCTAAACGTAGATTCTTTTGTAAATTGTATTTATGCAAATTTTGTCGCTATATCTGGTCTATATATGAACGATTGGAATTTTATTTCCATGTAGACACTGATGAAGAGCGTACTTATGCTCGAAAGCGCTCTGGCCCTTTTTAAAAAAAAATTTTGTACGTCTTATAGGAAGTAAAATAAAGACCTTCTATTGTGGATGTTTGCTTAATTTTTGCTATTATAACATCAGACGTGTTGCCAAATTATTTATTTTAATTTCTTTAGACTTTTCATTGTTGAGTAAAAGCTTGTGAAAAATTAACCATGGAGATAAATTTTCCATTTAAATTCATGTTTCAAACAATTCATGTTTAAAACAATTCATGTTTTCAAAAAGTGACTAATTAGCGTAAAAAATCTCCCATCAAACTCAGAGATAATGTTTTAATTCACTTTTAAACGGTTTTCAAGCTTTTCGTTTGGATAAACCACGGAGTTAGAGAGTAGAACTCCTAGGAAAAAGTTTCGTTTTTCATTATCTTGACAACCCCTAGTCTTAGAAACTCGAAACTGGGACTAAATTTATGGGGGCTATTTTAAGGCTATTCGCAAAATTTCATTAAATTCGGTTCAACCGTTCTCTCGTAATGATGAGACAAATGAAAGTTTCGTTTTTTACTAATATCTCCAGAACGACTGGTCGTAGAAACTCAAACCATAGACTAAATTTTAAGTGGGGCTATTTCCAGGCTACGCACAAAATTTCATCAAATTCGGTTCTGCCGTTCTCCCGCGATGATGGGACAAGCAGACAGATTTTCAATTTTATTTATATATATTTGGCACTTGTACATTATCTAAATGAAAATTTGCATTCATTCAAGATTTCCATATAGAAAATATCTAACCGTATAAAATTGTAATGTGCTGAGAATAATGCATTTAGTGATTTAATTGTTATGCCTAAAATATGTATTTTAACAATTGCAGTAAACATTTAATAATCTAAGAAAGAATTTCGATTTTAATTATTCTTGAGTTACAATTTTGTATTTATCGAAATAGTCTTAAATTGCTTAATTTAGTTTTAGATATCGAAGAATTACTTAAGGGAATTAGCTTTGAAGTAATTATAATTTTAAGGATTTTCTGCACTAGGTGTTAGCTTATAATTTAAGCTTCTTTACAAGAAGTGTTTTCATATAAAATTTATATATTTTTAACTCGCTTGACAATTGCAAGTGGATAAATGAAATTGAAAATATTCTTTATATTTTAACACAATATGGAAATTAATTAATAGCAACTTATTTTTGAAGATAAAGGCTAATTCTAAACTGTGACACACACACACATATATAAATTGTTTATTTAAAATCAAAATTTATTATATATTAATAATACGATCACTCAAAGTTTACAACAGAGCCTCATCCATAAAAACTAAAGGATGAAAAATTCATATTCAAGAGCTGTTAAATCTACTCTATCTATATATACTAATTGCCAAGTGTCCGTCTGTCCGTCCGTCTGTCTGTCTGTCTGTCTGTCTGCCTGTCACGCTTTTTTCAAGCACTTCCCGAATAGATAGAGACTTGCAATTTGGTACACGGCTCGGTCGTTTGATAAAACCCCCTAGAAAAATCGAATTTTCCGAAAACGTTCTATAGAGAAGGTGCCCCACACCAAAACGTTCGAAAAGTGAAAAGATGGGAAAGCATACTTTGCGATAAGATAGAGACTTCAAATTTGGTGTATAGGTAAATCATTCAAAAGGAAGAAAGTGTGCAATTTCAGATTTCCAATATTTTCTACTTAAGGGGGTGCCGCACACCAAAACTTTCGAAAAGTGAAATGATAGGAAAGCATGCTTTGCGAAGAGATATAGACTTCAAATTCGGTGTATGGGTAAACCGTTCGAAAGGAAGAAAATGAGCAATTTCAGATTTCCAATATTTTCTACTTAAGGGGGTGCCGCAAAACGTTCGAAAAGTGAAAGGATAGGAACGTTCGTCCAATATTTTCTACTTAAGGGTTGTCGCACACCAAAACGTTTGATTTACCGAATAAATAAGAAAAGGCGCCTTTAAAATTTGATAGAGGCTTAAAATTTGGTATATGGGCTAATAATTTGGCGAAAACACCCAAGACGAATACAGTTTTTCAAAAATGTTCGGTTAAGGGGGTGCTCCAGAGTGAAACGTTCGAAAAGTCAATTGATAAGAAAACCATGCTTTGGAATGAGATAGAGATATCAAATTTGGTGTAAGGGTAGATAGTTTGAAAGGAAGAAAGTGTACAATTTCAGTTTACCAATATTTTCTACTTTAGGGGGTGCCGCACACCAAAATTTTCGATTTTCGGAATAAAGGAGAAACGCTCCTTTAAAAACGTGTAGAGGCTTTATATTTGGTATATGGGCGAATCATCTCTTAGAAAGCACAAAAAGAATAGAGTTTTTAAAAAATGTATAGTTACGGGGGTGGGTACTCCACACAAAAGCATTCGAAAGATGCAATGCTAGAAAAGCATGCTTCACGATGAGATAGAGACTTCAAATTTGGTGTACGGGTAAAAAGTTGGAAAGGAAGAAAGTGTGCAATTTCAGTCTTCCAGCATTTGCTATTGTAGGGGGGTGCCGATCATTAAAATGTTCGATTTGCCGAACAAATGAAAAACACCTCTTTTACAATGTAATAGAAGCTTGAAATTTAGTATATGAGCTAACCATTTGACAAAAAAAACCAGACATGAATACAGTTTGACAAAAATGTTCATTATCGGGGTGCTACATAGAAAAACGTTCGAAAGGTGAAGTGATGTAAAAAACATGCTTCTCGATAGGATAGAGACTTCAAATTTGGTGTACGGGTAGATAGTTTGAAAGGAAGAAAGCGTGAAATTTCATATTTCCAATATTTGCTACATTAAGGGGTGCTGCACACTAATATGTTCAATTTTTCGAATAAATGAGGCAAGCATCTTTTTAAATGTGATAGAGGCTTGATATTCGGTATATGGGCCAATCATCTGATAAAAAACCCAAGACAAAGATAGTTTTTCAAAAATGTTCATTTATGGGTGTGCTTCACAGAAAAAAGTTCCAAAGGAGAAATACTAATATAGGGGTGCCTCGGGATGAAATAGACTTTAACGGGTTGTGTACGGGTAAATAATTCGAAAGGAAGAAATGCGGAAATTTAGTTTCCCAATATTTTCTTCTTTAGGGGGTTTTGCACACCAAAATATTCGATTTGTAGAATAAATGTGAAACGCGAATTATTAAAAAATTTACATTATTCAAGGGTTGCTTATTGCAAGACCGTTGATTTTCAATGGGTATTCGACTAGTATATATTAAAATTGTTTATTAAAATTGTAACAAACCCAGGGTATCCCATAATAGACTTGCCTACAAAATTTTGTAAAAATTGGTAGGTTGAATTTGAATAGACTTAGGTAGGATTTTAATAGTTTTAGAGTTAGAATGGATACATATATTATACAGGTGTGTGTATAATACATATACATTCTAAGACAGAAAAATCGACGTAACCCGCAAAATAATCCGATAATAATGAACTGTACATGCAAACATCTTTCGACTGAATATGCAAATGATCAAAAATTCGCAGCCAATGAATGAATAGTCGGAACTACAGCGCATTGAAACTGAGCACCATGGTGGTGTATATAAGGAGCGAACCTCGCTTTCAGGAACAAAACGCGCAGTGGATTTGGATTGAGTTTACGTACCTTAATTGTAACAATGCCTCGCTGGTGAATTCGCGGTCACTACGAGTATATGAAGGAGTTTGAGAGAGGGCATGCACTCGGACTGCATGAGACTGGATGGATACACCAATGAATTGCTCGGCATTTGGGTAGTAGCGATGCAACAATTAGACGATGTTGGCAGGAATGGCAGATTTCAGCGGTAAGAGGGCAGCAGACGGCCTAGAGTGACGACAGAACGGGAAGATAGAGCGCTTATTATAGCAGCTGTGACAGTACGAGATTCGTCGTTATCAACCATCCAATGTGTGACAAACACGGAAGTGACCACCCGGACCATTAATATAACACTATGGGAGAGGAATCTATATTCGCGGCGCCCATTATGCCGCCTACTATTGACTAGTATTCACTGTCCACAGGGATTGCAATGATGCCGGGCCCGATCAACGTGGAATTGTTCGGATTGGGAACGAATTGGCTTCAGTGATGAGTCCCGTTTCGAACCGAGTCCCGACAACCAGTGCAGACGTGTCTGGAGGCAGCCCGGACTTTGTCAGGATCCTGCTCTTACTGTCACACACCACACGGCCTGACAACAGGGAGTTATGGGGTGCCATTTCGTTTGATAGCCAGACCTCTTTGATAGTCCTTCGTGGTACCATCGCAGCAACAGCGGAACGTTGTCGACATTCTACGAACCATTGTATTGCCATTCCTTTCGCGACACCCCGGGATAACTTTTCAGCAAGACAATGCCAGACCACACACGGCACGCCTCTCTATTGATTGTCTGTGTGCTTACGACACACTTACTTGACCAGCCAGATCCCCAGATCTCTCGCCTACTGAGCACAATTCGGCTGAGATGGGGCTTCGCCTGCGACCATTCCAGAATGTAGACGAATTAGCTCGTCAATTGGAGGCCATTTGGAATGACATCCCTCAGAACATCATCTGACATCTTTATGCATCAATGCCAAGTCGAGTAACAGCTTGTATCAAGGCCAGAGGTGGACCAACGCTATATTGACGTGCTCACTTTGTGCAGACCTTTCAGTGCAATAACTCATCCAATTGTTCTGAAATTCTAATCATTTCTTTTTCTTTACATCCACATTGCACGTACGAATTTTGTCTCATTTGAATAATTATTTCTTTTGCGTCGATTTTTTTGTCTTAGAGTGTATTATGCACACACACACAGATACGTCACTCTAAAAATAGTTTTTCGTCTTCTGCAGTGTTCGAATCGTGTAGATGCGTTGAGAACTCGAGTCGAAATTTCAAAAAGATCCCATATATACATTATAATGTGTTCTAAAGAAAGTAAAAATGTATTGCCATTCCTTTCGCGACACCCCGGGATAACTTTTCAGCAAGACAATGCCAGACCACACACGGCACGCCTCTCTATTGATTGTCTGTGTGCTTGCGACACACTTACTTGACCAGCCAGATCCCCAGATCTCTCGCCTACTGAGCACAATTCGGCTGAGATGGGGCTTCGCCTGCGACCATTCCAGAATGTAGACGAATTAGCTCGTCAATTGGAGGCCATTTGGAATGACATCCCTCAGAACATCATCTGACATCTTTATGCATCAATGCCAAGTCGAGTAACAGCTTGTATCAAGGCCAGAGGTGGACCAACGCTATATTGACGTGCTCACTTTGTGCAGACCTTTCAGTGCAATAACTCATCCAATTGTTCTGAAATTCTAATCATTTCTTTTTCTTTACATCCACATTGCACGTACGAATTTTGTCTCATTTGAATAATTATTTCTTTTGCGTCGATTTTTTTGTCTTAGAGTGTATTATGCACACACACACAGATACGTCACTCTAAAAATAGTTTTTCGTCTTCTGCAGTGTTCGAATCGTGTAGATGCGTTGAGAACTCGAGTCGAAATTTCAAAAAGATCCCATATATACATTATAATGTGTTCTAAAGAAAGTAAAAATATTTTTTTTGACATATACCAAAACAAAATTTTTAAGTTTCATGTTTTCTAAAAAATCTGTGATATAGAAAATATTTTTGTAAAATATAAAATAGAGGAGCTTTATACTTTCATTCTGTTCAGCTTAATTTGTTACTGCAGAGAAGTTAATTTTTTGAAGTATTACACATTTAATCCCCACAAGAAAAAATGTTATTTTCTTAATATAATTTTAAAAAAATGAGAATGTTTGGTTAAAATAGTTAAGCAGTTTAAGGTGTAGTGTTAAAAATATACAACCACTTTCATAATCCTACATCAAAGTTTCGAAACAAATTAAAATTTGTGTTTTACTTTGACTGGGCTTAGTATCGGTATTATTTAACCATTTTTTTTCTCCTATAATTTTTGTCTGAAAGATGTACTGGGTGGCCATCTGTTGGGATACACCTAACATAATTTGGAATAAATAATATTTAGACAATGAGGTTTTGAGTTCTAATATATTCAGCTCCATAGATGAAATGTATATCGACTTTTCCCCTATTTGTAAATTCCTGCATCGTCTCAAAAGTTGGAGCTGCGAATGAATAACTTCAGCAAACTAATAAGGCCGTACATTCGGTGTTACGAAAATTTGCATAAGGGTTCTTCTTCTTTCCCAGATAAAATTTGCATTTCTTCTACAACTAGAAAATAACAACCAGAATGACGCTTTTAAGTTTGCGGAGCGGCCTCTTTCTAACGAGTAAGCGTTCTGTAACACCTTTATGTTTAATTTCCGACTTGGTAAACCACGACGAAAAATGCTTGGTTTGGTGTGTACTACCACCCTGTAAAGTTTGGTCCAGCTTTTTCGAATCGCCCTATATATATATATATATATATATATATATATATATATATATATAAGGAATGTATATATATGGATATATATATATATATATATATATATATATATATATATATATATATTTATATACAGGGTGTCCCAAAAACATTGACCTCGGCTTTTATTCCTTAAATATTGATCTTAGACATATATAATAAATTACAAAGTTGCGTAAGAAAAGGTACAGAATTTTATGAAATCGATAAAAATTTTCAGGGGATTAAATTTGAAGAAATACAAAATTTAAATTTTTGTAAGGTCCCCGTACAAAAACATTTGCAATGAGTAAAATGTGTCCCATACACTAATAAGGTGATGTATAAAATTTCAGCATTTTATCATAAAAAGTCCCAGAGATATGTTTAACCAAAGTTGGTGAGGGATTAATCACAAAATACAATGTAAATGTTTACAGCAAGAGTGCAAATGACGCAACGCTGAAATGCATCATAGGCAAATAATATCTGCCTCTTATCCTTAATGGATCTTTGGCATGAATGGAAAACATTTCGAACAAGCTTTGTAATCTTTATGTAAAGTTATTATTTCTACACAGTGCAGATACTTTTGTACCAATAAATAGCAAAATTATTATTTATTTATGTAATCATTGTTTCCTTTCGTAATTTGTGTATGACCCTTGAAACGCGATCTGCCGACATGATTTTTCCCCTCTGAGAACCCATGTCGATGCATCGAAAAGTGGTTTAAGTTAGCATTTCTGTCTTTTCATATTTCTGGGACTTTTTATGATAAAATGCTGAAATTTTGTTCATCACCTTATTGTAGCGAATGCCGTTGGGATAGAATTGTAGCGAATGCCGTTGGGATAGAATTGTAGCAAATGCAGTTGGGATTGTAAATGTATTGGGCACATTTTACTGATTGTAAATGTTTTTTTACGGGGACCGTATAAATATTTAAATTTTGTATTTCTTCAAATTTAATTCCTTTGAAAATTTTAATCGATTTCATAAATTCTGTACCTTTTTTAAGCAACTTTGTAATTTAATATATATGTCTAAGATCAGTATTTAAGGAATAAAAGCCGAGGTCAATGTTTTTGGGACATCCTGTATATATATATATATATATATATATATATATATAATAGTAGTTAGAAAATCCAATGTACGAAGAGTAAGAAGATGCAACGCGATAAACCTAACTTTCATAAACTCCCACAGAATAAAATATAATACAGCAAATCATGAATCAAGTGGAAAAAATATAAAACACAAGCTATCAAGTTACAGAAAGTCAACAACATTCAAAGATATGGAAACGAAAAAAGAAAAACTTAATAAAACAAGCTATATCGCTATACACGTGGAAAAAGGGCTAAGCCTAAATAAATGAATGGAAGTGTTCACTTCGTAAAATTCGTTCTCAAGTCCAAGTATTTTACGAAGCAGACACAAAACATGTATGTTTCTGAAGAAATAGATAGATTATATCTATAAACTATTTCTACTATATATATATATATATATAGAAAACCCAGGCCGCTCGACTCATATTCGTATATGTGTGATAGCATGTAAATTATTAGGTGCCCCAATGCTATAGCTTGTAGAGTTATGGCATTCTTCAATTTATAAAATTGTAGCTAATGCAGTTGGGAATGCAGTAAGGAATGTAGTAGGGGAGGCAGTAGGGGATATGATACATGAGGAGAGTTGATACTTTTACGAAATGTCCCAACATATGACACCATATACTCTACAAAATATGCTTGAAATACAATTTTGTATAGGACAATCATGCCCTATAGAAAAAATTCATATGATCTATATTTAGAAGACAAAGGACAAAACATTCATCTGAGTTTAAATTTAAAATTTTGAGACTTTTAAGAAAAAAATTGCTATTACCTTACTACAAAACTAAGTATGTTGCTTTTTCGTGTAAATAGGATGTAGATTTCACTAACCATCAGATAACTCAGCCAGATAATCATGAAGGCTATCTTCAGAAACGTTGACCGAGCTATCTTTAAAACGTTCAATACATTTTGCTGTCAACTTGAGGAGGGTGGACGAAAGCTAACATCCCTTACGGACATTGACAATAAGGACAGCACGCAATTAAGTTAGACACCAGAAGATGAATTGTAAAAATTGGTACATCACATATATTTATCTTCCGTCCTTTGTTAGAAAATTTAGTCATTTTGATTGATGATGCTGAGGCAAAAGTTGGGTACAAGTCAAAGTTATAAAGTGAATTACTTGTTTTCCTGGTCGATTTTTTTAACTTCGTAAAGCATATGAGAAAAATTTATCAGAAAAAAACATTTTCAAAAGAACATTCAAACATTTTCATTCAGAAAGATTTTCAATGTCTCCCCTATACTACAGTGGCGTACGAAAAAGTGGAAAATAAATTTTAATCACCCACGAAATTGAACCAAAGTGAAAGTGTAGGAAGATTCAATTCAAGCAATCCTATATAAATTTCATCATTAATCAAAATTGATCGTATACAAAATTGTTGAAGGATATTGAGTGTGTAGGCAGATAAAATAATTTAAAAAAATTTCCATAATATCAATTTTAAATAATGATAAGATTTATATAGTATTGTTTTGAATTGAATCTGTATAACCCCCTTTTCCTCTTCGACAATTTTGCTCAATGTGAATTTTGGATAATAAAATTTATGTAGTACCATCAAAGCCCGCATGATTCGTGCTTTCCACCCATTCAAGTACACAGCGGTCATGCATGGAAAACAAGAACCTGAGGACATCAACTCCGTTGACCCTCCTGTCCGCTCCTAATATCCACAGACACATGCTAGCCATACAATCCTTCCATTCAATATTACTATTTCTTATACGACTTCCTATGAAAACATATATATTACACTATCTCCTAACATAATGAAGTAAATTTACGCTCCCATGAACCCTCTAACAAACGAATTTATCGTGTTTAATACCTCACACTTTTTACTTTCCCTGCAATACATGGTAATGTGTAGGGAAAGTATGGGAATCGTGTCGAAAATCGCAACTCGAGTTTTCGACGGATCTACACGTTTCGAGACCTCTAGAATACGAAAAAACTATTTTTAGCGTGACGTCTGTGTGTGTGTCTGTGTGTGTGTCTGTGTGTCTGTGCAATATATGTATTCACTATAACTCAAAAACTTATGGTCCGAATTTCATAAAACTTGGTAGGTAAGTCACTTGGGTATGACCCTGGTGCTGATTAGTTTTTGGTACGATTCGTGAAAACAGAACCCGCCTTTTTTTGCGAAATGGCCCGCAAAAATGTTATGTATCCACTCTAGCTAAAATACTAATTCACCAAATTTCACAAAATTTGGTAGATAAGTTACTTGTACTATACTCTGGTTCTGATTAGATTTTGATATTAATTGGAAAAGAACAACTTGCCTTTTTTACGAAATGGCTTGCAAAAGTGTCATGTATCCACTCTAGCTAAAATATTGATTGACCAAATTTCACAAAATTTGGTAGATAAGCTATTTGTGGGATACTCTGGTGCTGATTAGATTTTGATATTATTCAGAAAAGAACAACCTGCATTTTTTTACGAAATGACCCTCAAAAATTGCCAAAATCGAAAAAAAGCTACGTATGTTCAAATATATACATTAAATGCTTGTTTTATACGTAATTTTTGATGAGAAAAAGAATAAGAACAACACTATATTACTCTAGGACTAACCGTTCTCGAGATATTTGAGATTTTTCGCATTATGCCACTTTTGGAAAAATGTCCAATTACCAAATAAAAACAGAAATTGAATTAAAAATGCAAATTTAGTGTTATTTTGTGCAATTAAACTCAATTTAATGAATTATTAAAGAAATAAAGAAACAAGAAAGATCAATCATGCTTAAAGCATTGATTATGAAACACTTTCCAACTTCAATGCAATTTTATTTAAAAAAGTCGAAAATGCAATACATTTCTCGGTAATATTTTAAAACTTATCACAATACTACATTGATTTATTATATTTGAAAACTTAAACCTTCATTGAAAAAAATGAACTTCATTCAAATGACGGCATTGAAATATAAATTGCGTGGTTTAAATATCTCTAAAATGCAATACATTCCACGGTAATATTTTTAAATCTATCATAATACTACGATAATTTATTATATTTGAAAACTTCATCGAAAACAACTGAAATTAATTCAAATGACGTCATAGAAAAAATAACACGCCTGGATCTCTTTATAAAAGCAGGATTTCATTCATAACTTTCTCCATTTCATTCATCACAATACTATAATAATTTATTTTTTTTATTTAAAAATTAAGACCATGGAGCTACAATTCATAAACTGTATGCTTAAAACTTCATCGAAAAAAATCGTCCTTCTGTTTATAAAATCAATTAATATTTCATTCATATCAGCCATGCAGACTCCATGGACTGAATTACTTTGTGTTAAAGAAATACAGTAATTCTAATACAACTCATTCTACATATTTTGCTGTTTACATTTTACATAGGTGAAAAATAGGCTTAGTTGTAGAAATAATCAAATTTGAATGAGAATTTAAACTCAAATATATTGTCATTGTGTTGTTTTAGTATGTAGATGCACAGAATTTAAGCAGAAATAAAGTAGTTTTAGGATGGATACAACACTCAATATGAATTAAAAAGAACTTTAAAAAATCACGAATTTGAAACAAGATGGATGCCATATATCATTTTGAAGTGGGTCATGTGATCGTTTCATATCATGGTCACGTGATCGTTTCATATAAGATGTGTAATTATTATTTTAATTTTTATTTAAAAAACTACTGAATATATTTAGCTGAATTTTTTTTTATATATTTTATGGAACAATTTGACTATTACCTAAAATTTTCGAAGCAATTTGTGAATTTTAAATCCGCTTAAAAAATGTTAGAATAATTAGGTCCCATAGGGCTCAATCTATTTCATTTTTTCAACCCGGGTTCAATCCAAAACTAATTGTGTGATATTATTCATTTATATTCCCATAGGTCCTACAGAACGTCTGAATAACATACTAAAATTTCATTTTGATTAAGTCATTTTTACGGCAGTTATCGTGCTAACGGACAGACAGACAGACAGAATGAACAAAGTCATAAACACTTTTCAACTTTGTTGTAAAGTGTTAAAAATGAATTTTAGTCTGCATGGAAAGTGATGTGCTGCGCACATCAGATTTTTTTATTTCATGTTTCAAATTTCTAGTCATACCAGGGCTAACTCCCTCTAACTCCATGGAACTCATTCAGCTCAAACTAATTTATCTAGGAACATTAATTACATTGTTTAAAACATGAATTTGAAAATAAAGGAGGAAGCAAGTCTGTAAAAACTCAATAACTCTGAATTTTAAATTAGGATGTCCGCTCAATATTAACTTTGTTATTCAGCTAAATCATAGACGTGGTTTCATCTTTAACTTCATAAGCTGAGTGTGCTTTTCTTTTTAGTTTCATGATTATGCAATTGCATCATGTTGTAGCAAAGTCTTCGGTCTGAGGTTATTTAAAAAAAAATCAATATAAAATAAAATAGAAAAAAAGCTAAATTTTGATAGACCATTTCTCCAGATTCAAGGATTAATTTGAAAAATGAATGTCAGATTTGGATTCAGCGTGGTCGAATTTAGTATACATGAGTTTTCTAGCCCGCGGGGTTGGCTGTGAGACAGACCAGTGGTTAGAGCGCGGGGATTGCATTTGGACGACCTGAGTTCGATTTCTGGCTTTGTCCAAAACTGTCTCCGTGTTAACGTGGAGTACGGGCATGTTAAATATGTGGATCCGTAAGTCCTTCCGAGAGGTTGGTGGTAGAGGAAGGGGAGTAGCTCCCTGTGTATACGGTCTAAATTGGGTTGCAATGTCCCTACCGTCCAAATAGATACCTTACACCTTTTGGTAGGTCGGGTCGAACAACAACAGACCTCTGGTTTGCATTAGGTGCTTTGACACTGTGCTTTTAGGGAGGTGATTGCTTTGAATTGAATCTGCCCACACCCTCAATTTGGTTCAATTTTTTGTGTGTTTAAAATTTATCTTCTACTTTTCCGGGCTGCACTATTCTGTAGGGTAGAACATTGAAAATGTTTTTTTTTTTCATAATTTATTTTTTACTCTTTAGTTTTCACTTTTTTATGTAATTTAGACTCAAACATTCATTGATTGATGTGTTAGAACCCGGAGAACATCTCATCTAAAGACACTGGACCATAATTAGTAAAGAAAATGCATGAAAAGGACCTGGTTGTTGTTTGTACCTTTATCGCTAAAATTATGGAAGCTTTATAAGCAAAGGCAGACAGCAGAAGCAAGGGCAGGCATTTAGCACATAGATCTACGTATATGCTGTCATTGCACGACTCAAGCCATGCTGCGGGCTCAAGGGCCATGAATAAAAAATATTTTTTTTTTATTTCTGCCACTAATAAGAAGACAAGCAACGTTGTCAAGAAATCAGTTATTTAATTGTAAAATTGTTATTATCTGTATAAATATAAATATAAATTGTGCTTCTGTTGTCTGTTTAATATCTGAAGCAGAGTTGGGCAAAATACATTGAAAATGAATTGAAATGAATATCGAAAATACATTGAAAATGTATTTCCGATATTCATACATCGAAAATGTGTTTTCGATATTCATACATTGAAAATGTATTTTCGATATTCATACATTGAAAATGTATTTTCAATATTCATACATTGAAAATGCATTTTCGGTACAAAATACATAGGTTTTAGGGCTTAAAATATAAAATACTAAATATTTTTCAAATTTGAAAAATTCCAAATACAAAATACATATATTTTCAAAATACATTCTAAATACAAAATACTTTTAAAAAAATTAAACATTGCTGTGTGTTCGACTGGGTTAAATTTTCAACGCAAAGTAACATGTAATATGTATGTACATGTAAATACATGTATATACATGTATGTAATATGTATATACAAGTAAAGTAACATTTATGTCTATACATGTGTCTATGTTATTGAAAATTAAAAAAAACTTTATATTTGTTAAATAATAACATTGTAACTTTAAAATGATTAGAATGTATTGAAAAATTATGACTTAAAAGACTATAACCTTTGAAATTTTAAATCCCCAAGTTAATAAAGTAAAAATATATATGAATCTATAGAGAACACATTTTATATAACAGATAAAGATAAAATTAAAAGCAAGAAATTTATGAAGAAACCTTCATATGGGGACAAATGGTTTGTACACTTCATTTTTAACAGAATTATTAAGCATTTCAATTCTCTTTTGCATATATATTTCTTACAGTCATACGAATTTTCAGGAAAACCGATAGCTACATCTCCAAAGATGGAAATGAAAACTTTTACTGAATCCCCTACCCCCCTCTGGAACTCTACGCTGAATCCATGTTAGGAATCATCTAAGCCAATCTATCTATAGTCAATCTAAGTCAATCTATCTATAGCCAATCTAAGCCAATCTATCTATAGCCAATCCGTAAAAATAGATGTTTCAAGGAAATTTTTTGAACCGACAGTGAAAAAAAAAAGAAAAAAAAAGAAGCAGAAGTGAAACCAAAAACAGAAGTGGAAATATTTGGTAAACCCTTAACCATCTTCCGAATTTGATGCAGAATTCATATCAGTCATTATCTCAGCTCTATAGCTAATCTTAAATAAAGTTTCAAGAAATTTTTTTGAACCGGAAGTGGAAAAAAAACTGGAGGTGGGTGGATATCCTTAATTAATCTTCTGCTCCGGAGTTTGATGATGAATCCATATCAGTCATTATCTCTATCTATAACCATTTCTGAGAAATAGATGTTTTAGGGAAAATATTTGAACCAGATGTGGAGAAGAAACCGGAAATAAAAATTATACTTTAAGTAAGAAAATAACTGGAAGTGGAAAGTTTTCGTGAACTCCAATCTGCTCCGGTATTTAATGCTGAATCCATATCAGTCATTATCTTTGTCTATAACAAATTTTGAAAAATAGATGTTTTAAGGAAAATTTTTGAACCAGATGTGGAAGAGAAACCGGAAGTACAAATTCTTAGTGAATCACCCAGCATCCCCTAAAATTTGATGCCGAATCTGTATCATCAGTTATCATCTAAGCTCTGTCTATAGCCAATTTTGAGATATAGACGTTTCAAATAAAATGATAATTTTTGAACCGGAAATGAAATAACCTGGAAGTAGAAATTCACGGTGAAACTCCAACCCCTCCGAAATATGATGCTAAATTCAAATCAGTTATTATCTGAGCTCTATCTATAGCAGATCCCAAGAAATAAAAGTTTCAAGGAAACATATTTCAGAAAATATATAGTATGGCAAATTTTTGCCACCAATAAAACTTATTACATAATATTGCGCTACCTCGATTAAAACAAATGTCAAGGGACTAACATACATACTCGTTAATTCAAGGTACTCCTGTATAAAACTAAAATCTGACCTTTAAATGCGTTTTAAAATTTGATGTGGCTTCGAAAGTAACATTTATAACCACACATTTTGGGTTGCATAATTGGCATTCCGCCTTATTACTTCATTATCATCAATAGATATCACTTTAAAAGATTGTTCATCTAATGCATTTGCATCAAAAGTGGCAGTATCTTTCATCTGTCCTCATGTCTTTGTAATAATCAACTACTGTATTGCATCTCTTTAATGTACTTAAAATATATATACAATGCAAAGCAGAGCTTGAATTGTCTATGTTTTCGTTTTCACAAAAAATGGAAATTCAAACTTTCTTCTGTCCCTTTTCTTTATACATAGACAGGAAGAAAATATCTGCCAAACAACATCATTATATAATTACTATAGGAACTTAAAGTTCATAACAGAAGCTATATTTTTTAGAGGCCACCACAGATACTAAACATCCCATTAATCAACATCTTTATCGGCCGCAGGTTACAAAAGGCTTTTTCAGATTAGCAGTTTTCACTTTTGTGAATTGTTCATCTGCGGTTTAAACACGATGACTTGAAATCTGAAGAAATGTATTTTGAGTATTTTGAAAATACAAAATGCACTGAAAATGTATTTTCAATACGTTACCAAAATGCTTTAGTTTTTTCAGTTTAAAATACAAAATACATAGTAGTAATGTATTTTGAAAATGTATTTCAAATGCATGTATTTTCGGTACTGCCCAACTTTGACTGAAGCATGGGAGAACACATATTTCTCTCTTGCCCTTTTGTGAAATTTTTTTTTAAATTTCAAAAAGAAAGGTTACAAATGTTAAAAATTCACCTCAAATTGTGAATTAAGTTCTTATGTTGTATATTACGCACGAAGAGCGGGTCCACAGATAGTCTTTCAATATAATCTACAGGATTTTATGCCATTAGGACTAGCAGTTAAATTGCCTTATTTGATTACCTTACACTGCGAAAATTTTCTTTTAGATAACACTAAGTTTATCGAGCCAAGAAAATTGACAATAAGATCTAGAGTTCAAAACATAGACATCGCGGTAAGGTCCATTGTCTAGCTATTAGATCCATACCAATCTGGTTTGGATCCCAGGAACGTGTAGAACTATGCATACATGATTCCTACGGAAGTTCGTAAGCTCTGAATAACTTTGTAAGGAAAGGTTCATGGGTGTACACATTAGATCTATCTAAAGTGACCATGCACGATTGAATAAAAAGGATTGCAGCGCCCTTGGAGAAGAATTAAAAAGGTTAGGATAATAAACTCGACAACAAAGCACGATTGAAGAACATAACCAGTTACAAAGTTGAAGAGCAGTCGAATGAGTACGGATCTATATATATAAAATTGAAAATCTGTCTGTCTGTCTGTCTGTTTGTCCCGTCATCATGGGAGAACGGATGAACCGAATTTGATGAAATTTTGTGAGTATCCTGGAAATAGTCTCACTTAAAATTTAGTCTATGTTTGGAGTTTCTACGATTAGTGGTTCTTGAGATATTAGTAAAAAACAAAATTTTCGTTTGTCTCACTATCATGGGAGAACGGCTAAACCGAATTTGATGAAATTTTGTGGATAGCCTTAAAATAGCCCCCCATAAATTTGGCCCAAGTTTAAAGCATCTAAGGCCAGGGGTTGTTGAGATATTAATGAAAAACCAAACTTTATCCTAGGAGTTCTACTCTCTAACTCCGTGGTTTATCCAAACGAAAAGCTTGAAAATCGTTTGAAAGTGAATTAAAATTTAATCTCTGAGTTTGATGGGAGATTTTTGGCGCTAATTAGTCATTTTCTGAAAACATGAATTGCTTGAAATATGATTTAAAAGGGAAATCTATCTCCATGGTTTATTTAAAGCAAGTTTTTACTGAACAATGAAAAGTATAAAGAAATCAAAATGGTTGTTTAATTTCGCAGTTTATGATATAAGACATGACATATTTAACATGATATAAGATTCTATCTTATAGCATGTTACTCAGAAACGCAATTAAATTAAATCTGTTTGTTAATTTTAATAATTACTTTTTCGATTTGAATAATAAATAAATGGATATAAAAATATATTTTAGAAAAGAATGATTTGACTTTTCTTATAGCATTTTTGACTGGATAGTATCAATTACGGTCTTCAGGTTTAAACATTATTATTACTGATATTTTCGGGGATTATTGATTCAGGGATTATTGGTATTTTCAAGTTATTATACAATTGTTTTATTATGACAAAAATTGCTTAAACTCATATATGTAAGTTGTACGAGTAATCTTCTACAAATACACGGGTATATCTTTTAATCTACGAGAATATAAATAGTACAGGTGTATTGGCATATGTTTTGATATATATTGGAATCAATTACGACCTTCTGGTATAAAGAGCACGGGGATTATTGATATTTTCAAATTATTACGTCATCTCTTTTATTTTGTCAAAAATTTTTGAGACTTATATTGTGATACGGGTAATCTTCTACTAACACACTGGCATATTTTCTAATCTGCGACAATATAAGTAGTACGGGGTTGCATATATTGATTCAATTCCTTTTTTTTTGTAAATTTGCTTACAAAAGGAGCCAGGATGTTTTATTCTTCAGATTTGCCCGTGAAGATAATTTTGCATAGTGAGAACATATATTCTTAAACTTTTCTTTAAGAGCAACAAATTTAATATTTTAACAAAATTTGCATATGATTGCGAATTATAAGTTTCTTTATATTATATACTCCGTACAAAGAACGGGTATGCTGCTAGTCTATATAAATAAAATTGAAAATATGTCTGTCTGTTTGTCCCATCATCCCGGGAGAACGGCTGAACCGAATTTGATGAAATGTTGTGCGTAGCCTAGAAATAGCCCCACTTAAAATTTAGTCTGTGTTTTGAGTTTCTACCAGCAGCGGTTCTCGAGATATTAGTAAAAAACGAAATTTTCGTTTGTCTCATCATCACGGGAAAACGGCTAAACCGAATTTAATGAAATTTTGTGGATAGCCTTGAAATAGATAGCCCCCATAAATTTAGTCCAAGTTTTGAGTTTCTAAGACCAGGAGTTGTTGAGATATTAATGAAAAACGGAACTTTTTCTTAAGAGTCCTACTCTCCAACTCCGTGGTTTATCCAAACGGAAATGATGAAAATCGTTTGGTTAAAACGTCAAAATGAAATAAAACTTTATTTCCGAGTTTAGTGCAGCATTTTTGCATTAATTAGACACTATCGGAACACATGAATTGTTTAAAACATGAATTTAAATGGAAAAATCTACCTCCATGGGTTATCTTTCACAAGCTTTTACTCAACGATGAAAAGTATAAAGAAATCAAAATGGCTATTTAATTTTACATTTTATGAGGAAGATTCTGTCTTATATCGTGTTGTTCAGCAACGGAATGAAATTAAATGTGTTGTTAATATTTATTTTTATTTATTCTATTTGAATAATAAATAAATGGATGTAAAAATATATTTTATAAATAAACGGTTTGATTGTTCTTTTAATTATATAAATTGCGGACTGCGTACGTCACTTTCATTTATTTTAGCAACGAGGTTTCAAGCTCATATATTGTGTTTAGCTAATAACCTCATATATTGTGTTTACCCAATAAATTCATGTAGCTGATTGTTGAAACAGAAAAAGAGTAGAACGGGTGTATCTTATAAAATTTTAGTGTTTTCATTTAGTATATACAAACGGGATCAGGATATTTTATTCCTCAGATCTGCAAATTCAGAGCTACGAATTTGGCGGAATATCACTAACTTGGTAACTTTTCTTAAACTTTACCAAATTAGCTAAAATGTCTCCAAATTGATAAAATTGACGCAAATCAATGAAATTAAATTTGTTTTTTTAGAATAGAGTACTGAAATGATGTTTCTGTAGCATTTGTCGGTCATTCCATCCATCCTACTTAGTAACACATTTAACGAATTTTTTTAATATCACCAAATTGATAAAAATATTTGTAAATCCATAAAAATATCATGGAATTAATAAAATTGCGATTAATAAATGAAATTAATTGTGTTTTGTTAGGGGACAGTATTGTGATGATGTTTCGTCAATTTGTCGCAAAATGGGACTATCAGTTCTACAGTCCCACTTGGCGATAAATTTGGGGATTTTTTAAGTTATCGCTAAATTGACGAAAATGTCGCCAAACCTTCCATGGAGGTAGCATTATTCTGACGATATGATTTCCATCAATTTATTTGAGGCAAATGATATCATGTCGCTTAGCAACGGATCCAATGTGTTATATGCCATACGATTTTTATTAAAACTTTTCCGATTTGAATAATAAAGATATGTATCTGAAATAAATTTCATTGACACTGCATGTTTGACTGGATAATATCAATTACGGTCTTCAGGTTTAAACATTATTATCATTGATATTTTCGGGGACTGTTGATTCAGGGATTATTGATATTTTCAAGTTATTATGCTATTGTTTATTTATGACGAAAATTGTTGAAACTCGTATATAGTACGTTGTACGCGTAATCTTCTACAAATGCACGGATATATCTTCTAATCTACGAGAATATAAGTAGTACAGGTATATTGGCATATATTTTGATATATATTGGCATATATTGGAATCAATTACGACCTTCTGGTATAAAGATTACGGGGATTATTGATATTTTCAATTTATTACGTCATCTCTTTTATTTTAGCAAATATTTTTGAGACTCATATTGTAATACGGGTAATCTTCTACTAACACACTGGCATATTTTCTAATCTGCGACAATATAAGTAGTACGGGGTTGCACATATTGATTCAATTCCTTTTTTTTTTTTGTAAATTTGCTTACAAAAGGAGTCAGGATGTATTATTCGTCATATCTGCCCGTGAAGATAATTTTGCATAGTGAGAACAGATATTCTTAAACTTCTCTTTAGGAGCAATAAATTTAATATTTTAACAGAATTTGCACATAATTGAGAATTATAAATTTCTTTATATTATATACTAGCAGCATACCCGTTCTTCGTACGGAGTATATAATATAAAAAAACTTATAATTCTCAATCATGTGCAAATTCTGTTAAAATGCTAAATTTATTGCTCCTAAAGAGAAGTTTAAGAATTTCTGTTCTTACTATGCAAAATTATCTTAACGGGCAAATCTGAAGAATGAAACATCTTGGCCCCTTTTGTAAGCAACTTTACAAAAAAATGGAATTGAATCAATTTATGCAACCCCGTACTACTTATATTGTCGCAGATTAGAAAATATGCCAGTATGTTAGTAGGAGATTACCCGTGTTACAATATGAGTCTCAAAAATATTTGCCAAAATAAAAGAGATGACGTAATAAATTGAAAATATCAATAATCCCCGTAATCTTTATACCAAAATTTCGTAATTGATTCTAATATATGCCAATATATATATCAAAATATATGCCAATATACCTGTACTACTTAGATTCTCTTAGATTAGAAGATATACCCGTGAATTTGTAGAAGATTACTCATACAACTTATAATATATCCTGGTCTTAAACAATTTTTGTCATAACTAAACAATTGCATAATAACTTGAAAATATCAATAATCCCTGAATTAATAATCCCCGAAAATATCAATAATAATAACGTTTAAACCTGAAGACGGCAATTGATATTATCCAATAAAAAATGCTATAAGAAGAATCAAATCGTTCTTTTCTAAAATATATTTTTATATACATTTATTTATTATTCAAATCGAAAAAATGATAATTAAATTTAACAGACAGATTTAATTTAATTGCGTTTCTGAGCAACATGATATAAGATAGAATTTTCCTTATGGACTGCGAAATTAAATAACCATTTTGATTTCTTTATACTTTTCATTGTTCAGTAAAAGCTTGTGAAATATAAACCAAGGAGATAGATATCCCATTTAAATCATGTTTCAAACAATTCATGTTTTCAGAAAGTGACTAATTAGTGCAAAAAATCTCCCTCCAAACTCAGAGATACAGTTTTAATTCACTTTAAAACGATTTTCAAGTTTTTTGTTTGGATAAACCACGGAGTTAGAGAGTAGAACTCCTGGGAAAATGTTTCGTTTTTCATTAATATCTCGACAACCCCTGGTCTTAGATACTCGAAACTTGGGCTGAATTTATGGGGGGCTATTTAAAGGCTATCCACAAAATTTCATCAAATTGGATTCAGCCGTTCTCCCGTGATGATGAGACAAACAAAAATGTCGTTTTTTACTAATATCTCGAGAACCACTGATCGTAGAAACTCCATACATGGACTAAATTTTAAGTGGGACTATTTTCAGGCCACCCACAAAATTTCATCAAATTCGGTTCAGCCGTTCTTTCGTGATGATGGGACAAACAGACAGACAGACAGACTGACAGACAGACAGATTTTCATTTTTATTTATATAGATTCCGTACGAAGAACGGGTATGCTGCTAGTCGACAATAAAATTGCGGCAAATGGCATTTATTTAACACAATATGGCTATTGGCGAATGGCTGTCCTATTCCGGAATTATACAATAAACAACACTTACATGCACTGTAGTAATCTAATGTACAGCCTATTTAAAATACCCCTTTAGCAACAATGCACATTTAATTTTAATATTACCGAGTGAGGTGACAAGCATTGTAGGTGTTAACGTGTTACAGATTATAACTCTATATAAGGATATCCTAACGCGTATATGGAAGGCAAGCCTAACGGGTATATGGAAGGCAATAAAGAACTGTCATAAAGTCCAAAGCCTTTATGACAGTTATTAGAGTGTGTATATATAGGTGTTGATTAAAACTCATTAGTCAATGCTCATAAACTTTGTAATTGCCATTTTTTATCTATCTCGCTTTGATGCCGTATTCCTTATCCCAAGTTTGTAAATTCTCCACTACTGGAGCTGCACTTGTTTTTAATCGATAGGAGATGGTCACTGTACGATAGGTAGATCTAACGTGTGCAATCACAGTCCTTTCCTTACAAAGTTATTGGGGGTGTTTAAGAATTTTAGTAGGAATTCAGTATGCGAACATACTGTCATTATTGCGAAATCCACTTTAAACTACAATCCCGGTAAAAGAAGCTGTAGTTTGAAGTGAAAATAATGGAATTCGGTTCAATCGTAGAGTTGAAAACATCAGTCAAAGAAATATTTCCTGTTAAATTCTTTATTTGAAAGAAAACATTCTGCTTTCTGTGGCGTAGCTGGATTTCTGTTTCATACATTACAGCTGTGTGCATATTTTTGAGAGTGTAGGAACTTTAACTGGTGTCGTGACCAATATTTCTTTCCAGAGTTACTCCCCAAAACATGGTGGTATTAATGTAAAATCCACTTTAAACTACATCTCCCGGTAAAATAAGTTGTAGTTCGTAAAACAATGAAAATAATGCAATTCGGTTCAATCCTAAAGCTAAAAACATCAATCAAAGAAATATTTCCTGTTAAATTCTTTATTTGAAAGAAAACATTCTCCTTTCTGTGGCGTAACTGGATTTCTGTTTCATACATTACAGCTGTGTGCATATTTTTGAGAGTGTAGGAACTTTAACTGGTGTCGTGATCAATATTTCTTTCCAGAGTTACTCCCCAAAACATGGTGGTATTAATGTGAAATCCACTTTAAAGTACATCTCCCGGTAAAATAAGTTGTAGTTCGTAAAACAATGAAAATAATGCAATTCGGTTCAATCTAAAGCTAAAAACATCAATCAAAGAAATATTTCCTGTTAAATTCTTTATTTGAAAGAAAACATTCTGCTTTCTGTGGCGTAGCTGGGTTTCTGTTTCATACATTACAGCTGTGTGCATATTTTTGAGAGTGTAGGAACTTTAACTGGTGTCGTGACCAATATTTCTTTCCAGAGTTACTCCCCAAAACATGGTGGTATTAATGTGAAATCCACTTTAAACTACATCTCCCGGTAAAATAAGTTGTAGTTCGTAAAATAATGAAAATAATGCAATTCGGTTCAATCTAAAGCTGAAAACATCAATCAAAGAAATATTTCCTGTTAAATTCTTTATTTGAAAGAAAACATTCTGCTTTCTGTGGCGTAGCTGGATTTCTGTTTCATACATTACAGCTGTGTGCATATTTTTGAGAGTGTAGGAACTTTAACTGGTGTCGTGACCAATATTTCTTTCCAGAGTTACTCCCCAAAACATGGTGGTATTAATGTGAAATCCACTTTAAACTACATCTCCCGGTAAAATAAGTTGTAGTTCGTAAAATAATGAAAATAATGCAATTCGGTTCAATCCTAAAGCAGAAAACATCAATCAAAGAAATATTTCCTGTTAAATTCTTTATTTGAAAGAAAACATTCTGCTTTCTGTGACGTAGCTGGGTTTCTGTTTCATACATCACAGCTGTGTGTATATTTTTGAGAGTGTAGGAACTTTAACTGGTGTCGTGACCAATATTTCTTTCCAGAGTTACTCCCCAAAACATGGTGGTATTAATGTAAAATCCACTTTAAACTACATCTCCCGGTAAAATAAGTTGTAGTTCGTAAAACAATGAAAATAATGCAATTCGGTTCAATCCTAAAGCTAAAAACATCAATCAAAGAAATATTTCCTGTTAAATTCTTTATTTGAAAGAAAACATTCTCCTTTCTGTGGCGTAGCTGGATTTCTGTTTCATACATTACAGCTGTGTGCATATTTTTGAGAGTGTAGGAACTTTAACTGGTGTCGTGATCAATATTTCTTTCCAGAGTTACTCCCCAAAACATGGTGGTATTAATGTGAAATCCACTTTAAAGTACATCTCCCGGTAAAATAAGTTGTAGTTCGTAAAACAATGAAAATAATGCAATTCGGTTCAATCTAAAGCTAAAAACATCAATCAAAGAAATATTTCCTGTTAAATTCTTTATTTGAAAGAAAACATTCTGCTTTCTGTGGCGTAGCTGGGTTTCTGTTTCATACATTACAGCTGTGTGCATATTTTTGAGAGTGTAGGAACTTTAACTGGTGTCGTGACCAATATTTCTTTCCAGAGTTACTCCCCAAAACATGGTGGTATTAATGTGAAATCCACTTTAAACTACATCTCCCGGTAAAATAAGTTGTAGTTCGTAAAATAATGAAAATAATGCAATTCGGTTCAATCTAAAGCTGAAAACATCAATCAAAGAAATATTTCCTGTTAAATTCTTTATTTGAAAGAAAACATTCTGCTTTCTGTGGCGTAGCTGGATTTCTGTTTCATACATTACAGCTGTGTGCATATTTTTGAGAGTGTAGGAACTTTAACTGGTGTCGTGACCAATATTTCTTTCCAGAGTTACTCCCCAAAACATGGTGGTATTAATGTGAAATCCACTTTAAACTACATCTCCCGGTAAAATAAGTTGTAGTTCGTAAAATAATGAAAATAATGCAATTCGGTTCAATCCTAAAGCAGAAAACATCAATCAAAGAAATATTTCCTGTTAAATTCTTTATTTGAAAGAAAACATTCTGCTTTCTGTGACGTAGCTGGGTTTCTGTTTCATACATCACAGCTGTGTGCATATTTTTGAGAGTGTAATAACTTTAACTGGTGTCGTGACCATCGAGGTAGTATATATGGAGAGAGCTTAAGGGTTGTAATCAGCGTCAAAGATAAAGGCAGGTGTTCTAAGGACGAATTTCCCGAGAAAGCGTTTCCTCCCGACTGTGACCCTATACATTTCAATGGCGATTTCAGACCGAGAGCATACTTGAGAAATATAAATGGTAAAATATTGGTTATGTACTGTTGTACTTACGGCTGCATGTACTTTACTCTTTTCATGGATAAGATGTGTTTTCATTATATATTTTACAAATACAGTTAAAAAGTAATTTTGCTAGATTTTATCGTGGTGCATTTCATTTGGCTATTAATTTCATTGCTTTTAATGCTGTGTAATTAGAAGTATTGCTTTATTTTTGGTGTTTGTGATATTGTAAAAGACTTATAATGTCTTCTAACATTTAAAAAAAAAACATTTGGAGTACTTTGCTGATAGTTATAGAGTTATTTTCGGTATCCTCGTATGTTTCCCTTAGAGGTAGGATTTGGCGACGGTTGGCGACTCGCAAGATTTGGTGGATAGGGAAGAAAAATAGGAGTTTAGATAATGAGAGTAAAGACGTGTCGTATGATAAAATTTTACGTTCATAACAAAATATAATAAAAGTTTACATTCATTGAAAATGTCAGCTAGATTTTACATCAAAACTTTTCAGTGCATTTTATATAAAGATATATGATATATGAGCATGATCTCATTTCTAGTTCAGAGTAAATATCGTACTTAATAAGTATTACTAGTTAGCATGGACGCCCATAGGGGAAGACAAGGGGGCACCCCAAAATCACAAAGTCGCACATCAGACTAGTCGATGTTGTTAATCTTATCCTTGAATCCCCCCGGATAAATTCTATAGGTGCCGATGCTGACTAGAATTAATTTCATATAAACATATCGATTAAAAATATATATTTCCCCCCCGTTCACAAATTAAAAATCAAAGGATGTATCATCAAACTCCCAGTGTTTTCAAGAAGTATTTTGGTATTACACTTTTGTTTAGTTTGGCGCGGTAGCTCAGTGGTTAGCACGCGGGAATTGCACTTTGTAGGCCCGGGTTCGATTCCCTCCGCTACTAAAAGTGCCGCCGTGTTCACACGGAGTACGATCACGTTAAACATGTGGGTCCGTAGGTCCTTCCGATATGTTGGTGGTAGGGGAAGGAGGGTACGGTCCCTGTGGATGCCTCCCCCACTGGGTTCCGGTCTAAATTGAGTGGCTTTTCCCGGCCGTCCAAACAGTTACCTTTCACCTTTCTGGTAGGTCGGACATCTGGGTCTCAACAACAATAACTCTTGTTTAGTTCTCGAGAAATATATATGCCTTGCCCAAAGAAGTTTTTGAATCACAGACATCTTGATCATGCATTAGCAATCTATTAAATGAGCAATCTTAACTCTAAAAGAACCACACATTCTCCGCGTCATAATTTAAGTAATATGCTTCTTGATCTAGAAACAGCTCTACCAATATAAATATTTTTACTTATATCATACATTTTTACTTACATACTTTACATTACAAATGCAGAAGCATTTAATAAAAAATTAATTCTATTTAAAAGTCATTAAAACTTAATTCTGCAAATAGCTTTAATTATAATTTTGATCTTAATGCTTTAGTTGTTTCTTAAAATTTTTAGAAATAATTTTGGATAGATTGATCTGCAATTTTTACTATAAGTTTTAATATGTACAACATTTGATATTTTTATGCCACATTGAGTTAGCCCACTGTAATTGGACTTACGGTCTATTTAATTCTGGATGTAAATTTCACAATATGTATTTAAAGCATTTTTCAAACTAATTATTAGCAACCAAATCTCTGAAACTATTATAATTAAATGCAATTTTTGTATTTTGTGCCATAATATTTTATAATCTTATTTATTTCCTACTAGCTGCCTTTGGCGACCAGCCTGTTCGCTACGTTTGAAAATTCTGACCGTGGCAAACTCGCGGGCGTGACCTACCAGTAAGGTGTAAGGTAACTGTTTGGACGGCCAGGAAGTGACACCCAAGACCGGAACTCTGTGGGGGAGGCATCCACAGGGACCGTACCCTCCTTCCCCTACCATCAACCTCTCGGAAGGACTTACGGACCCACATGTTTAACGTGATCGTACTCCGCCTTGACACTGCGGCAGTTTAGGCAGTGGCGGGAATCGAACACGGGCCTACCGAGTGTAATTCCCGCGAGCTAACTTCCCGCGCACTAATTTAAATTTCATAATGACCATATGCTATTTAAAATATCCATCGTTCTATCATTTAAAATATCCATAAAATTAAAATATCCATTTAAAATATCCATAAATTCAAATATCCATTTAAGATAACCATAAATTAAAATATCCTTTTAAAAAATCCATATCATTCCATGAATCATCCATATCGTTCCACCAATCCATAAATATAATAATTTCAAATACATCACCAGAATTCAATCCTCCATAATTCAATCATTTAAATTATTTAAAATATCCATTTAAAATAGCATATAAATATAATAATTTCACCCGATGTATCCAATACATATGCTAAGATCTTAATACATTTAAAACCCGAAGTGCGGTCTTTATGGAGACGGGGAAAAAACTACTGCGGAGGGGGGGGGGGATGTCGGGGAAGAATCGGTTCTTTGCAGAGAATTGGGCAAGAAATATAAAATCATGACGTCTTTAAAATTGCGTTCCTGCGGGCAATTTTCATTATTTCTTGACCAGATTGGACTTTCTAAAAATGTAACCTTTCTAAAAATGTAAATTATTACTCGAAATTATGAGTAGTTTTTACGATGGGAGGATGTAAAAACGAAAGTTGGTTTTTTTGAACCGAAAGTGACTTTTGTTTTAAAATCTTTAAAAAATATTATAAATCGAAATTGAGATTTGAAATTGATATATTTTTACTCACAATCGTCTGCTCTTTCCGGTGGTGTGATTTGTTTTTTTCTACGACGTCTGGATCGTGGAGAAAAGGGGCAAAAAACGGTCGAAATCGCATAAAAAATTGAATAACTAAAAAAATAATTAAAATTTTAAAAACCGGTTTTCACGTGTCCCCTTCACACCCCCCGGGTCTCCGATTGCCAAATTTCGTAGCTCTCCGACGCGCGGTCGCTGAACGTATAGTGTATGAGGCAGACAGACAGACAGACCGACAGACAGACATTGTCTTTTATTATTTAAGATATATACTTTATAGAAAAACATTTTTAAAAAAATTCCAAATTCCATATCGATTAAATATGCAAAAACCTTCCGAACACGTTTTGACAATTGAAGAATTCATGGCTATTTCAATAGAGTCTCTATTTATGAATTTAGACCTAATTTTGTATTTTATTCAGAAATGTCATTTTATAAACAAAAAAATATAAATACAGTCAAATATTTTATTATTATTATTATTATTTTTTTTTTCCCAGCCCAGACCCGAGGGCTCGTCCGTAGTGCTGAGCATCCAAATCTCGGGCCGGGAAAAAAGCAAATGATCCCCAGCAAGAAAAAGAGCCAGTGAGCAACCCAAACCCATCGGACAGAGGAAGGCGCCGACTCCCCCAGGCGACGAGCCGACAACCCAAGACACCAAGGATTTATTAACCAAAAATAGGGTGCTTGGCTAAGGCGATTACAGCTGGCCTACATTCATCCGTATAGCCTTACGGGAAACATCCAAATCTTATTATTGCAAATATTACGTTGTTTTATATTTGACGGTACGCATACAATATATTAAAATAAATTAGATGTAAAAATGACTCAATCGTATTACGCCTCAAAGCAGATATGGATACTGCTAACACAACTTTCAAAGATAAAAGTGGAGAATTCTACATTTTACGCAAGCGTGCACACAATTTTTCCACATACTTTATAATTATTTTTAAATATATTATACATATTCTTCAATTTGTATACTTGTAATCTATTTCATATCACGTTTTATTTGCAATTGCTTTGTAGTTCAATTTGCTTTACGAAATTGATTTCATTAACAAAATTATTCTTTAGTAATAAAATATTTTGGTAATAAAAATATTGTAATTCTATTTCGTATTTTTCTTCATACATATTCTTTAAAATCTCATAACGTATAACAAGTATAACAACTTCCCGTTCATTCTCGTCTTTAATAGAAGTTAAAAAAAAGCAGAAGGTACACTACACAGTTTAGGCGATAAATCGCCCAATCATGAATGTCCTTCTCCTTCTAGACCTACTGCACCTGCTTTATGTTGGTCGCATTTTTCTAGCATGGGGAAGATATGACCGATATCCCTCCATATATACTAACTCGTTGGTCGTGACCAATAACTTTCAAGAGTTACTCCCCCAAACATGGTGGTATTATTGTGAAATCCACTTTAAACCACATCTCCCGGTAAAATAAGTTGTAGTTTGTAAAACAATGAAAATAATGCAATTCGGTTCAATCCTAAAGCTGAAAACATCAATCAAAGAAATATTTCTGTTAAATTCTTTAAATGAAAAGAAAACCTTCTGCTTTCTGTGGTGCAGTTGAACTTTTGTTTCATACATGACAGCTGTGTGCATATTTTTGACAATGTATGAACTTTAACTGGTGTCGTGCCCAATATTTTGTTCCAGAGTTACCCATCAAAACATTACATATAAAATGGTACGTGCAATATTAATCAGTTGATCAGGATTCTGGCTTAACCAGATATTCTTTTTTATAATTATCTGTTTGGTAGTAGTTAACAAAAGCCTGAGCAAAATCATGTAGCGTGAAGAAATATGAAGTTGCAGTCTATTTTAACCGCAAGGAAGTTTGGTTGGTTGAATTTTAACAATGTAAACTTAATAAGCAAATTGCGAAGTGGTCATGTCTGCTAGTAATGTAAATTTGTATAGCCATCAAAGCGTGATTTATCCTGAGGGACTTTTATGTTGCCGATATACGTAGTACAATGCATAAGAAAAGTATTGTGACGGTGGTCGAATATTCGAATATGAGTTTTTGACGGTTGAGAGCGTTTTAAGCATCCCTTAACTCGAATAGAACGTTTTTGAGATGATGTCTATGTGTATGTCTGTATATGTGTTATTGCGATATTTCACAAACGAATAGAGCATTTAGAACGAAATTTGGTACAAATATTACAATAGGTGTATACTAGAATCTTATTGATTTTGAATGCAATCGAATGTTAAGAAGCCCCTTTAATTTTCGAATGAAATTAAAAAAAAAACATTAAAAATCAGAACCTCTAATAATGTTACAAGAATGATGATTTCTTGTGTAATTTTTCATTAGAAAACAAATTACATAAATTTTAGAAGCCTATCATGAACCATTCTCGAGATATTGTACGTTTTCAAATGAATTTATAACAAAAATATATAAAATTATAAAAAAGTATTAACTGTTGTGAAATATGAGCACTTTTCATCTGTAATATTATGCGACAAGTTTGTTAACACCATTCTTGTGGATTTAGTTTGCTCCATTCGCGAGATACTTTGGGAAATAGTTTTGTATTTTGGCGCACAACAGTTTGCCAATAGTCATTTATTTTTATATAAGAAACGTCCTTCACTTCGTCTGTCTGTAACGCTTGGCGATAATTTAGAAACTTGGATACTAATTTGGCGAAACATCACCAGCGTGGCGACGTCTATAGTGGTGCCAAATTGACGGAAATGTCATCAATATTACAAAGATGAAGCCAAATTAACGAAAATGACTTCAAATTGATTAATTAATAATTAAAACATTTTAATATACGGACTATATTGCTTATTGCGGATGCTATCAATGCTGATAATTGTCAAGTTAGAGGTGCGCAAAATAAACGTTAATTGGGTACATTGAAATAGTTTACGTGGTTCCATCAGGAAAAGCGCCACAATTCAACGTTAAAAACATGGTGCCGGGGATGTTCTATATCATTTTTTGCTGTTGAAGTAAATTCATTGCATTATATAAGGAAATCCATGTGCTTCATACATCAGATTTTCTTTTAGTGTATGTCATAATGTATTGTTGCTCATTTTGAGTGAATATTTTTTTACTCGGATGTACATACTAATGCTAGTTCTGTTTTATGATAAGATTTGTTGATTTTACAAATTATACTCTTGCACTTGGCTTTAAAAATTCAACAATTCTTTAATTAAAGACATAAAATAATTTTTAGAGACCTATCTATGTAATAAAAATCGAACGTGTTATTGTCTTTCCAGACCCTCCAGAAGCCCTGCGGGAACCTGAAGGCTGAATCTTTGCACTTTTATAGCAATAAATATGAACAGAATCTAACAAAGTCGGAGTTTCGATTTTTCCCTTTCGGGGTCGAAAGAAAATGGGACCCTTCGAGGTCGAAGAAAATGGGACCCTTCGGGGTTGAAGAAAATGGGGCCCTTCGGGGTCGAAGAAAATAGGACTTTTTAGAAAAGTATTTCCAGACTCTCCAGATGTCTCTACTGGACTTTGCTCACTTATAATATCAGACTGCATCTTTGCTCATTTATAATATCGACTAGAAAATGTACTCGGCGCTGTCCAAAATTTAAGATGCAAACCTTTGATAAAAATCGCACTAGGACTCCTTGCGAATTCTCTAAAAACAAAGAACGCTTTAACAATGCGCTCGCACAACCACAGCAACCAAAATAAAAAAATCGCTACGCCGATGGTGTTAAGATGGAATTTCTGCGAGAATGGCGTGGAGTTCTTTTGTTTTAAGATATTATGGTCTTTGACACACGGAAATTATATATTCTTAAAAGATTTGTCTATTAATAGTATGGATTCCGTTCAAAATTTGTTTTAAAGAAAAATTTTCGCTCTTTTTCGCTCTTTTCGTAGATGGCGGCAAGGTAGAAACTCCATGATAATGTATTAACGTTACCTTTATCGTTGTTTTTATTTTATAGTGACTTTTATCTCTAAGGAACCGAAATGTGTGAATAACGCCCAAAATCATGTAAAACAAAAAGTAATTAAAAATGAATTCTAATTAAGAAAAATCACCCCGAGACGCATTGTAACGGGTCCTGAAGTACATGTGCAAGAAATGTCATGACCTTACGACGCCTAGATTGTCCACTACAGACGACATAAACAGACAGAAATACACACACATATATCTTTCTTTATTATTATAGATTACTGTATAGAGGCCAACAAAGACGAATTTTCAATTCTCTGCCAAGGGGCGAGGAAGGTAAGTTTTGTTTAGTCAATTTAGACTATCCAGAAGCCACCCGGTGACTTTAAAGTTTGAATTTTTGCACACTAATTCCCGTATTCACCACAGAAGGTTAGAAGTTAAACATGACGAAACTCAACAGTACTGTCAATTTCGTATTCAGCACAAAATTCTCTCGCCGTTATTGCAAACTTTGCATAACTTGAACCGAGAAATTTCGACCATCCAATTTAGGCAGTTTACATCTGTTTGAAGGCCTTGCGCATGCGCTTTTCTACTCACAATGGCGGCTATGGATGAAGTTCGTGAAATACACGACAGATTTTCTACATAAACTGGAAACAAGACTAATCAGAAAACATATTGAATGGTATGTCGCAGAAATTATTTAAATATAATGGGTGACATAGTATATATGGTTTTCATGTGACGTTATGCTTGGCGATTCGGATTCATACTAATGATACTACGTATTGATCTATTTAAAATTTAAATATAGATAAATTATATTTCGTGCTGATCTTGTGCTCAATGGATAATCTTATAACAGGCATTTATCTCTTTTTCTTTGTCTACAGTAATTTGAATTGTAGTGTTTTATACAGTAATTTACTATAGAACATTTAAATTTTGTCAACATAAAAATAATCTCGGATTTCTTGTTTATGTTAAATAGATTCAGTTATAAATGACTTATACTGCAATATTTAACCTGGCCTGTTTACATAACGTAAAGGTCAGATTTTTTATTGTTGTATTAGTCAGTGCAAAGACAGTTCCTAGGCAGTAGTTAAATTTATGTATGTTGCTTCTTAGTATATATATATATATATATATGCATTTCTTTATTTGTGTAACTCCCTGCTCTTCAACTGTAAAGTATTTTTGTTCTAATGATTGATATTTTTATAGTGTCATAATACAAAACATTCAAGAATATGAGTGTTTTGATAAAATTAATGTATCCACTATTAATGACTAATGAAATTATATAATAAGTTATAATTTAAATACAAATATACGCTAAGTTATAATTTCAGTTACTCGTTGAATGGATGTAAATGGGAGTCTTTATTGATATTCTATACATTCTATACACATAAATACACAACTAATTATCAAATTTTATGATATTTACTTTGAAGTAAGATGAGCTGCCAAATTTATATCAACTAGCAAGCTGTGGACTAGTTTGCTTTCAATTATCATTGTCCATAATTCATATTATGTTTTTTTTGTTTGTTTAACTGAAAATTATTTACATTCTATATGTAATTTTTCTTTCCAAACTTTGTTTACATTTTAACTATTGATAATTCAGACCTTGAAAATATTTTAATCACTGTATTGCCATGTACAAATTATGATATGAGAATTTAAAAAGCATGCATTGACACATTGATAAATTTTTTTGTGGATACTGAATAATTTTCATTATTTCTTGCATATATTTTGGGCTCAATGTGTATATTCATTAATTGTGCCAGAAAGATTGAGTCAGTCACAACTCTACTCAAAAAATAAGTTTGAGTCAGTCACAACTCTACTCAAAAGATAAGTTTGAGTCAGTCACAACTCTACTCAAAAGATAAGTTTATATTTCTGTTGTAATTCAAAACACATTAATATAAAAATATGTGAAACAACACAAGCATTTAAAGTTTGTCATCCATTTTCTAATATAATCGCTCCATTTGTTCATAAGATTTTGAATCCATGGATACAGACATCACCTCAAAAATGGCTGATTAAAGCTCAAGACATAAAACGTGCTCTTCCGCCGAAAACTCAAAGTCAAATTTTTTACCCTGCCACAATACTTCCCTATACATATTATATAGAGAAAGCAAAAATATATGTATCAAAAATTTGTTTTGATTAATTACGATAGCTTAATATTAACTCATTTGCCTTTGTTTCAAAACTAATAAACATAAAAATAATTTAACAATTATGTATTTTTATTTAGGCCTTTACGATTTTCCTAATAAATTTATAACTTCAAACAATAACATAATATCAGTTTTTATATAAAGCCTGAAACTAATTACGTTTATTTACCAACAAATCGGTATTTACCAATAAATCGGTAAACAGTTAATTTCAGAATTACCCTATTATTTCTCTACAAATGTACCAAATTTCATACTTTTGCATGCTATGGTTTTTGCGGTAATAGACAGAGAAAATCGATGGACGTACTAATACGAAAGGATTGTTTTCACTTCGAAAGTGCATTTCAATTTACAATTGCATCAATCCAATATTTTATAAATTCACGGTGATAAAAGTTCCATTTATTCTTGGCTAAAATTAATAATTAGAGGTATTGATAAATTTCCTGTTTTCAAAATATTCTAACATAAAATGTTAAATATCTCGAAAATGGTATGTGCTGGCTACACCGGAACGGAAATCACCCATTATCGTGAACCATTTAGCCATCACATGATGTTGCCCTTGCGCACACCAGTGGAGACAGAACACACTACTCCCAATAAAACAACATCCATTTCCGTAGGTGGAACTCGAACCCACAACCTGGTAGCCGAGTGAGCACAGTGAAACACTTGCCTTGGTTGCTCAGCCACCATGTTGGCCAGTGGCATAATTATGCCAATGCTGTGCATTGGGGCCCCGCCAAAGTTTAGGGGCCCACAATAGAAAGAAACATTAAAAAAGTAAAAAGAAATTGTGTGTAAAGCAGGGTGCAAAATAAGAGGTATCGCATCGCAAATCGCAATAGAAAATTTGTGTTTTGCTATGTAAAAATAAATTTTAATCGCATTTTGCGACTTAAATTTAAAAATCACAACAAATAATTCATAACGGTGAAAAAAAATCTTTCCGCAAACGTGCATGGCTCCTGTAATATTCATGTTTTTTTTTTTATATATTTCAAACCCGGTATCTCGATATGTTTATAGGCACTTTTTTTAGGAACTCGTGAAATAATAGTTGTGAACTGCTAGTCAAAATATCGAAACTGCTACAGAAATGAAATTTTGATTAGCAGTTTGCTACTGAAAAATATTCCCTTATTTTGCACCCTGGTGTGAAATAAAATTTAAATGGTAAATGTATAAAAGCCTATATCTGATTTCCGCCATATTTAAAAAAAGAAAAAACTTAATAAGGATCAGTGGCGAATTAACGAGGGAGACAGCATCTATCTCAAATAATTTACAATCAAGTAATTTTTATTTTAATTACATATATTACCTGAATTTATTTGAATACTAGATGGCGTTGAATGTCCGTTCTAACGTTTACAACATATTTTGTTAATATTTAAATTTGGTATAAGGGGGGGGGGGGGAGGGGTATCCTAATGAATCATCATTTCATCTAGAGCGGGTAATATAAACAAACTGGTTTTGTAGTATAAACAAACTGGTTTTGTTATATAAACAAACAGATCATTTCTTGCAGACTCTGCTATGTTACAATTGAGTATGGGTTCCCGTTTTGATTTTAGTATAATGATTGCGTTAGTGAATTATTGGATTGTAAGATAGTATTTCCTTTCAAGTTTGGGTTTTAGGCAAATGTGCAGTACTGAATTTATTTTGGATAAAAGAATGGCTGGGTCAAGACATTTTTTCCAACCATCGAAGAATATACTCACATGGTAATCGAAACGGATAATTATGAAAGTAATGCAAAATTTGTGGAACTTCGGTATTTCTGAAAAGCGCAGGGCTCTATGAATGTAAAGATTACAATGTTGGTATGTGCATGAATCCATGTTTTGAAATATATCATACGTAAAAGGCGTATTAATTAGTAACAACGTTATTTTTTTATAAAAAAATTGTACATAATCCCTATTAGCTATATAGAGTTTTGAGTACAATCATTTGGATATATTTCCTGCATGACAAATAATTATTTAAATCAAGTTAATTAATAATTTTTAATTTAAATTTTTAATATTTAAATAAAAATAGTTTGTGTGGAACGTATATATTAAATGCAAAATAAGTATTTCCTTTGTTCCTTAAAAAAGTAGAATGATGTGTTGAAGGTGTGAATTTATCTCAGGAGTTAGGCTTAGTGCAAAAAAATGTGTCGTCCTTTGGGTACAGTTCGGAAATGACATGCTACGTCCTTTAAGTCACAGCAGTTAAGGAATGCCGCCATCCACAAAGGGTTAAAACCAAATTCATTGCGAATGCAATATATAACTACACATTTTTAATAAGCTTGGAATTTTTTTAACAAGTGAAGAAGTAAAGCTTTATGAGTATTTATTTTCTTACATGTTTTCCTTGATTTCTATATTATAATTAAAATGGTATTTTCCATTGTGTTTTCCCGCATATAAAATTATTTAATTAGTTCTACAGAGAAACTCAAAACAGTGGTTTTACAGTAATAAAATTCCAAATTGTCATTAATTTATCGTCATTGTAATTCAGTTATTACAGTAAACTTACCAGATAAATAGTGTAGCCGGCAATAAGCAGCCACCGACAGGTAGGGGACAAATGGATGCTTTGCATAGAGGTTAGAAAGGCTTGGGGACCCTATGTCATATAAACAGTTTACGATAAAAATGTCAATAATTTGTAAAATAGGGGGTAGTAGGAGGGCTCGCGTTGGTTGCATAGGTGCCCAAAAATTCTGTGTGGCACTGTTTAGGTCCATTCGGCTGTATCATGTATCTACTATAATAGACTAAATGCTTTTATATGCAGATTTATGTTTATTGAAGTTTTCTTTGTAATTTTAAAATTAATTTAAATGTTTTTTTGCATACTGTACAACATAATTCAGAGTGTGTAATGCTTTAATCAAAAAAAATATTACATTCATTTTCCATTATTTTGATTTAAATTATTTTTTCATTTCTTATCCCCATTTTAGTTCAACATTTGATAATCTGGAATTTATTTGATACGGCTGAAGTTTACTGTATATTTTATTTTATTTGTAACCTAACTAAAATATATAGCATGAAACTTATTTGGAAATTTTTATCCCTGGTTTTCCATCTCCTAAAAGTATTTTATCACGCTTCGCCACTAATGATAAAATAATCGTATATTAAAAAAATCTAAATCCTGTCTTTAAATTTCCCAAATTTAGAAACCTGATATTAAAATATTTTTGTGTTTGCTGAGCTGGTTATCGTAAAATGCTATGATATGAATGCTAGTTTTTCAGAAGTGCATTCTTCATTAATATAATTTCTAATTATTTCTGCCACAGTGTCAATACCAAAACATTTGGTTTTGAAATTAAAATTAATAAAGAATTTTCTGAGGAATAGAGCAATATCCATATGCATTAGTATTACTTGGTTTAGCTGGAAGTTTCTGAAAAAAATGGAAGTCTTAGAATTAATCGATGTCTACAAGAGCTAAATCTAGACGAAAACCATTCTAGAAAACCGTCAAGACGAAAACCGTCGAAATGAAATTTGTCGACGTTTGATAGAAACGTTTGTCTTCTTTTTAAAAACATTAATATTTAATAAACTATTTTTAAGCACCTACTTTCTATTTTTCCATGGTAACTTTTTATGGAGATGTGAGTTTTATAGCAGCAGATAAGAAACCAATTTTATTCTTATTATTTAATGGGTAAAACCACATGGCACATAATATTCTTATGTCATTTACACACTATATATACAGAGCTTTTTTCATTTTGCATTGGAGCCCAATGTTTTTAGTCACACTACTGGTAATTTGTCTGATGACAATGCTTAAAATTAAACCGATTTTTCTATTTGGGTTATGTTGTGTAAATTAATCTAATTTTACTACTTATGAAATTGAGTTCTAGTTAAATGTTAGATCAATTTAAAATCTATTATTATTTGCACGTTGTACAAGCAAGCAAAAACAAGTTTTTTGGATGCTGGAAAACACTTCACAAAATTTTGGAATTTTAGAAAATTTACTGCCTGTTAGGACAAAAATGAACAAAATAAAAAGAACTAGAATATAAGTTATTCAAATTCAATTATGTCTTATAAACTAACATTTCAATTTGGATTTTTTTCACATCTTTAAATTACTATATTAGAAACTACTAGATACTATGTTAGAAACATTTAATACAAATTTGGCCACCACCAGTCTTAAATTTTTGTCATTATTTCTCCTTTTCCATTTGTAGAATTACAAACGTCAGCTATCTCTTGCCTGGCAATTGTTTTCTACTACACTCACTTTATTGGTTTTTATGTTGTCTGTTATTTGAATTTTACAATTCACCAACTCAATTACGAGTTCCTTCTCAAACGCCTAAAATATCATTCGAGCAGTCACGATTTCAAATTGAAAACAATCAAGAAAAAATTAATCAAAATTTAAAAAGCTCAAGTAATTTATTGGATCTGGCAGCACAGAAAAAGAAAATATTGTTTGCAGCTGCAAGCCCGAATGTACACAAACTCACGTGATGCGTCTCATCCAATAGAATTCCATCTTTTTTCCTGTGTTCCAGCAACCAAAAATCGATTAGGTAGAGTTGATTTTCGGGTGGTGAATACGAGTTTTTAGTGAAAATGCAACTGGTACGGACGAAGGACTTATGAACCAATGATTTCGCAAGTGGTTCGGTAGGAATGGTGAATACGGGGGTTATAGTATCAACCTAGGAGCAGCCGGATTTTCGATTTCGCCATCCCCGGAGTTGGACTAATTGTGGACGGGATCGGAAAGTCATCCTACAAAAGCTCTTGGTATTCAAGAATACTGTATCTTTGCACAGTTACGAACTGTATAAAATCTAACTGAGCCAATGTTTGATTTAGATGTCCATTTTCGATGCTACGATATATTGTTAAATAAAATAAAACTTAAAAAAGTCTCAACTTAATTTTTAGGAATACTAGTTTCATTCTTTTTGCCAAGCTTAAATACTAGTTTTAGAGTAAAGAAAATGGCAAAATGACGATGCATTAAGAACAGTGTTTATGATATAAAAGTTAATGTTGATAAAACAATATGTAACAAATCGTTAAAATAAAGTATTTTTATAAGATGTTAGCTTTATATAAACTAAGAAATTTTATCAATTTGCGACAGGTAACTTATACGTTCATATTTATATTCTGAACAGTGTCACAAAAAGTTGGTGGCTGCATTTTAAAGTGTGATAAATTTCGTTCACAATAATAAAAATTCCTGGAACATTTTCTTGAACAATTCTTGAAATGTAATTTCCGTCAAATTGAGAAAGGCAACTTATATATGAACTTATTCTAAACAGAGCATTGACAGTTGGTGACTGCATCTTAAAATGTGATAAAATTCGTTCACATTATAAAAAATTCTGGAACGCTTCTTTGAATATTTCTTGAAATGCAATTTGAACCACTGCTTCAAGCATATCAAATTGCTAAAGGAAATGATTTGGATATTTGTTTCATATCTGTATGTGAATTTAAGGGTGTATGAATACTTCATGTAGTATAGCTTTAGTTTGATGTTGCTGATACTTTAGTCTGGCGTTGTACGACGGTCATGAGACATTTGTATTCTTTTATTTTGTGTTGTGTTGTATTATATATTTATATAACTATATTTATGTTAGTCCCAAATTAATTGAGTTCTTGTAATAATATGGTTTATAAATTTTAAATAATATAAAATAAATTAAATTTTTAATTCCTTAGTTATTTTCAGTTTCACAGTTTTCTAGTATATTAAATTTGAAAGTATTTAATTTTGCTTCAGGGTGCACATTTCAAACGCATTTTATACCTTTAGTAGGCCGATTAATTAATGTAAATAACGTTAACTTTATTCTATACAAACCATTCCCGTTTAAAATAATTAAACAAGATTTATTATTTCTTAAAAATAAAGCGATAATTATAATTATAATTATATTCATCAATAATAATTGATCATCAATTAATAATTATATTTATCAATAATAATTGATCATCAATTAATAATTATGTTTATCAATACCCCCTTATTCATCAATTAATAATTATATTCATCAATACCACCTTATTTATCAATACTCCTTATTCATCAATTACTAATTATATTCATCAATAATAACTGATCACTAATTATTAATTATATTTAGTAATACCTCCTTATTCACCAATTAATATTTATATTCATCAATGCCACCTTATTCATCAAATAATAATTATATGCATCAATACCCCCCTTATTCATCAATTAATAATTATATTCATCAATAATTAATAATTATATTCATCACACCTATCTGTCAGAAAATTCAAATATAGTAAATAACGTTAACTTTGTTCTATATAAACGATTACCGTTTAAAATAATTAAGCAAGATTTATTATGGTTTCAAAATAAAGCAAAAATAATGAAATAAAGGCCAAATATTAAACATTTAAGAATCTTCTTCACTAATAGCGAACCTTTTTATAAAGTTAGTCTTCCATGTTTAAATTTATTTCGATATTGCATTTAGCTATAAATTCTCAAATTTACTACCCGTTAGGATAAAAACTACGGATATTTACTTCCGTCTGGAAATTTAATTAAAAATCTTCAAGCTAGTAGAGTATTGGCTCAAGAATTTCATTCTCAAACGCAATTTTATGGGATAAATTCTCGTATAAATCAAAAAGCACATTATTAAAAAAATCTAGTTTTATATTGCATATAAGCCATTTTATTCAGACATCCAGGAATGGAAATTTATAACGGAATACGATATCTTTTAATATGTTAAATTATTGTTAAGTTAAACATCCATAAATTTTTTTGGCATTTTTAATAGTGAGTTGCGTTATGAATAGAGCGTTCCAGATTGAAGGTAATCATAATTATTTATCTTCAGAACTTATTTTGAGCTTTCGCTAAGGTTTAGCTTCTTTACAAAGCATTCCGTTAATTGAGCTGAGCTTTAATTTAAAAATACATGTTCCGAGCGTTTCTCAGTTTTCAAATATGGCGATAAAATTTAAACGCGCGTCAAAAGTTTTCTTTGAAACCGGAAAAAGTTGTTCCAGCTTGATTTACTGGAGATGAGCTCCATAGTTGTTAGCTAACATAAGATTATAAAACTTTTATTTTTGCGTATACAGGGTTTCTAAGAAGTCAGGGTTTCTAAGTTTCCTTAAGCACCCCGATAACTTTGAAGGAAAGGTACACGAGTGATACTTTAGGTCTATGTACAGTAAAGAGACCATGTCCGATAGAATAAAAAGAATAAAAATGATTGCAGCGTCTCTAAAGTAGATCTTTAAAAAGTTATGATAACAAAATTGGAAACAAAGTGAGATAATTGAAAAACGCTAATAATAAAGTTGTAGAGTTATGTTTAATTAGTAGGAATCGGCAATAAACTGTTACAGAAAGTATTAATTTAGCACAATATGATTATTGGCGAATTGTTGCCATATTCTGGAATAATCCAATAACTAACACTTTGCAGAGTGAGCTTCGACGATAAGAGCTTGCGATCCCCCCCCCCCCCAGTAGTTCAGCGGTAGATTGAGTACGAAGATCCGTGGCTCGATTCCTGGTTGGGACATACGTTTTTTACAATGGCGCCCAAACCTGTAGGTTAGTGCAAATATGTCGGTGGTCTGAAATTGACCCTAGTACGATTAGTACGGATTCAGTGGACTCTCTTATATTGAGCGAGGATTTCCAATCGGGAGGTCAACGACTACGCTGGAAGCTAACCTGGAGGATAAAAATAGTACCAGGAGGCTAATCTGAGGTAAAAATAGCAGGATACGTCACAAAAATAATAAAATAAAGACCAAAATTTAAGCATTTAATAATTTGATTTAGTAATAACGAAGACTTTTTTATAAAGTTGGTCTGCTATTTTTAAATTTGTTTCGATATTGCATTCAGCCATAAATTTTCAAATTTACAACCCGTTAAGATAAAAACTCCGGATATTTACTTCCGTCTGAAAATTTAATTAAAAAACTTCAAGTTAGTAGAGTGCTGGATCAGGAATTTTATTCTCGAAAGCAATATTATAATATAAATTCTCGTATAAATCAAAAAGCACATAACGTATTAAAAACCTAGTTTTAAATTGCATATAAGCCATTTTATCCTAACATTCTAGAATATAAATTTATAACGAAATGCGATATTTTTTAATGCATTAAATTATTGTTAAAGTTAAACAGCCATAAAGTTTTCTGACATTTTTAATCGTAAGTTGGGTTATGAATAGAGCATTGCGGATTGAAGTTTTTTTAATGCGGACGTGATATTTTTTAATACTTTAAATTATTGTTAAGTTAAACAGCCATAAACTTTTCTGACAATTTTAATCGCGAGTTGCGTTATGAATAGAGCGTTCTGGATTGAAGGTAATCATAATTATTTATCGTCAGAAATAATATTGCACTTAAGATTTAGTTTCCAAACCGAGTGTTCCGTTAATTGAGATAAGCTTTAATTTAAAAATGCACGTTCTGAGCGGTTTTCAGTTCTCAATCACTGCCATAAAATTTAAACACATGTTAAATGTTTTCTTTAAATTTGGTTTCCAATTTGATTAAAAGAAGAATTTTATAATTATCAGCTGATATAGAATCATAAAACATTCATTTTTGAGAATACAGGGTTCCCCGAAAGTCCTTAAATACCCCAATAACTTTGTAAGGAAATGTCGGAGAGTGTACACGTTAGGTCTATATATAGTAAAGGAACCATGCCTGCTCGAATAAAAGTGATTGCAACGGTCTTAGGGGAGAATTTAAAATGTTAGTATCACTCACTCGGCAACAAAACAAACTAGAAGGAAAATGCCAACTGTACATTCATAGAGGATGCTCTAATGAGTAATTATCGAGACCAGGAATACTCGAAGGGGTATATGAAAGGCGATAAAAGCACGTCAAAAATTATATGATCAGGGAGGGTAACACTTTGACACTTACAATGTATGCCTGAGTACACTGTAATATTCTTTCTTGAATTCAAATGCGCATTGTTATTAACAAAGGGCATTTTGAAGAGGCTGTACACTAGATTCTTGTGCATGCAACTGTTGCTTATTTTCAAATTCATGAATAGGGCAGAAATTCACCAATAACAATATTACGTAAAATAAATGCCTTCTATAACAGTTTCATTGTCAATATATACTCTTTAGACAATGCTCTATAACTGTGACAGTTTTATTGTCAATTTATACTCATTCGACAATGCTCTATAACCGTAACAGTTTTTTTGCCAGATTATACTCATTAGACAATGCTCTATAACTGTAACAGTTTTATTGTTTTATTGTCAATTTATACTCATTAGACAATGCTCTATAACTGAGACAGTTTTATTGTCGATTTATACTCATTAGACAATGCTCTACAACTGTAACAGTTTTATTACCAATTTATACTCATTAGACAATGCTCTATAACTATAATAGTTTCATTGTCAATTTATACTCATTAGACAATACTCTATAACTGTGATAGTTTTATTGCCAATTTATACTCATTAAACAATGCTCTGTAACTGTAACAGTTTCATTGTCAATTATACTCATTAGACAATGCTCTATGACTGTAACAGTTTTATTGTCCATTTATACTCATTAGACAATGCTTTATGACTGTAACAGTTTTATTGTCCATTTATACTCATTAGACAATGCTCTACAACTGTAACAGTTTTATTACCAATTTATACTCATTAGACAATGCTCTATAACTATAATAGTTTTATTGTCAATTTATACTCATTAGACAATACTCTATAACTGTTATAGTTTTATTGTCAATTTATACTCATTAGACAATGCTCTATAACTGTAACAGTTTCATTGTCAATTTATACTCATTAGACAATGCTCTATGACTATAATAGTTTCATTGTCAATTTATTCTCATTAGACAATGCTCTATGACTGTAACAGTTTTATTGTCGATTTATACTCATTAGACAATGCTCTATAACTGTAACAGTTTTATTGCTTTATTGTCAATTTATACTCATTAGACAATGCTCTACAACTGTAACAGTTTTATTACCAATTTATACTCATTAGACAATGCTCTATAACTATAATAGTTTCATTGTCAATTTATACTCATTGGACAATACTCTATAACTGTGATAGTTTTATTGCCAATTTATACTCATTAGACAATGCTCTGTAACTGTAACAGTTTCATTGTCAATTATACTCATTAGACAATGCTCTATGACTGTAACAGTTTTATTGTCCATTTATACTCATTAGACAATGCTTTATGACTGTACCAGTTTTATTGTCCATTTATACTCATTAGACAATGCTCTACAACTGTAACAGTTTTATTACCAATTTATACTCATTAGACAAAGCTCTATAACTATAATAGTTTTATTGTCAATTTATACTCATTAGACAATACTCTATAACTGTGATAGTTTTATTGTCAATTTATACTCATTAGACAATGCTCTATAACTATAATAGTTTCATTGTCAATTTATTCTCAGTAGACAATGCTCTATGACTGTAACAGTTTTATTGTCGATTTATACTCATTAGACAATGCTCTATAACTGTAACAGTTTTATTGCTTTATTGTCAATTTATACTCATTAGACAATGCTCTATAACTGTGACAGTTTTATTGTCCATTTATACTCATTAGACAATGCTCTACAACTGTAACAGTTTTATTACCAATTTATACTCATTAGACAATGCTCTATAAATATAACAGTTTTATTGTCAATTTATACTCATTAGACAATACTCTATAACTGTGATAGTTTTATTGTCAATTTATACTCATTAGACAATGCTCTATAACTGTAACAGTTTTATTGTAAATTTATACCCATTAGACATGCTCTATAACTATGCCAATTTTATTGTCAATTTATACTCATTAGATAATGCTCTATAACTGTAATAGTTTCATTGTCAATTTATACTCATTAGACAATGATCGATAACTGTAACAGTTTTATTGTCAATTTATACTCATTAGACAATGATCTATAACTGCAACAGTTTTATTGTCAATTTATACTCATTAGACAATGCTCTATAACTATAACAGTTTTATTGTCAATTTATACTCATTAGACAATACTCTATATCTGTGACAGTTTTATTGTCAATTTATACTCATTAGACAATGCTCTATAACTGTAACAGTTTTATTGTCAATTTATACTCATTAGACAATGCTCTATAACTGTGACAGTTTTATTGTCCATGTATACTCACTAGATAATGCTCTATAACTATAACAGTTTTATTGTCAATTAATACTCATTAGACAATGCTCTATATCTGTGACAGTTTTATTGTCAATTTATGCTCATTAGACAATGTTCTATAACTGTAACAGTTTTATTGTCAATTTATACTCATTAGACAATGCTCTATAACTGTGACAGTTTTATTGTCAATTTATACTCATTAGACAATGATTTATAACAGCGTGTCCCAAACTTTTTCTTTCCGGTGTGTCCGATTATTTTTATACTTGTCCTTCGTGACCCAATAAAATTTTTATCGCATATATTGGCCTATATGCAAAATGAAACAGATTTGAGTGTCCATACAGTTTTCACATATTATAATAAAAAAGCATTCACCTTTACAAAAATGCAAATAAATCAAAGTGCGAGTAAAACCAAATAACTTATTTATGAGAAGTGTGATGCTGTTTCTTGTTAATTAGGAACTTTAGGTCTGGAGAAAAGATAATTAACTTTACTCTCAGATCTGGTTCTGCTGCCAATTGGTTTTCAAATTTATTAGGAAAACCAGTGTTGAAAAGCCTGCTTCAAGCTTATAGGTCGTGACAAAAGGCATTAGAAAATGTTTTGTTATTTCTGCTAAAACTGGGTTCTCCGGATGACAAGACAGCTAAAAACCTATCAGTGGTATTCTGTCGAAGACGTGCGGGATTGGGAAAAGACGTGAACGCAGACGGAGCGCGTCTTTCGTCTCGATTAATTGATAATCCACTCAACGTCCCGATTCACATTATTTACTCGTATTTTAATATTTGCTGAAAAAACGAAAACCAAATTACGAAACACCTAGGTTTTCGAAAGTTGTTTTAGGCCACCCGGCATTTTGCTTTTGTGGCCCGGTGCCGTGTCGCGACTCACCATTTGGGAAACACTGCTCTATAACTTTGTACTTAGCTTTTTTCGTCTATCTGGCTTTGTTACCGAGTTCCTCACTTTGACTTTTTAAATTCTCCGCTAGGGACGCTTTAATCTTTTTAATCTTATCAGTCATTGCCACCTTACTGTAGATAGACCTAATACACGCCCATCAGCATTTCCTTACGAAGTTATTGGGATGCTTAATATATCTAGGAACTTTGTGTAAATTACCAGCATTGTCTTTGTACATTAGATTATTACTTTTTTACATAATGTACTTGGCGTTGCCGGGTACAGGATACAAGCTGTTGACGTTAGTTGTTACACTCAGTGCACAGCGTAGCCCATTGGTTAGCGAGCTGGAGTTGCACTCGGTAGGCCCGGGTTCGATTCCAGCCACTGCCAAAACTGCCGCCGTGTTCATGCGGAGTCCGATCACGTTAAACATGTGGGTCCGAAAGTTCTTCCGAGAGGTTGGTGGTAGGGGAAGGAGGGTATGGTCCCTGTGGATGCCTCCCCCACTGGGTTCCGGTCTAAATTGAGTGGCACTTCCCGACCGTCCAAACAGTTACCTTACACCTTTCTGGTAGGTCGGACGGTCTGGGTTTCAACAACAACAACTCAGTGCATAGCGCCGACGGCCCTACCGTGCTGAAAACACCGGTTCTCGTTAGATCACCGAAGTCAAGCAGCATCGGGCGCGGTTAGTACTTGGGTGGGTGACCACCTGGGAACACCGCGTGCTGTTGGCACATTTCGGGCGCTGTAGCCCGGTGGTTTGCGCACTGGATTTTCACGCTGCCACAACTGCCGCCGTGTTCAAGGGGAGTACGATCACGTTAAACATGTGGGTCCGAAAGTCCTTCCGAGAAGTTGGTGGTAGGGGAAGGAGGGTACGGGCCTTGTGGATGCCTCCCCCACTGGGTTCCGGTCTAAATTGGGTGGCACTTCCCGGCCGTCCAAACGGTTACCTTACACCTTTCTGGTAGGTCAGACGGTCTGGGTCTCAACAACAACAACTCAGTGCATAGACCTTTCTGGTAGGTCGGACGGTCTGGGTCTCAACAACAACAACTCAGTGCATAGCAACAGATGAACCGGAGAATGAAGCCTTTTACCATTGAAATCGAAAATCTCATTTTTTATGGTTTGTTTCAAAAGGCACAGAAAATTAAAAAAAAAAAGACCCTGCTCACAACTAAAATTGCAACACCATGAGGAAATTGATGTATTCTTATGAAATTTACAACATATAATTGGACCATGGACATGTGCAAATGATCAAAAAATTATACCTGGAAAATGAAAGCATGGAATTTTATTGACATTAAATCAATATGGAATAGGCCCACCGCAAGCAGCTATGCAGGATTGAATACAATGAGGCATTTCGTCAATGAGATGGTCAATGGTGTGCTGAGGGATGGCATTCCACACAGCATGCAATTGGACTTGTAATTGAACATGGTTTGCTGGAATTGGGAGTTCTCTTAATCGGTGACCTATGATGTCCCAGATATGCTCAATTGGCGACAAATCCGGAGAATATGCTGGCGAAGCCAGGATATCAAAACCTTGTAGTCTATTCATAGTTACTCGTGCAGTATGTGGCCTGGCATAATCCTGCTGAAAAGGATGTCCAGGCCTGGTTGGCAGATATGGCTGTACCACAGATCTCACAATGTCAGAGACGTACCGTTATGAATTGATACTGCCAGAAACGTGGACCAAAGGTGTTCGTCCACCAAATGTTATACCATCCCAAACCATGGTATCACTTAAGGGGGGAGGGACTATGCCATGACTGATAGAAAAAGCTTTCTGGTGGCGTTGTTGAAAGAGCTGCTGCTCCAACCGGGAATCGTACCGCCATCTTCGTACTGGCAAGCTGAAGCTAATGGCCGTTGAGCTACTGGAACGGAATTGCAAGCTCATATCGTTGAAGTGTACTCTGAAGTGTACTCCACCCTATATGGTGTGCAACTAACAATCTGACTGACCACCTCCTGCTATTTTTACCTCAGGTTAGCCCATTACTGTTATAGTTATCCTCCAGGTTAGCTTCATGTATATTCTTTCATCTCCCGATTTGAAATCGGTGCTCAATACACAAGAGTCCACTGAATCTGTGCTAGTCGTACTGGGATCATTTTCAGACCCCGACATCTTCATTTTAACCTACAGAGTTGATTTGTCTGGACACCACTGTAATGAACGTTGCATGCCCAATCGAAAATCGAATCACGGATCTTTGTACTGGGCAGCCGATGCTCTACCGTTGAACTCCTGGGACGAAATTGCAAGCTCTTATCGTCGAAGCACTTGGAATTAGATATACACCCATATTTCTGCCAATGTATGGAATTGTGCTAATCTTCACTTTTTGGATGTAACGAAATAAGAATCGGATAAACTAAAACATGTATATTCCGATGCATTTAAAGCTAATAAACAAATATGAAGGAATTAATCTATGGATTCGATTCAAAGATAGTTAGAGAGAACGTTCTTTGATAATTCTAATGATATCAATATGAAAACACTTTGATAATAATTGCGATTGCTAAAGAATAGATTTGCGTGCAAACCGCTCAAAATTAAGCTTCAACATAGATAAACTACAATACTAATTCAAAAAGAAATCGCTTCGATGTGTTTACTCTTGGGATCCGAGGTATCCTTGCACCAAATTTCATCTCTATATATAACTTAGATTTTCCGCTACAGGCAACACGAGCGAACAAACATTCATTAGATTATCACTTGCATTAGATTTATCAATAAAGAAAACCTTTTACCTGCTTGCTCTATCTGATTTATATTTCAAACTTTTCATCAGTAATAAACAAGTGAGGTTGTATAAATGCAATTAAATAAAAAAAAATCCATTACTTTAGTTAGGCATTATTAAATTATTTCTCTTAAAGGAATTTATTACCACCAAATCACATAATTTCATTAAAACAAAGGATATAGCAGAAATTATTGATTCTGCCAAATGAAACAGCTAATATCTTTCCCATATTTTGGAAATAATGCCAGAAAGATGTAATTTATTGATAACAGGGTTATAATGATCCGGAATGTAATTTATGCTAATTATAATATTGGGTCCAATTAACTCATACAATTTGTTTAATTAATTTTGCTTGTTCTAGATGTGAATGCAATTATCTTTGTGTAAATTAAAAACATTATATCAGGAAGATCTGCATATTGTTGCAACATGCGAAAATAAAAAAGAAATCTATGCTGAAACTATAATTTAAGAGTGATGGAGGGAAGCGAATTTGTGCCTCTGGTTATGAATAGTCTTAATTTTCCAAACAAAGGTATATAGTTGTTGTGGAAACAGCAGTGTGCAAATATATACTTTCCCCATAATACATGGTAATGCCAGAGCCGTAGGCAGAGATGAAGTTGAAGAGGGGCTAGAGGGAAATTCAAGGGGGGGGGGGGGGGGAGTCAACAGTCTTGAAGGAGGGGTTCACCAAAAACACAATTAATCATTGGCATTTATTAACCATAAAGGTTAATATTATATATTTTAATGCATATAAATTATTAATAAATGCATATTTATATTTGCAAGCTAAGAGCCGATTACTAATATCTATATAGCTACTATACATTTCTATTAATATATAATAATTACAATTGATTTTAATGTAAACATTAATTAGTAGTAAAACTGTTATTAATTCGTAGAAAACTTCTGAAAGTTAATACAAGTTAATGCTTAATATTAACTCTTAACTACTTATCAGTTGATTCTTACTCTATAATGTATAACAGTGAACCCCGCAATAATACAAAAATATCTTATACTATTGTCATAATTTTTAAATATTTTTTAATTAAATATGTAAGTAAATTGATCGTTAGTATAAACACAAATTCAGCTGAATTAAAAATCTTTGAAACGAAGTAATTTATAAAAAATGTTAAAGAAAGTTTCTATGCAAAATTTGAATGACAGTTTATATGAAATTTCATATCACTACTAAAAATTTAATATTTTTATCGGGGGGGGGGGGGTGAGTATACTTCTTGAGGGAGATTAGCCCCCTCCTTGGCTACGGTCCTGGGTAATGTATTGGGAAAGTATTGAAATAGTGTAAAAAGTTGAAATGCGACATGAATTTTTTGACAGATTTACACACTTCAGGCACTCTAGAGTATGAAAAATTGCTTCGTAGGGTGATATCTATGTGTGTGTCTGTTTGTCTGTCTGTTTGTGGCAGTTTGTCTGTTTAATGCATATATCTATTATAGCTTAAAAACTTTTCGACGAAACTTTACAAAATTTGGTAGATCAGTCAGTTGTTGATTACCCTGGTTCTGAGAAGATTTTGGTACGATTCGGAAAAATAGAGCCTGCCTTTGCTTTGCAAAATGCCCCGCAAAAATCGTCAAAATCTGAAAGATACGATTAAATATGCTGAAATGATTAAATAAAATGCTTGGTCTGCACGTAATTTTGAATGACAGAGCGAATAAAACCAACCTACTTTAGGCTGAACCATTCTCGAGATATTAAGGCTTTCGGAATTTCGAGGAGCTGACGATGTTTATCACTGTAGTTAAAAACAATTCAATTAAATTTCTTAAACTGTTGTAAATAAGCCACTTGGGGATTATCCTGAAGCTGATTAGATTTTGGTGTGATTCGAAAAAATAGAACTAGCATTTGTTTTGCAAAATGGCCCGCAAAATCGTCAAAATCTGAAATAAAAGGCTAAGTATGCCTAAAAGTATTCATTAAATGCTTATTTAAAGTCATCAGCTGCCGCCTATGTAATATTTTTAATACACATGACGACTTAGACAGGTGTAATGATGCTGCATTTCTATCTTCTTAAGAGTTTTCTAGGAAAAAAGAAGCCAACTGAATTTTTCAAAATTGTTTATTTCAGTGCAGAAAGTGGAAATAATTTTTTTTTTAAAGAAACATTTTATTGGAATTTTTTTTATTTTAAACAAATATTTTTTTTACTAAAAGTTCAACATTTATTACCCCCCCCCCCCTCTAGAATCCCCATAACTATCCCTAGCTGAAATTCTTCCTCACCTCACGTTATTAAAAACACTCAACTTCACTCGTACCGAATTCCTTATAACATAGTTTTCCCCAAAGGAAATAATTTTCTTATTAAAACAACTCTTTCCCGCAATCTAATTAGTAGTTCTCAAATTTATGGTACTGTGGTTTTTTTCAAAGAACTAAGAGTCCTACAGAGGAATACTCAAAGCGAGCGAAGATCCAAGACTTAACTGGGATCATTACAGACAACTCACCCGGGTTTGATTAAAAGCCTTCCGAATGTTTTTAATCACAAAGCAGAAAGCACTGTCATTATAGTTTGAGTTATAAGCAAGAGTAATTTTCCAAACGAAGGCTGTATATGCATACCTGAGCGTGATATATAACCGTTATTTTCAACTACAGACGGATTTGGTACTAATATATATATATATTCCATGTTCTATCGAAAAATGAACAGGAATACAAGAAGCGCTGTGATGTGAATAATTTATAATTATATTTCGAAAAATTCATTTTAAGAGCAAGCGGTTGGGCGGAAAATTATTTGAGCGTAGGGATTGATTTTCGGAACAGCTGTATTTTAACAGATAAGAATTCGCATTAGTGAATTAAAAGGTAGACAAAATGATGTGGTTTTAAAAGATTTTTTTCTAAAATTTAAAGGAAATATAAATTTTCGGGAAGTAAGGTACGCATGAGGACTGATAATTAAAATATGTTTTCCAACAGGATTTTCTAGGTAGTACTGTTAACAATGATTTAATTAAGATCGGATAAGGGGAAGGCCTACAATATTTTGAACATTTTTTCTAAAAATTACAAAATCATTACAAAATCAAGAAATTTATGAAGCAGCCTTTATGGGGTGGTAAACGGTGTTCACTCTTTATTTCTGACGAAATTTTCAAGCATTTTTATTCTCTGTTGCATACTTATTTCTTACAGTCATACAAATTTTGGGGAAAAGCGCAAATACCATTTGCAGAGTCCACTTAGACGACAAGAGCTTGCAATTTCATTCCAGTAGTCCAGTCGGCTGGCCCGTTCGCAGATCCAGGGTTCAATTCCAGGTTGGGACAGCAAGACTATTTACAATAGCGCCCGAATAAATCAACGTTGTAGGTTAGTGCAAATATGTTGAAGGTCTGCAAGTAACCCCAGTTCAACGGTAGACCGTCAGCTGGCCAGTTCGGAGATCCAGGGCTCGGTTCTCAATTGGGACAGCAAGACTCTTTACACAATTTCAGATCCGGAAGTGGAAATCATCATTAAACCTCTCTTATCCCCTCTGGAAATCAATGCTGAATTCATTCATATAATCCATCAACAGAGATCTGTCTATAGATAAGAAATAAAAGTTACACGGAAAATGTAAATTACTTAATTGGAAGTGAAAGCTCAAAAATTAGAAGTAACAATTGCTAGTATATGTCCTTACACCCTCCAGAATTTGATACTGAATCCATATCTACTATTATATATGCTCGATCTGTATTCTAACAAAGAGATATTTCAAAGAAAATTTTAAGTGCAAGTTTAAATTCTTTGCGAATTACCCCACCTCGTAAAGAATTTGATGTTGCATCCATATCAGTTACCATCTAAGCTCTATCTATAGAGAATATTGAGATATAGATATTTGAAATAAAATGAAAAATTTTGAACTGGAAATGCAAAAATAATTGGCAGTGGAAATCCTGAATCCCCCATCTCCACTGAAAATCGATGCTGACTCCATATCAGTCGTCATCTAATCTCTATATGTAGTAAATCTTGAGAAATAAAAGCTTCAAAGAACAGTGTTTAATAAAAACAGTAGAGTTACGACGTATATTCTCAAAACGTGGGTTTACTCTCAGAATACAAAAATGAGTATTCATTTCTGGAAAACTAACACATTTATTTAAAATCCTCATCAGGAACAGTTTATAGGTTATATCACTATAGCTATCTTACAAGGTCACTAAAGAACTGCCAGGTACAATAAAGCAACAATTAAAAACCCAATTAAGTCACAAAATAGTAGAAACTATTCCCAAAACGCTGATGCATCTCACAGTTAAATTTAGCTCGTATTACTAATCAACTGCCAGGTACATTAAAGAAACAATTAAAAACTCAAATAATTTTGAAAACAGTAGAAACTATTCTCAAAATGCTGATGTATCTCACAATTAAATTTGGCTCGTATTACTAATCCACTGCCAGGTACATTAAAGAAACAATTAGAAACTCAACTAATTCACAAAATAGTAGAAACTATTCTCAAAACGCTGATGTAACTCACAATTAAATTTGGCTCGTATTACTAATTCACTGCCAGGTACATTAAAGCAACAATTAAAAACTCAATTAATTCACAAAATAGTAGAAACTATTCTCAAAACGCTGATGTATCTTACAATTAAATTTGGCTCGTATTACTAATCAACTGCCAGGTACATTAAAGCAACAATTAAAAACTCAACTAATTCACAAAATAGTAGAAACTATTCTCAAAAAGCTGATGTATCTTACAATGAAATTTGGCTCGTATTACTAATCAACTGCCAGGTACATTAAAGCAACAATTAAAAACCCAATTAAGTCACAAAATAGTAGAAACTATTCTCAAAACGCTGATGTATCTCACAGTTAAATTTGGCTCGTATTACTAATCAACTGCCAGGTACATTAAACAAGCAATTAAAAACTGAAATAATTTAGAAAATAGTAGAAACTATTCTCAAAATGCTGATGTATCTCACAATTAAATTTGGCTCGTATTACTAATCCACTGCCAGGTACATTAAAGAAACAATTAGAAACTCAACTAATTCACAAAATAGTAGAAACTATTCTCAAAACGCTGATGTAACTCACAATTAAATTTGGCTCGTATTACTAATCAGCTGCCAGGTACATTAAACAAGCAATTAAAAACTGAAATAATTTAGAAAATAGTAGAAACTATTCTCAAAATGCTGATGTATCTCACAATTAAATTTGGCTCGTATTACTAATCCACTGCCAGGTACATTAAAGAAACAATTAGAAACTCAACTAATTCACAAAATAGTAGAAACTATTCTCAAAACGCTGATGTAACTCACAATTAAATTTGGCTCGTATTACTAATTCACTGCCAGGTACATTAAAGCAACAATTAAAAACTCAATTAATTCACAAAATAGTAGAAACTATTCTCAAAACGCTGATGTATCTTACAATTAAATTTGGCTCGTATTACTAATCAACTGCCAGGTACATTAAAGCAACAATTAAAAACACAACTAATTCACAAAATAGTAGAAACTATTCTCAAAAAGCTGATGTATCTTACAATGAAATTTGGCTCGTATTACTAATCAACTGCCAGGTACATTAAAGCAACAATTAAAAACCAAATTAAGTCACAAAATAGTAGAAACTATTCTCAAAACGCTGATGTATCTCACAGTTAAATTTGGCTCGTATTACTAATCAACTGCCAGGTACATTAAACAAGCAATTAAAAACTGAAATAATTTAGAAAATAGTAGAAACTATTCTCAAAATGCTGATGTATCTCACAATTAAATTTGGCTCGTATTACTAATCCACTGCCAGGTACATTAAAGAAACAATTAGAAACTCAACTAATTCACAAAATAGTAGAAACTATTCTTAAAAATCTGATGTATCTTACAATTAAATTTGGCTCGTATTACTAATCAACTGCCAGGTACATTAAAGCAACAATTAAAAATTCAACTAATTCACAAAATAGTAGAAACTATTCTCAAAACGCTGATGTAACTCACAATTAAATTTGGCTCGTATTACTAATTCACTGCCAGGTACATTAAAGCAACAATTAAAAACTCAATTAATTCACAAAATAGTAGAAACTATTCTCAAAACGCTGATGTATCTTACAATTAAATTTGGCTCGTATTACTAATCAACTGCCAGGTACATTAAAGCAACAATTAAAAACTCAACTAATTCACAAAATAGTAGAAACTATTCTCAAAAAGCTGATGTATCTTACAATGAAATTTGGCTCGTATTACTAATCAACTGCCAGGTACATTAAAGCAACAATTAAAAACTCAATTAATTCACAAAATAGTAGAAACTATTCTCAAAACGCTGATGTATCTTACAATTAAATTTGGCTCGTATTATTAATCAACTGCCAGGTACATTAAAGCAACAATTAAAAACTCAACTAATTCACAAAATAGTAGAAACTATTCTCAAAAAGCTGATGTATCTTACAATGAAATTTGGCTCGTATTACTAATCAACTGCCAGGTACATTAAAGCAACAATTAAAAACTCAACTAATTCACAAAATAGTAGAAACTATTCTCAAAACGATGATGTATCTTACAATTAAATTTGGCTCGTATTACTAATCAACTGCCAGGTACATTAAAGCAACAATTAAAAACTCAACTAATTCACAAAATAGTAGAAACTATTCTCAAAAAGCTGATGTATCTTACAATTAAATTTGGCTCGTATTACTAATCAACTGCCAGGTACATTAAAGCAACAATTAAAAACCCAATTAAGTCACAAAATAGTAGAAACTATTCTCAAAACGCTGATGTATCTCACAGTTAAATTTGGCTCGTATTACTAATCAACTGCCAGGTACATTAAACAAGCAATTAAAAACTGAAATAATTTAGAAAATAGTAGAAACTATTCTCAAAATGCTGATGTATCTCACAATTAAATTTGGCTCGTATTACTAATTCACTGCCAGGTACATTAAAGCAACAATTAAAAACTCAATTAATTCACAAAATAGTAGAAACTATTCTCAAAACGCTGATGTATCTTACAATTAAATTTGGCTCGTATTACTAATCAACTGCCAGGTACATTAAAGCAACAATTAAAAACTCAACTAATTCACAAAATAGTAGAAACTATTCTCAAAAAGCTGATGTATCTTACAATGAAATTTGGCTCGTATTACTAATCAACTGCCAGGTACATTAAAGCAACAATTAAAAACTCAATTAATTCACAAAATAGTAGAAACTATTCTCAAAACGCTGATGTATCTTACAATTAAATTTGGCTCGTATTACTAATCAACTGCCAGGTACATTAAAGCAACAATTAAAAACTCAACTAATTCACAAAATAGTAGAAACTATTCTCAAAAAGCTGATGTATCTTACAATGAAATTTGGCTCGTATTACTAATCAACTGCCAGGTACATTAAAGCAACAATTAAAAACTCAACTAATTCACAAAATAGTAGAAACTATTCTCAAAACGCTGATGTATCTTACAATTAAATTTGGCTCGTATTACTAATCAACTGCCAGGTACATTAAAGCAACAATTAAAAACTCAACTAATTCACAAAATAGTAGAAACTATTCTCAAAAAGCTGATGTATCTTACAATTAAATTTGGCTCGTATTACTAATCAACTGCCAGGTACATTAAAGCAACAATTAAAAACCCAATTAAGTCACAAAATAGTAGAAACTATTCTCAAAACGCTGATGTATCTCACAGTTAAATTTGGCTCGTATTACTAATCAACTGCCAGGTACATTAAACAAGCAATTAAAAACTGAAATAATTTAGAAAATAGTAGAAACTATTCTCAAAATGCTGATGTATCTCACAATTAAATTTGGCTCGTATTACTAATCCACTGCCAGGTACATTAAAGAAACAATTAGAAACTCAACTAATTCACAAAATAGTAGAAACTATTCTTAAAAATCTGATGTATCTTACAATTAAATTTGGCTCGTATTACTAATCAACTGCCAGGTACATTAAAGCAACAATTAAAAATTCAACTAATTCACAAAATAGTAGAAACTATTCTCAAAACGCTGATGTAACTCACAATTAAATTTGGCTCGTATTACTAATTCACTGCCAGGTACATTAAAGCAACAATTAAAAACTCAATTAATTCACAAAATAGTAGAAACTATTCTCAAAACGCTGATGTATCTTACAATTAAATTTGGCTCGTATTACTAATCAACTGCCAGGTACATTAAAGCAACAATTAAAAACTCAACTAATTCACAAAATAGTAGAAACTATTCTCAAAAAGCTGATGTATCTTACAATGAAATTTGGCTCGTATTACTAATCAACTGCCAGGTACATTAAAGCAACAATTAAAAACTCAATTAATTCACAAAATAGTAGAAACTATTCTCAAAACGCTGATGTATCTTACAATTAAATTTGGCTCGTATTATTAATCAACTGCCAGGTACATTAAAGCAACAATTAAAAACTCAACTAATTCACAAAATAGTAGAAACTATTCTCAAAAAGCTGATGTATCTTACAATGAAATTTGGCTCGTATTACTAATCAACTGCCAGGTACATTAAAGCAACAATTAAAAACTCAACTAATTCACAAAATAGTAGAAACTATTCTCAAAACGATGATGTATCTTACAATTAAATTTGGCTCGTATTACTAATCAACTGCCAGGTACATTAAAGCAACAATTAAAAACTCAACTAATTCACAAAATAGTAGAAACTATTCTCAAAAAGCTGATGTATCTTACAATTAAATTTGGCTCGTATTACTAATCAACTGCCAGGTACATTAAAGCAACAATTAAAAACCCAATTAAGTCACAAAATAGTAGAAACTATTCTCAAAACGCTGATGTATCTCACAGTTAAATTTGGCTCGTATTACTAATCAACTGCCAGGTACATTAAACAAGCAATTAAAAACTGAAATAATTTAGAAAATAGTAGAAACTATTCTCAAAATGCTGATGTATCTCACAATTAAATTTGGCTCGTATTACTAATTCACTGCCAGGTACATTAAAGCAACAATTAAAAACTCAATTAATTCACAAAATAGTAGAAACTATTCTCAAAACGCTGATGTATCTTACAATTAAATTTGGCTCGTATTACTAATCAACTGCCAGGTACATTAAAGCAACAATTAAAAACTCAACTAATTCACAAAATAGTAGAAACTATTCTCAAAAAGCTGATGTATCTTACAATGAAATTTGGCTCGTATTACTAATCAACTGCCAGGTACATTAAAGCAACAATTAAAAACTCAATTAATTCACAAAATAGTAGAAACTATTCTCAAAACGCTGATGTATCTTACAATTAAATTTGGCTCGTATTACTAATCAACTGCCAGGTACATTAAAGCAACAATTAAAAACTCAACTAATTCACAAAATAGTAGAAACTATTCTCAAAAAGCTGATGTATCTTACAATGAAATTTGGCTCGTATTACTAATCAACTGCCAGGTACATTAAAGCAACAATTAAAAACTCAACTAATTCACAAAATAGTAGAAACTATTCTCAAAACGCTGATGTATCTTACAATTAAATTTGGCTCGTATTACTAATCAACTGCCAGGTACATTAAAGCAACAATTAAAAACTCAACTAATTCACAAAATAGTAGAAACTATTCTCAAAAAGCTGATGTATCTTACAATTAAATTTGGCTCGTATTACTAATCAACTGCCAGGTACATTAAAGCAACAATTAAAAACCCAATTAAGTCACAAAATAGTAGAAACTATTCTCAAAACGCTGATGTATCTCACAGTTAAATTTGGCTCGTATTACTAATCAACTGCCAGGTACATTAAACAAGCAATTAAAAACTGAAATAATTTAGAAAATAGTAGAAACTATTCTCAAAATGCTGATGTATCTCACAATTAAATTTGGCTCGTATTACTAATCCACTGCCAGGTACATTAAAGAAACAATTAGAAACTCAACTAATTCACAAAATAGTAGAAACTATTCTTAAAAATCTGATGTATCTTACAATTAAATTTGGCTCGTATTACTAATCAACTGCCAGGTACATTAAAGCAACAATTAAAAATTCAACTAATTCACAAAATAGTAGAAACTATTCTCAAAACGCTGATGTATCTCACAATTACTTTTGGTTCGTATAACGTGAATTCTCTCCAACCGGACAACGACTTCCTTATACAGGGTGTCCCAATTACATTGACGTCGGCTTTTATTCCTTAAATATTGATCTTAGATATATACAGTGTGTTCGTAAACTCTTTTGACAAAATATTGTTCGTTTTGAGGGGTGATAGTACCCATCAAGACGAACAATATTTACTATGGAACCTAGGGTTTCATTCCAATCCAGAGTGTCAGAAAAGAGTAACTTCGAAACACGTCCAGCAAGCATAAGTCGCCACTTCGGACGTCATAGCTGTCGTGCCGGAGAAGTATCACAACTCCAGGACATCATCGTCAAGCAGGTACTGTATGCAAATTTCCAGTGACAAGAAGCAGCAACGACAGTTGCAGCTGATTGGCTGATTGGACGTAGTGGACCTGTGACTTGGCCTCCACGATCACCGGAGCTCAACCCACTGGACTTCTTCTTCTGGGGGCACATAAAATCATTGGTGTATGAGGCGCCTGTGGACTCCGTAGAAAATCTCGTCGCGAGAATCGTTGTTGCAGCGGATAGGATAAACACATCAGCTGTCTTCGAGAGGGTGCGCCAGTCGTTCATTCGCCCGTGTGAATTGTGTAATGGCACTCTTGGCCGTCACTTTGAGAATCTGCTTTGAGTCTTTCTCTGGTGTAAATAAATGGGATTGTGCAACTTATGATTACATTAATTCTCCTTATTTTCACTGTTGAAAATTCAACTTTAACTTTACGCTTTTCTGACACTCAGAGTGGAATGCGACGGTACCATAGTAAATATTGTTCGTCTTGACGGGCGCTATCACCCCTCTTATTTTGTCAAAACTGTTTACGAACACCTTGTATAATAAATTAAAAATTTGCGTAAAAAAAGGTACAGGATTTTATGAAATCGATAAAAATTTTCAGGGGATTAAATTTTAAGAAATATAAAATTTAAATTTTTATACGGTCCCCGTACAAAACCATTTCCAACGAGTAAAATATGTCCCATACACTAATAAGGTGATGTACAAAATTTCAGCATTTTATCATAAAATGTCCCAGAGATATGTTTAAACAAAGTTGGTGAGGTAAAATATACACTTATATAATACAAAGTGTAATTATAATACAAATATACACTTATATAATACATTTATATAATCAGAAATTAAAATGTAAATGTTTACGGCAAGAGTGCAAATGACGCAACGCAGAAATACATCATAGGCTTGTTATCAGGCGAATGCAGCTCTGTACTGGCATGGATGGAAAACATTTTGAACAAGCTTTGTAATCTTTGTGTAAAGTTATCATTTCTACACAGTGCAGATACTGTTGTACCAATAAATATCAAAATTATTATTTATTATGTAATCATTGTTTTCTTTCTTAATTCGTATATGACCCCTGAAACGCGATCTGCCGACATGATTTTTCATCTCTGAGAATCCATGTCCATGCATCGGAAAGTGGTTTAAGTTAGCATCTTTGTCTTTTCATATCTCTGGGACTTTTTATGATAAAACTCTGAAATTTTGTACATCATCTTATTAGTGTATGGGGCACATTTTACTCATTGGAAATGTTTTTGTACGGGGACCGTATAAAAATTTAAATTTTGTATTTCTTCAAATTTAATTCCCTTGAAAATATTAATCGATTTCATAAAATTCTGTTCCTCTTTTTATCCAACTTTGTAATTAATTATATATGTCTAAGATCAATATTTAAGGAATAAAAGCCGAGGTCAATGTTTTTGGGACACCCTGTATATTATTCATAGAAATTCTTAGAAAGAGGGCGGTATCATCAAAATTAGCCGATATTTCTAGTGGATTCGAAAACGTGCCAAAATCACCCAGTTGGCGCAGGTTTCGCCAAACCTGCCCTAAAAAATTTGCCCTATAAAGTCACCAATGTGCTAAAACCCTATTTTCACGTGATAGCAATGGTTGCTTGTAAAAGTATCTTCACGTAGCTGGGAGGTAAAGCACAGTGAAGTATTTTACATATTCGTAACAATAATATGACGAAAGTTTAGCAGTTAATAACTATGTAAAATATTTTTTTTTTAATTATCATTTTATATGACATTTTTTATTTAGAAGTGACCAGCATTATTTAGAGAATGATAATGCCGAGCATTAAAAAAGAACTCGTCCACAATGCAAAATACAAGAAAAAAGCCATTTACAAAGTTGTAGAGCATTGTCTATTGAGTAGGAATCATCCATTGAACTGTCATAAATGGCATTTGCTCGGAACAATATGGTAATTAAGGAATCTCTGTCTAGGAATTCTAGGAATTCTAAAATGATAAAACCTTATTTGCACAGGAATCCAATACACTTTTCGAATTGACTTTCATCGGCAATAATGCCCATTTGATTTGGAGAAAGAATATTGATTTGGAGAAAGAATATTATTGCTGCGTGCTTGGCAAGTATGCATGTGCCACCGTGTTATAGACCCTACGGGTAAGACTTTTTGACAGCTATATACTCCACAACTCTGTAACTTTCTTTTTTATCAATTAGCTTTATTGCCGAGCTCGTTATCCTAAATTTTTAATTCTCCTGTGATCACTTTTATTCGGTCGGGTCTCTTTACCATAGTGTACATTCTTGGATCTTTGCTTACAAAGTAAATTGCGGCGCTAAAGGTCTTACAAAGTAATTGGTGCGCGGAAAGGCAAAGTAATTGGTGTGCAATGTAATTGATATGCTGAAGGGCTTACAAAGTAATTGGGGTGTTGAAGGGGTTACAAAGTATTTGGGATACTGAAGGGCTTGCAAAGTAATTGGTGTGTTGAAGGGTTTACAAAGTAATTGGTGTGCTGAAGTGCTTACAAAGTAATTGGGGTGCTAAAAGGCTTACAAAGTAATTGGTGTGCTGAAGGTTTTCCAAAGTAATTGCGGTGCTGAAGGGCTTACAAAGTAATTGGGGTGCTGAAGGGCTTACAAAGTAATTTGTGTGCTGAAGGGCTTACAAAGTAATTGGTGTGCTAAAGGTCTTCCAAAGTAATTGCGGTGCTGAAGGGCTTACAAAGTAATTGGGGTGCTGAAGGGTTTACAAAATAATTGGGGGTACTGAAAGGATTACAAAGTAATTGGGGCGATGCTTTCTTAGGAACATTATATAAATATTAATCTAAACATTTATCCAAACATGTATATATGAAAGCCTACATGGATGTAAATGACTTGAAACTTGTGTGAAGCCACATCGTACGGTGCGACATTTATAAGTATCAAAACCACAACCAACTAAAACCTTATAGCACAAATTCTGCAAAATAAATTATTTTTCTGAAATTAAACTCTTTCTCAAAGCAATTAGCAACTTTTGGGATTTAGGAAATGCGGCGACTTTTTTTTTTAATGATCTAAGAGGACCATAAATCAGTAAAATACTTTAAAAAGGCGTGAAAATTCAGAAATAGTGTTGATCGTAATAGACAACTCACCTGAGTTTGATTAAAAACCTTCCCAGTGTTCTAATAACAAAGCAGAGAACATTGTCATTATGGCCTGAGTTATAGGCAAGAATAATTTTCCTAGCACAAAATGAATAAATACCCGAGCGTGATATGGAGGAATTATTTTTACTCACGGGCGGATTTGGTACGGAATCATATTTTATGTCCTATCGAAAAATAAATAGACGAGAAATGCTTTGATTTAAATCTTCTTATAATAAAGGAAGATGTTTGTGTGTGTGTGCGTGATCTGTAGCGAGAAACCTAAGCATCGTGTGACCATGAAATTTGGTGCACAGGTATTTCAGGACCCGTGAAGGGGCACCATGGTGTTATTTTTTAAAAATTTGTTTTTTAGCTATTTTATGTTTTAGCACCATTATCACACAAATGATTTCTTTAGTGATTGAATCTATTATCTTTCACAGTAACTATTATCTTTCAAGAAACTTTTAGTTTTCACAGATACTGCGAATATCATGCACTGATCCTAAATAAAAAGCAAATTCTTGAACCTCTTTGTTCTTTAATTATACATTTTTTTAAGCGAGAGAACTCTTCAAATGTTTCAATACTTTCACTCGAGCGAAGCCCCTCCGTCCGAAAAATCGGCTGTACACCCTTCACGGCTAGACCACTAGCGCCATCTATTAGCAAACACATTTAATTAGATTTCTTTCCTGTACATTTACTTTATTCTTTCTTTTTCGTGGCTAAACTGATTTCGCATTACGTCGGGATTTATATTTTATAAGGAGATCGTGCGACTGGGAAGTGAAAGTATTATTTAAGTAGCAAGCGCTTATTTAATTATTTATAAGTAGCGACCACTTATTTAGGATGTATTATTTAAGTAGTGGGTGCTTATTTAATTATTTATAAGTAGTGACTGCTTATTTAGGGCGTATTATTTGAGTAGCAAACGCTTATTTAATTATTTATAAGTAGCGACCATTTATTTAGGATGTATTATTTAAGTAGTGGGTGCTTATTTAATTACTTATAAGCAGTAGGTGCTTATTTAATTACGCATAAGTAGTGGGTGCTTATTTAATTATTTATAAGTAGTGGGTACTTATTTTATTATTTATAAATAATGATCGCTTATTTAGGATGTATTATTTAAGAAGCGGGCGCTTATTTAATTATTTATAAGTAGTGACCACTTATTTAGAATGTATTATTTAAGTAGTGGGCGCTTATTTCATTATTTAAGAGTAGTAGTCGCTTATTTAGGATGTATTGTTTAAGTAGTGGGTGCTTATTTAGGATGTATTATTTAAGTTGCGGGTGCGTATTTAATTATTTATATTATAAGTAGTAGCAGCTTATTTAAGTAACGAGCGCTTATTAATTATAAGTAGTGATTGCTTATTTTGGACCCGGGCAATCCGTTCTAGTAATTTATAAATTATATTTCAATAAATTCATTTTAAGAGCAAGTGGAAAATTATTTAAGAGTAGGGATTTATTTTCTGACAGCAGTTTTGACAGATAAGAACCTGTTTTAAGCAATTTAAAATTAGACAGAATAAGGGATTTGCTAAACAGCTTTCCTGAAATATAATTAGCAAGTTTCCAAATTTATGGTATTGTGGTGTATTTTTAATGACTTAAAAGATCCACAAATCAGAAGGATATTAAAAGAGAGTGTGATTATCCAATCAACGCTGATCGTAAAAGACAATACACCTGAGTATGATAAAAATCTTTTCGAGTGTTTTAATCACAAGAGATCATTTCCAATATTTAGTTTGAGTTATAGCCAGAGGTAATTTGCTTAATGCTGACTGTATAAATACCCTAAGCGTGATATACTGATATAGAACCACTATTTCCATTCACAGTTGGATTTGGTACGAATTTATATTTTATGTGCTTTGGGGAAATGAAAAGGCACGGGATAAAAGCATTGTGGTTTGAATAATTTATAAATTATATTTCGATAAATTCATTTTGAAGCGAGTGTTTGAGAATAAAATTATATAAGGGTTAGAATTGATTTTATTCTCGGTTGTGTTTTCCAGATTGTTTTCCAAGTCGTTTTAATGAATTTAAAGGTAAACAGAATTAGAGGATTTTAGATAAGCTTTTTTTTAATTTTAAGAGAAGAGAATATTTTTGAGAATGTCAGGGATTATAAGAAATATTCACGCATCTCATAAATATTGCAAAATGCACCTGATTTAATTTTATTCGTGCTTTCATAAATGATTTATTCATTACTAGAATGAATTACTCGGCGTGCCTAGCGTTCTAAATGAGCGTCCACTAAGTATAAATAATTAAATAAGCGCCCTCTACTTAAATAATAAATTCCAATACAATTTAAAATGGTTTTGATCCTGAAATTGCACGCGCTGTCCCCAAAAGAAATAAACAAATGAATAAAATAAAATAATAATGAATTAAAAAATTAAATAATATAATATATAAATAAATAAATAAATAAAATAAAGTAATAAATGAACAAGTAGATAAATGGAATGATGTGAAGCAATACATGGCTTAACCTTCCTAGCACAGATTTCTCTGTGCTTCTTAGGCGGGCATGTGCAGTAAAATCCACCGTTAGAAAGGTCGAATTTGTTCAGCGAGTGTAGATTTCGCGGAAGATTCTTTGCAATCAACTTATGCGATCACTTAAAAAAAAAATTACAAAAATTAAAATTACTCATGAAATCGAATTTTTTTTTTAGAATGTTAAGTTTTATACGGAACTATTAGCCTAATCATAGAATTGTGTTAGTCTTAGTGTTTTGAATGCGGCGATTATATGTAAGATAACGTAAACAGTGCAAACTTTGATGTATATTTAAAAAATACATAAATATGAAGGAATTGCTTTACGGATTCGGTTTAAACATTGTTTAAACCGAATTCCAGACAAAATAACCAGACAAAATTCGCATATTCCGATGTTTGTAAACATGATAATTTTTCTTGTATTTTATTTTTATTGAAAAACTTGTTGATTATATGGTTGTTTCATACCAAACACACAATATCCCCCAATTGTTTTGAGAAGTGTATACTTAAAAAGACAACTGTATCTATATGAATGTGTTATTTTATTAATTTATGTGAGAATTACATGGAGGGTATATTTTACTTTACGCTGAAAAGACCTTTTTAAATAGATAAAAAGGTAACCTCAGATGTTCATTTTATGCACTTGTTTATCTGCTTAAAAAAATATTTTGTAGCAGGTAAGCAAGTGGATAGTATTTAAACAGGTGCATAAAATGACCTATTTGAAACAGCTTTTTCATCGCAAAATTAAATATACCCATTATTCCGCACAGTTCTCATATAAAAGAGTACAGTAAAACATTAATATAGTTACCTTCTTAAGTGTTGAAGACCCAGACCGTCCGACTCATCCAGAGGACATGAGCAACTAATTGGACGGCCGGGAAGACCTTCTTAAGTGCTGCTGTTGTTGTTGTTAAGACCCAGACCGTCCGACATGCCAAAAACCTTCTTAAGTATGTAACTGTTTAAAAGTGCCATTCTAATGGCAGTAAACCCAGTTTTTTGTGTATTTTTACACATATTTCTTTCAGTATCTAAATATTATTAATCATGATATTATGTGAATAATATTAACTCAATGCCTGTGTTCCTACACAATAAACTATACATACCAGCTTTCTTCAGCAACATCGACTGTGACGAAATAGGACGTACACTATATGATCAAAAGTATCCGGACACTTTAGAAACCCAGACCATGGCGCCTGCCACGAATGGCATTAGATCGCTATAAGCCCATGGCCGGGAGAGAAAATACCTCCAGCACAGAAGACTTTGGAAGATCCGGACACTTTGGATGTTAGAATGTTTTTCAAATTTCTAAACAAATGCTTGGCGAAGTATTCTGTAACTTTGGCGATGTAAAGAACATGCTTGAACGCCCATTTTGCAGTAAAGTTTCGGTGACTTGTGCATTTAGGAGACCACCAAGATATTGAAAAAAGGGAAAAATATATTTGATCACCCTGTATCATAAAAAGCTGGAAATAATTTGTAACGTGGTGAAGTGATTGGCTGTCACCGCTGTGGAAAATCTGTTCGTGAGATTTCTGTCATTTTACGAATAGCCCGTTCCACCGTAAATGATGTTACCGTGAAGTAGAAAAGTATAGGCGCTGCAACTGTGCATGCACGACCTGGTCGACCATTCCGTCTAGTAGAAAGCGACCCCAAAGTGCTGAAGAGAGTTGTGAAAGAGAAACCGCATGCAGTCGGAGGAAATAGTTTATTTGGAATTTCAGGAAACTTCTGGATGCAATGTCAGTACAATGACTGTTCGCCGGGAGCTGCTAAGTCTCTCTGTTTCATGGGCGAGCATCTGCATATAAACCAAGCATTATCGCAACCAGTGTCAACCTTCGTTTACAGTGGTGCAAAGCACGCAAAAAATGGAGCCTTCAGCAATGGCGTCAAGTGTTATGGAGTGACGAAGCATGGTACACTCTATGGCAATCCGAAGGTAGAGTCTGGGTGTGGAGAATGTCGGATGAACGCCTTTTACGTGACTGTATTGTGCCGCAAGTTAAGTTTGGTGGTGGAAGCATAATGGTTTGGGCTGTTTCTCATGGTTCGGACTTGGCCCTCTTATTCCTATGAAGGGAACTCTGAAGACGGAAAGATATCTCGACATTTTGGACAATTCCATGATGCCTCCATTGTGGCAAAAATTTGTAGTGGGTCCATTATTGTTTCAACCAGATCGTTCTCCTGTCCACAAAGCACGGGCTGTGCAGAGATGGTTTGCTGACATGGATGTTGAGGAATTGGACTGGTCTGCTCAGAGCCCAGACCTCAATCCCATAGAACACCTATGGGATGAATTGGAACGTCGACTGCGAGCTAAGCCAAAACGCTTCACATCGGCGGCAGAGCTGACCAGTATCCTTATAAAAGAATGGTGTGCAATTCCTGCTACAACATTCCAGAAACTAGTGGATAACTTCTCTGACAGAGTGGCAGCCATCACTGCAGCAAAAGCTGGCCCCATTTCTTACTAATTTGTGACTTTTCCGAAGGAGAAGCAAAACACACAGGTGTCCGGATAGTTTTGATCACATCGTGCATAGGTATGTTGTATATTAGTAAATTGTATTTACTTCAGTTTAACTATTCTATGATTTACGATTTAAAATGTCATTTTGTGTAAACCTCCTTATCATCCAGGTACTTTCAGAGAGTCAGAGAAAACTGGTCACTATATCGTCGATATCTTTGTGAATTTTCACGATATTCTAGTGGATTTTTTATAGAAGTTGCCCTACAGTATTCACTACAAAATCATGAAAGAAAACTATTGCTATGTTTCGCGCATGCGCAGTAAAAACTTAGTTTCTTCAAATGTTCTCGTCTTATATCTCATCGTATATTTAATATTTTAATTTTCAATTGAAGTATAATGTTTTTCTTGGACGTTGACAAATATTCTGTAAGTTTCGTGAAATTAGATTGAAACCTATGGATATTGTAAGCAAAAAACATGTAACAACATTTATTTTCTTTTAAATAAACAATTATATCTTCATGAATATACGTTTTTCTTTTACAAAAATGATAATACACATTGAACAAAACTAGTTAACTATTTTGTAAAAGTTACAAATCATTTCCAGCTTTTTATGATACAGACTGATCAAATATATTTCCCCCCTTTTTCAATATCCCGGTGGTCCCCTAAATTAACAAGTCACCGAAACTTTACTGGAAAGTGTGCGTTCAAGCATGTTCTTCACATCACTATAGTTACAGAACACTTCGCCAAGTATTTGTTTAGGAATTCGAAAAACATTCTAACATTCAAAGTGTCCAGATACTTTTTTCATACCCTGTATTTTGGCCTCACACTAAATAAATATCAATATTGCGCACATTCTAACATAAATCATAGCAAAAGTATTCTTTAGAAAAACTTTTCCTTATATACAACTATTTTAATCTCTCCAAAAGGGAGTATATTATATATACAAATATGAAACGAAGTTGCCTTTGGGAAAACAATCTGGATAGGATAAATGCTGCTCTTGAATGAGTGTGTTTAGAATAACAAGGATTCATCACTCTGTACTTCACTACCTTCAGCTGGAAGCACAGGAAAAGCGAGGAAAATATGAATTAGTGCATTGAGAGAAGATATCGAGCACAAAACTAAGTCTGAAAAATTACGGGCTGGCGCATAAGCCTTGGGGTGCCAGTAGTTATTTTGAGCATTAGTTCTACAATGAGTTTCAAAAAATTGTTTGTTGTTATAAGTTGAAAACAAATAGCTGTTACGTGCAGTTTAAAATGTTTTAATGACAATAAATTACAAAGATTTTGTAACGCGAATACTGCTGTAGAGCAAAATTGTTATATAAATATATGCTAAATGTGACAGCATGTTTACAGACTATAAGAATTATATATATAGTGTTTTGATAGGAAAGTTTTTAAGCAAGTTTCAGAGCAATCAGCTGTCCATAATAGAGAGTAATGCTCTTGACAGTTTTAGATAATATATATATATATGTATATATACACAATCATTTATATATATATATATAATCATTTATATTATATATATATATATATATATATATATATATAAATAAATAAAAATTGAATGATTTTAATCGAAAATTATGCATAAACTACTGTATGTACAAAAAAACCCATCTCTAACATATCTGTTACAAATGAGTAACTATAAGCCAAGACTAAGGATAAAGATAGAAAGTAACATATCACTACAATGGAAAGGGGGATGAGAAGAATATTAGGATTCAAAATTAACAATTAAAAGTATATAAGTAAATAAAAATAAAACTCGGCAAAAATGAGAATAGGCAATAATAATCAGCTCAAGATAAGAGATTAAGAATAGAGAACAATCAATTGAAACTACACAAAAAATGGCGGTTAGTTCGAAATTGCATTCTCATCAGGACAGCCATACAATTCGAATTAAAACCGATAGAATAGCCAGTTTCTGACAATGGCGATAGTATTTAACTATAGACACCATTGGAACTGTCTACTGGCTAGTGGAAGGAGAAAAAGAAAAATAAAACAATTGAATTTTACAAAGCTGAAAAACAATACCTCCTCGAACTGTAATGTGAAATTACAAGAATAGCACCACGTGTAAGTGTAAGATAAACTAGTGACTGTGCATTTCACCTCACTTCGTCAAAGCGAGTGGGAGAGCATTTCACCTCACTTCGTCAATGCGAGTGGGAATGAATACAATTGAACGATACATAATATGTATGGAGACTTTCGAAAATAGTAAACAGTATAGGACTCAGGACAAGCGGAAAATAGTCATTCGAAAATAGTAAACAGTATTAGACTCAGGCCAAGTGGCAAGTGAGGTGATAAGAATGGGTGAATTTTCAAAAATGAGTTAACCAATCAAAGATAAATAATGCATGTGTAAAATTATTACGTGGTATATTTGAAATTATTAATAATATTATTTACAAATACTTCCGGATATTGGTAGTTTTGACAAATGCGTTTAAGATTATTGATGTGGAGAAAGTGAAACTGAGGATCAGAAAGTCGGTGTATTCGAAATAGCTGGTTTAAAATGATGTTTCTAAACAATTGAATAGAATTACAAGAATGATATGATAGCAGCTTTATGATAGTGAAGTTGTAAGAATCTTTTTTATCATATAGATTGGTAATTACATGATTATTGAGGGTATCTAAATTTAGGTCTAAAAAATTAACAGTTTGACTAACGCAAGGCTCATTAGGAATTAATTCTAGGTTAGACGGGTAAAAATCAATATTAATGGAATAGGAATCATCAATGATAATACAAATTAAGTCGTCAACATATCTATATACAATATATGAATTAGAGTTAAAATGACATTCATAATAATAAAGATATAAGTTAGCGAGTATACTACTACTACAGCCACCTTGTGGTACACCAGATGTTTGTAAATAAATGTTATCACCTTGGACAATATAATTGTTGTATAACACAAAGTGCAAGAGCATAGGAAATTTTTTTGACATTAAAAGCATCATGATTGGAAGATATATAGTCATGATAAAGAGAGATAATAACTTTATGTAGATCTTTAATGACAATATTATTAAATAGGTCTTTAAAATCAAAGGTTTGGAAACCAAGAATTTGTGGTAACTTGCTAAGGTGATTAACTAAATCAAAACTATTGTTCAAAATGAAATATCCTGAATTCTTGAATTTAAGAGATTCATTAATTCGATTTAAACAGTTAAGCAAGTACTTACTAGCTGTAGTGGTAAAGGTATTATGTCCACAAGTGACTGTTCTAAAACTGAGAGGTGATTTGTGGAATTTAGGAACCAAAGTAACATAAGGAAATTTAAAAAACTTACAATTAATATTTAATTGTGTATATATATATATGTACGATAGTGAGGTTTGGACTAAAATGCTTTCTACGTTGAAAAGTTTTGGTTAAGCAAATAAAAAAAATTTATTCCAAACTTTGCCCATAGATGGCGCTGTACCTTAAAAATACCAAAAAAAGCATAAAAACTGAAGAGGAGTAGTGAAGAAGTGCTTGGTCGGCCACTTCTTTCTCGACCCAAAACGCTTCCAGTTTCTAAAAATTTGCTATGCCAATCCAAAATGCTGTTTCAAGATGCAGCGTTTTTTTGATACTTGGCACGAAACTTCCTTTGAACTGTAATGATGGATTTAGTTTCAAAGTACCAACCTACGCAATGAGTTTTTCCGGTGGAAGTTGTCATTTCTTACTTCGCAGTGACAGTGTTAAAACGAATATAAAAAAAAAATGCAGATATGCAAACATTTGTAAAAGTAGCGCCATCTATGGGCAAAGTTTAGAACTAATTTTTTTATTTGCTTAACTAAAACTTTTCATCGTGAAAGCATTTTAGTCCAAACCCCAGTGTCGTACTGCAATTGAGTTTATATTCAATTTTAAAATGTGTCAAGGACTTTTGGATCACCCTGTATATATATATATATATATATATACATACATACATATATATATATATATATATATATATATATATATATATATATATATATATATATATATATATATATATATATATATATATATATATATAAACAAAAGTAACGCTTCGTCAGAAGATAATTAGCTGAATATTTTAGAAATAAAGACGGAATTTTCATGAACTCTTGTAATTTAGCTTTTCCTATCAGTTTACCGAAATTATCAGTAGCTAAAAAAAGTAGCTAAAAAAGGAGCAAAGGTTGCAGAAGGCTTTACAATGTAAGTGTGCGAGGTAGATCTATAATAAAGTGATGGTGCCCGATCGAACAAAAGTGATTGCAGCATTCCCTAGCGGATAATTGAAAAAGTTGGGAAATAAACGTTGCAGAGCATTAAATAAAGTTGTAGAGCATTATTTAATGAGTAGGGCTCAACAACAAAACTGGTACAGAATACATTTATTTGATACAATATGGTTAATAGCGAATTGTTGTCTTTTTCAGGTATGTTAAGATAAACAACACTTCCATGCAAAGGAATTTAATGTACCACCTGTTCAAAATGCTCTCCTTCAACAAAGCATATTTGAATTCGAGAAAGAATATTACTGAGTTCTTTTACATGCATTCTTAGGTGTCATGGTATTATAAATCTTGATGATATGAATTTTTGACAATTATTTATTGCCCTTAATTCATAAAAACACATTTTGAGCTTTCCTGATGTTGATTCTCACTATTCTTAATACTTCTTCACTACTACAATATTCTACAATATACTCACTATTCTTCACTACTACAATATTCTATAACTTCATAATCAGCTTTTCCCGTCCATATTACTTTGTTGCTAACTTCGTTACGCTAGCTTTTTACATTCTCCAGTAGGGGCGCTGCAATCATTTTTATTTAATTGGACATGGTCTGGTTACTATAGACAGGCATAACGTGTTCATTCTTAGACTTTTTCTTATAAAGTTATTGGAAAGCTTTATAGCTTTCCCCCTGTATATAGATACTGGAGTAGTTAGAGCACTAGTTTCTTAAATTTTAAGCAGATTAAAATGGTAAGATAGACTGTAGAGTTTATACCAACTGGTAATAGAGCGTGGAAACTAAATACATGGATATTATATGATATCTTGATATTATACAATATCTTGATATTATATGAATTATACTTGCGAGTCCGCATGAAATATCACGGCGGAAATTTTTATTCAGTGAAAGTTAATAAATATAAAATACGTTTAAGTTTGAATTTTTTATGTCAAATATATTTTCAGAACTTATATTTTTAGTATAAGTTTTACATAGTATTTTTTATCTAAAACGATTAAAATTTATCTCGTTAAATCAGTTTTAATATTCTCCTCCTCAAGTGATTGGAGAATAATGACGAAAGCGTTAAGTGTTGGTTAGATTTAAATGTGCGCTTATTATAGTTTAAGATGTAATTATTCAGCTGAAAGTTATAAAATAGGACAATAAAATTGTATAAAAAGTGTTCTTAATGCGAAAATGTTTTTTAAAATAATGCAACTTCTTGCTTCATTAAAAACAAATAACATAAGCAAACCCAAATCGTCGAACATGTGCATGTGCTTGTTGCCATTCAACAAACCATAATAGCGTGCGTAAATTACTTACGCTCAAAATTATGTTGATTGATATTAATTCACTGTCTAAGTTCCTAAACAGTACTTGGTACATGCCAACTTTCTAAGAAAAACTTGTATAGTGAAACTGGACGCATTTTAATCTCACAGTAAATGAATATCAATACTATTGCCCACATTCTAATATAAATCATAACAAAAGTATTTCTTTGAAAATATTTTCTTCACATATATCTCTTTTGGCAGTACCAAAAGGGTAAATTACGTATGTAAATATGAAACGATGTTGCCGCTGGGAAAACATCCTGGGGAGGATAAATGCAGCTTATGAATGAGTGTGTTTAGAATAATGAGGGTTCATCCCTCTGTGCTTCAATACCTTCATCTGGAAGTACAGGAAAAGCGAGGAAAAGATGAATGAGAAACTCGAAGAAAGTGCGCTTTCTTCAAGAGAAGAAAGCGCACTTACAAAACTATGTTTGAAAAGTTATGGATTGAAACCTTGGAGGGACTGCAGTTATTTTGCACATTTAGTTCTACGATGAGTTTCAAAGAATTATTTGTTGTTAGAAGTTTAAAACAAATAGCTTGTTACGTGAAATTTCAAATACTTTAAACTAGCAGTATACCCACTCTTCTTACGGAATATTTAATATAGAGAAACTTAAAATGTGAAATTTGAAGTCTAAAAAACTCATGTGCAAATTCCTATAGTATTCTAAATGGCATTGTTATTTAAAACATTCCGTTAAAATATTGATTTAATTCTCCTAAAAAGGTGTGAAAGACCCAGGCCACCCGCTCACCCTAGGGTATGAGCAACTGGTTGAGTGACCGGTCCTAAAAAGGTGTATAAGAATCTCTGTTTTCGGTATACAAATTTATCTTTATAGGAAGATCTGTGGAATTCAGGTCCTATTTGTAAACAAATTTATAAAATATATAGAATTGGATCAATATATTCTAAAATGATAGTGCTATGAAATTGAATCAACATATGCCAAAGTGAAAGCGTTAAAATGATATTAGAATATATACAATTACAATTTTTATTATGTTACAACAATTAGTTAAACACAATGTATGAGTTTGAAATTATTTGCCAAAATAAAACAGGTGACTTAAGAAATTAAAAATATCACTTATCCCAGTAAACCTGTCAGCCCCAAAGCCGTAATTCATGTAAGCCAGTCAAAAATATAATTTCAATAAAATTTATCTTAATATGCATTTCTTAATTATTTAAATCGAAAAGGATTTAATAAAAATCGTCTGCTGTATAATCGCATTGAATTTAATTCCGTTGCTTGGCAACATGATATCATTTTTAACACTTTACAACAAAGTTGAAAAGTGTTTATGACTTTGTTCATTCTGTCTGTCTGTCTGTCTGTCTGTCCGTTAGCACGATAACTGCCGTAAAAATGACTTAATCAAAATGAAATTTTAGTATGTTGTTCAGACGGTCTATAGGACCTATGGGAATATAAATGAATAATATCACCCAATTAGTTTTGGATTGAACCCGGGTTGAAAAAATGGAATACATTGAGCCCTATGGGACCTAATTTTTCAAGCATTTTTTAAGCGGATTTAAAATTCACAAATTGCTTCGAAAATTTTAGGCAATATTCAAATTGTTCCATAAAATATATAAAAAAAAATTCAGCGAAATATATTCAGTAGTTTTATAAATAAAAATTAAAATAATAATAACACCTCTTATATGAAGCGATCACGTGTCCATGATATGAAACGATCACATGACCCACTTCAAAATGATATATGGCATCCATCTTGTCTCAAAATCGTGATTTTCAAAGTTCTTTCTAATTCATATTGAGTGTTGTATCCATCCTAAAACTACTTTATTTTGGCCTAAATTCTGTGCATCTACATACTTTAACAACGCAATGACAATATATTTCAGTTTAAATGCTCATACAAATTTGATTATTTCTACTATTAAGCCTATTTTTCACCTATGTAAAATGTAAACAGCAAAATATGTAGAATGAGTTGTATTAGAATCGCTGTAATTCTTTAACACAAAATCATTTAGTCCATGGAGTCTGCATGGCTGATATGAATGAAATATTCATTGATTTTAGAAAGAGAAGGACGATAATTTTCGATGAAGTTTTACGCATAGAGTTTTACTTACTTGTAGCTCCATGGTCTTAATTTTTAAATAATATAAATTATTATAGTATTGTGATGAATGACATGAATGGGGGAATTATTTATGAATGAAATGTTGCTTTTATAGAGAGAGCCAGGCGTGTTATTTTTTCTATGACGTCATTTGAATGGATTTCAGTTGTTTTCGATGAAGTTTTTAAATATAATAAATTATCGTAGTATTATGATAATTCTAAAATTATTACCGAGGAATGTATCACATTTTAGAGATGTTTAAACCAGGCAATTTATATTTTAATGCCGTCATTTGAATGAAGTTAATTTTTTTCGATGAAGGTTTAAGGTTTCAAATATAATAAATTAATGTAGTATTGTGATAAGTTTTAAAATATTACCGAGGAATGTATTGCATTTTAGACATGTTTAAATACAATTGCATTGAAGTTGGAAAGTGTTTCATAATCAATGCTTTAAGCATGATTGATCTTTCTTGTCTTCAAATACATTTGCCGAAAATATATTGTCTGTATGATGTTATACCGATGGAAGGTTTAATTGTACGTTTTTATTGATATCTAGGCAACCAATAATCTTAAAAATTTGAAGCATGGACTAAATATTAAGTGGGGCTATTACTAGGTTATCCACAAAATTTCATGAAATTCGGTGCAGCCGTCCTCCCGTGATAATGAGACAAACACACAAATTACTAACACCACTGAATTTTGGTTTAGACTTTGTAAACACTTTTTTGGCTATCCAAACAGTTACCTTGCACATTTATGTAGGTCCAACGGTCTGAGTAGAAAGGAATAAAGAATGATGTCTGACATGCAGCTAGCATATTGAGCTGCCAATGGAAACGAAAGATCTGCTGCACGTGTTCGTGAAATGCCGAAAATCTTTGAAAATGTATAGAAATCAATTCGCCGATGCTGTTAAGCATACATTACTGTTGGCGGTATCTCTTTTGAACAACTATTGTAAACTGCTGTAAATCTACTGTAAAATTGCTGTAAAGCTACTGTAAAGCTGCTGTAAAACTGCTGTAAGCAAAAATGTTGGTCACACTTTCATCTTTATAGTTATGTACCATACTAGACGTCTAGCATCAAAGAGTGACGTCTGATCACATACATTCATCTACAAAACAGATTTGTTTTAGTGTTCCCTATCTCCTATAAAAGTTTGTACATAGAGTGTCAAATCACCCTGTAGAGCAATCGTAGTTCCGTAGTCTAATATTATAATATTTATAATTTTAGGGATCATGGAAGGTAAAACGTTCGTTTGGATCATGGAAGGTAAAATGTTTGGATCATGGAAGGTAAAATGTTTGGATCATTGAATGAACGAAAAAGTTCACTTTTAAGTGAAATGAACAATTTGACTTCCACAACATGACCGTTACATAAACCAATCAGAGAGTGTTCAAGGAAAGAGCTGCAAATGGCAACTGTTTCTGCCTTGCTCCAGAGTGTCCAGCAAAATGAAACAGATACATGCCAGTTCTACTCGAGGACATTTTAGCATTAGCAAGACTCTGAACTAAGTTTTTAAAAGCTTCTTCATCTGATGTTGAGGCAAAGCATGCAAACCATGTGGCTTTCGAAAGGGATTGAAGAAGAAAACATGTGTAACAAAACTTCAGGGTCATAATGTCTGATCTCCTTCCGAAATGATTGAACCTGACATTCTGGAGACACTACCACTGACTTTATTCAATAGCAGGTATACCCTAGTAGTAATGGACTGTTTTACAAAGTGGTTAGACACTTTCGCAACTTTTGACCAAGAGTCTATGACCATTAGTAAAGTTCTAACACAGAGCTGGATATGTCGTTACATTTTCTTTTGTTTATCCATTTTAACCAAGGTACGGACTTTATATCTAGTGTATTTACGGGATTGTGTAAACTACTCAAAACGGACAAACTCGAATTAATCCTCTTCATCTCCAATCGGAAGACATGGTAGTGTTAATAAAAAAGCAGATCAGAAACACTCCTCTAGATATCAAAATAATATAAAGGAGTGTTTTTGATCTACTACTGTACGAACCAACATTGAACATTGGAGAAACCACTTTAACCATTTTCAAATACTCGGGGTTTCTTTATAAAAAATTAGACCAACTTCAAGTTACAAGACTTGGCAAGAGAAAATAATCTAGGATTTACTTCAAATGCTGAAGAGAAAGTATCTTCAATAGATCAATGATTAGAGCGTTGGCAGTCCAAGCGGACATTCAGAGTTTGTACCCCGCTGGGATATGAGTTACACTGGAACCCAAGCAGTTTCACCCTGCAGGTTAGATGCAGTAAATCACCGAAATTAAAAAAAAAACTGTGCTTTATTTTTTACAAGATGAGCCTACGATTTTACAGTGGTTTTTTCCCGATGCACGATTGCTATAATGAACAGGATGTTATCATGCATAAATTTTATAGAGGAATGAGATGGTCTTTGAATATGATAGTACCCTGATAAAAGAGCAGATTATTGGAATGGTCCGTCAGAGCTGAAGTTGGAGTTAGATATGAAATCTAAAGAAGGAAAAGATATGGTTCACATCAATATAGAAGAAAATAATTTCATCTCAGTATCTCAAAAGTTAGAGAGTTAACTGGCGAGTCGGAGATTTAGAATTTGAACATGGATTCTTCCATATAAGGTGCTATTGAGTACGTAGTGCTTTCGAACGTAGGTCTAAAAAACTCACACAATTATATAATTTTAAAATAAAACTTTTTTAACTAAATATTTGTAAATAAAACTATACTTTATCCATGGAACTCAATAAATATCTACATGAATCACATCATTATATAAATAGCAGTTTATTTGTTGGATTAAAATAACTGTTCTTTAGAAATAACTGTTTCAATACAAGCATTGGAAGATATAAACATAGGCAATAAAGCTAACGCAATGAACACAATACGCGCAGGATAAATGTAACACATGAATGGATGTGTCTAACATAATGAGAATACATCACTCTGTTCTTTGCTATCTCCGTCTGGAAGGATTGGAATGCGACGAAAAGATGAATGAATGCTTTGAGAAAAGAAATTGCGTACAGAACTAACTGCGTCTGGAAAATTACAGGCTTGAACGTGCGTCATATGACCGTCTGCAGTTATTTAGCCCATTTAGTTCTACAATGAGTTTGCGAATAGCTAGTTGTGAGAAGTTTAAAACAAATAGTTATTACGTGCAGTTAAAATGTTTATAATGTTGCAACGGTAATGAATTACAATGGTTTGGTAATGAGTTTGAAACAAATTTATTTCGAATATTGTATAATGGGCATTGCGAATAGAATCTTTGAGGAAGACATTATTGAATCATTGTTTTGCTGATAACATTGTTAGATTTCACGCAAGGATTTTTTTGAAGATTATGAAGAGGATTATTTTATAGATTTTAGCGCAAATGAAATATTGGAAATAATACCCATCATGTTTTGCTTAAAATATTCTAATATTTAGCAGAAATTATTCATCTATTGTCTTCACCAATTACAGAAAAGTGGATTTATTTCGTTGGTAGTTAAAGAGTCTTCCATGAAAGATATCCATCATCTGATTTCAATTTTTTTTCTAATTAACATTGATTTTCTCACATATTATACTTCGACACTAGTCACACTCTAATATAAAGTTCCATCCATAGAGATATTCGCAGGTGGCTCACTTGAATAATCTGTGTCTAGAACTTTTTTTGGATAGAATTACTCGTCAAGTCATTTAGACATGTGATCTCTTTCAACATTTTCCATTTACAATACAACATAACTTAGCCATAATCAACTTTCATGTTTTACTATAATCACTTGTCTAGAATCTTAGTTCGAATCATCTCTTAGAATCTTGTTTCGGTCAGATTAGCTTGTTCAGTCATTTGAAAATATTAAATATTGGAAATAATACTGTTTTATTTAAAATACATTTCAAAACAGTTAAAAATTTTTCCATGAAAGGTATGCATTGTACGATCGAAGGCAATTTTTATTTCTTATTAATACTATTATTCTTACATTTTCAATTTTATCACAGTCTAAGATAAAGGCCCACCTAAGGAGATCTTCGTACGGGGCTCACTTGAATCATTTGTCTAGATTCTTGTTTGTGTGTGTGTGATAAAATTCCTTGTTGAGCCATTTAGACAAGTGATCTCTATGAGCCATGTCTACAGTTCGCAATTCAAGATAATTTAATCACAATCGCCATCATTCGGAACTTTGGACATCGCTTTGTAGAATCACTTGCCTAGAATTTTGAATTAGTTAGAATCGGCTGTCTAGAATCTTGTTTCGGTTAGAATCACTTGACAAGCGATTGTAAAAAATCCGTTTATCGACCAGCGCTATGTCATAGAGTACTTTTTCATCGGTCAAGAAATAGAAGAAAATATTTTGAAGGAAACATTAAGATTTTTTTCTTTATTTAGAAATTTCTGGTATTTTTTTTACTAGTTGTTAATTCGAAGACTCACGGATGGAAATATTGCTCATTTTAATTTTTACATAATTTTAATTCGTTTTAGAAACAGCCAAATAACGTAATTAAAGACCAAATAATGTAAACAATTCATTAGTGCCATGATAGACACCGATGAATTGTTCAGACAGTTGGAACCACTAGCGTTTGTTAGATTTCTGAGTATAATGGAGTAACTCTGAGTATAAATGATGTTTGCAAAGGCTTGGAATTCACTTATAACTTTAGGTTTCGACCGCTTTTGACATTCAGTGTTCAATACGAACATTGAAGACTAGAATAAACCAAAATCAACACTGAAAACAGTGCTTATCATTAAGAACTTTAGTTCTAAAGAAGTCTAAGAGTTTATGGAGACCAATTTGAGTGTGAGTGTAAAAAGAATTATAATTGGGTTACACCTTGTGTTTCACCCGGTAACATCCGACTATAATTCTGTATTATTGTGTCCGAAAGGAATATAAAATCATTGGTAGTTGTAGAAGTAAAGTGAAATATGAAATATAACCATCAAACAAATGGCAATGTAGCTATGGAACTGATAATTTCCTATAAAAATAAAATTTACTATTTTATACGGCTCCCAATAAAAAAAAACCAATTAGGAAAATTTACGTCGCTTTTAATCAGGCTTAAATAAATTTAATCTATACCTTTTGACGAAAAATTTGCTCAGATACTGATAATTGAAATTTTTGACTGTTTTCCATTTTACTTGAACTGCAACTGTGAATATTTAACTTCCTTTGAAAGTAAATATGGGGGACATGTAAAATAGGAAAGCCTCCAGAAATTTGCTAAAATTCTCTTTTGAACAATTTAGTTGTTGCTGGTCCGTGACAGTCGGTTGAATGAAAAATATGTAATAATAATAATTGAAATATCTCAGCGAATTTTCATCAAAAGGTACCGTGACAATTTATTTCGCTCTTATTAAACGCAGCAAAAATTTTACTAATTGACATTTCTTTTGATTAGGTGAGGGAACAACACTTAAAATATGAAAATTCGCATTCTTATGAAATTTGTAGTTCGGGGGAATGTAGAACCAAATTCTCCCCTATTTGTTGATTATTTTCATATTGTACTTTACTTCTACCGCCAACCGTTGATTTTCTATTCTTCTGGACCCTTTTAGTGAAATACCCTGTATAATAGAAGCAAATACAGAAAAAGATTGAGTAATTCGTGGGATTGAAATGACATTGAACACATTAACATTATTAGGACAAGCAGGTACACAATTCTATATGTTTACATTGCACAAGCAGGCATGCAATACAGATATAATGCTTAAAGCCGTATATGTATGTATGTATACATGTGTTAAGCACTGAGCTTTTTTCATGTGGAATGCGTTTTATATTGTTTAAAACATATATATACATCTGCAGAAAAATGGACATTGAATTCTTGAATTCTTATTACCTACATAATAATTGTCTAATATGTTTCTGTCTTTATAGACCCCCCCCCCCCCCCAGAGCCCACTGGTCACATAAAAGACCGAATATTTGCTTGCTTATAATATCGATTACGGAACACGCAAGTAATGGAGCTGCATTTTCGATTGTCTTCTGAGGGGGGGGGGGAGGGGGTTAGAGAAAATGAGGATTTCTTTTAATCTTTTCAGACCTTTCAAAATTCTCCGATGCTAAAATTTTGCCTACTTAGTAGATATACAGTATGTAGTCACGGTATAGATATATAGATCACGAGTCAATTTCCAAATTAGACGACTAGTTCGACAATAAGTGCCAAATATTTATTGCGCCAAATATTTTTATTAAATAAAATTAAATTTATTAAAATAAAAGTTGACTTTATTTTTTAAGATTATTAATTTCTCTATCTTTGACAGGCTTGTTTTCCAGTGGTCTATAAAATAATATGCAAAAAACAATATTCAGGATACCTGCCATGACAAAACGATCCTATTTCGATATAAAGCTCCTTTTAAAGTGTTGAACTCGACATGTTATGGATACGATGGCCCTTTTGACAATGTTTCAGATAAGAGCACTGACACAATTGTTATCTCAAACGATAACGCCATGAGATTTAATAAATTCAAAATAATATCACTCTGTGAAAACATACCACGTAAATTGTTGCCAGAAATTTACAGCTTCTATGATTTGGTAGAAGATGACACTAGAGCATACCTTAATTTGACATATTAAAAATTTATTTAACTAAAAATTAATGTTAAGTTGAATAGGGAATTTCTACAGCTATAAAAATATCTATGATTCTTAAGGGAGATAGTAGTTTTAAATCATCAAATATTTCTTAAAATTTCCGATTTCTTAAATTTTATTAAAAATATTATACATTTAGGATAAAAATATTATACAGTTCAAACAAACTGCATCATAATTGCACGAAAATTAATAATGCATCAAAATTGCAGGAAAATTAAGAATACAACAATTGCAAGTGCATTTGTATATATTGTAATTTCCCCCAAAATATGGGCCATTTTCATCTTGACATGAAAATAGGAAGTAAATATATTTCTTCTTTATACAGGGTGTCCAGTGCTATCGGTGCCCAATGGCTATTTCCTCAACCGTTAGTCACAGAGATACACTTCCAATTGCAAAAATGTTTTAAATTTTAAAATCTTAGAAATCTTAGAAACAGTTTAAATCAATAAATGCATTTCTGAAAGAAAAACGAAATATAAATCTTTATGCAGTCCCCCGGTCCTATGAATTATATTTAGGAAAAATATTCTCATACAATTTTATGCAAAATAAAAAAAGTAATCCTTTTACGACCAAAATTGACCAACTTATAGCTGTTAAAAGTTGAAGCACTTTTTGTGCTGAAAAATGGTCAATATGCTCCCTGAGTGGTTGTTTGCCTGGAGAAATGGTCAATACGGTCCCTGATTGGTTGGTTGCCTGAAACGGGACATTTTTATGCGTGGAAAAGACACTTAAGTCATAAAGTTTAATGCTTCATAACTCGGTGAATTTTGGTCGTAAAAGGACGATTTTATTTTCATTTTGCATGAAATTGTATGAGAATGATTTTCCTAAATATAATTGGTAGGACCGGAGGTCAGTATAAAAATTTATATTTCGTATTTCTTTCAGATATGTATTTATTTATTGATTTAAACTGTTTCTAAGATAATAGATTTTAAAATTTAAAACATTTTTGCAATTGGAAGTATATCTCTGTGACTAACGGTTGAGAAAATAGCCATTGGGCACCGATAGCACTGGACACCCTGTATATGGCATTTGTGGAAACTAATTAATAAGAAATAAATTTGAAATCTACCAAAAAATTATTGGTTTCGTTAGTTTTTACTTTCCTTATATACATAATGTATAAGGAGAGTATTGTGACGGGGTCGAAAATTCGAATTCGAGTTTTCGACGGGAGAGCACGTTTCAAGCATCCCTGATCACGAATCAAACATTTTTGAAGTGATGTCTGTGTGTGTGTGTGTCAGTGAGTCTGTGGAGACGATAACTGACGAACAAATGGACCGATTCGAACCAAATTTGGTACAAAAATCACAATCCATAAACACTGGAAGCCTATTGTTTTTATACACAATCGAATGTTCAGAACCCCCCTAAATTATCGAATGAAATTTTGAAAAAATCGTCAAAAAACCAAAACCACTAATAAAGTTACGGAAATAGACATTTCTTATATAATTTTTCATTAGAAAACGATTGACATAAATTTTAGAACGCTAACATGAACCGTTCTCGAGATATTGCACATTTTTAAAAAAAATTATGAAAAAGTCACATAAAAAAAAAAAAATTCCTATTGAGAAACATGTTCACTTTTCATATGTAATACCATGCGATAAATTGAGTGACATCATTCTCGTGGATCTAGCTCGTTCCATTCATGAAAAAATATACTTTGAATAATACTTTTGTATTAGAACGCCAATAGTCATTTATCTGCTGTAAGAATAACTTTTTTCTTAGTGCATAACTCTTGGCGAGATTTTGGCGACGAATTTGGCGGAATGTCGCCAACTTGGCGACTTTTTTGAAATGTTGCCAAATTAATGAAAATCTCGCCAAATGGATAAACATGATGCTAAATCAATGAAAATGACGACTAATTGTCGAAAATTCAATATCTTGGAAAGAATATTAGTATCTACTATAAGAAAATCCTATTACTTTCCTTATATACATAATGTATAAGGAAAGTATTGTGACGGGGTCGAAAATTCGGATTCGAATTTTCGACGGGAGAGCACGTTTCAAGCATCCCTGATCCGAATCAAACATTTTTGAAGTGATGTCTGTGTGTGTGTGAAAGTATGTGTGTGTGAAAGTATGTGTGTGTGTGTGTGTGAGAGTCTGTGAAGACGATAACTGACAAACGAATGGACCGATTCGATCCAAATTTGGTACAAAAATCACAATCCGCAAACACTGGAAGCCTATTGTTTTTATACACAATCGAATGTTAAGAACACCCCTAAATTTTCAAATGAAATTTGGAAAAAATAGTCAAAAAATCAAAACCACTAATAAAGTTACGCATATAGACATTTCTTATGTAATTTTTCATTAGAAAACGATTGACATAAATTTTAGAACGCTAACATGAACCGTTCTCGAGATATTGCACATTTTTCAAAAAAATTATCAAAAAGTCATATAAAATAAAAAAAAAATATTTCCTCTTGAGAGACATGTTCACTTTTCAGTAATACCATGCGATATATTGGATGACATCATTCTCGTGGATCTAGCTCGTTCCATTCATGAAAAAAGATACTTTGAGTAATACTTTTGTATTTGAACGCCAATATTCATTTATCTGCTGTAAGAATAACTTATTTCTTTGTTCATTATGCTTGGCGAGATTTTGGCGACGCATTTTGGCGGAATGTCGCCAACTTGGCGACTTTTTGAAATGTTGACAAATTAACGAAAATCTCGCCAAATGGATAAAAATGACGCTAAATCGATGAAATGACGACTAATTGTCGAAAATTCAATATCTTGGAAAGAATATTAGTATCTACTATAAGAAAAACCTATTTATTTTACTGTAAAAGTGGTAAATTCATTACGTTATATAAGGAAAGTCATGTGTTGCCCACATCAGATTTTTTTTTTATGTGACTTTTTCATAATTTTTTTTGTAAAATGTACAATATCTCGAGAACGGTTCATGTTAGCGTTCTAAAATTTATGCCAATCGTTTTCTAATGAAAAATTACGTAAGAAATGTCTATTTGTGTAACTTTATTAGCGGTTTTGATTTTTTGACGATTTTTTCAAAATTTCATTTGAAAATTTAGGGGGGTTCTGAACATTCGATTACGTGTAAGAACAATAGGCTTCCAGTGTTTACGGATTGTGATTTTTGTACCAAATTTTGTTCGAATCGGTCCATTCGTTCGTCAGTTATCGTCTCCACAGAGTCACTGACACACACACACATACTTTCACACACACGCACACACACACACACACACACACACAGACATCACTTCAATAATGTTTGATTCGTGATCAGGGATGCTTGAAACGTGCTCTCCCGTCGAAAACTCGAATTCGAATTTTCGACCCCGTCACAATACTTTCCTTATACATTATGTATATAAGGAAAGTAATAAAAAAAAAAATTTGCTATTGAGAAACATGTTCACTTTTCATATGTAATACCATGCGATAAATTGGGTGACATAATTCTCGTGGATCTAGCTCGTTCCATTCATGAAAAACGATACTTTGAGTAATACTTTTGTATTTGAACGCCAATAGTCATTTATCTGCTGTAAGAATAACTTATTTCTTCTACCATAACTCTTGGCGATATTTTGGCGACAAATTTGGCGGAATGTCGCCAACTTGGCGACTTTTTAAAAAGTTGCCAAATTAACGAAAATCTCGCCAAATGGATAAAAACGACGCTAAATCAATGAAAATGACGACTAATTGTCGGAAATTCAATATCTTGGAAAGAATATTAGTATATACTATAAGAAAAACCTATTTTTTTTTACTATAAAATTAGTAAATTCATTACATTATATAAGGAAAGTCATGTGTTGCTGTGTTGCGCACATCAGATTTTTTACTGTGGCATTGAAATAGGAGCTTAGTACTTTATATCTTAATTTAAAACATTGCCAGAAACTAATTACCTAAAAATAAATTTGAAATACACAAAAAAAAATATATATATATATATTTTTTTTAATTATGTACTGATGATATGAAAATAGTAGAGAAATGTCTTTCATCTTAAGTTACAACAGTAGTAGTAACTAATTAACTAAGAAATAAATTTGAAATCTTAACTATAAATGCCTGCATACAAATATTAATAACTACAATAAGAATATTATTAAGATTAATGTTTATATTATTAATCTTTATATTATGTAATGTTATACAGGTTTCTTAGGAAAGTTCTTAAGCACCCCAAGGGCTTTGTAAGTAAATGTAAATGAATATACATAGATAAGGTATAAATTATATACATAGTATACACAGGTAAGGTATATCAAGTACTCACAAGGTCAATGAGTATATTTAGTCTATATCTAGAAAAGTTACTATGCCAGATGGAATAAAATTGATTACAGCGACCCATAATGGATAATTTAAAAAGTTGTGATAATGAACTCGGCAACAAAGCGAGATAAAAGAAAAATGTTAATTGCAAAGATGTAGATGATTATACATAATTGGTAGGAATCGCTATCAGATTCGCATGCAATGGAAGCCAATCAAAACCTGCCCAAATTCGCAACATTCTGGATTGTAATATGGTGAATGCTTACCGAAATACTTTACCTGCAATGCTTATCGAAATACGGGATAATATTTTTTCTCGAATTCAAATCCCCATTGTTGCTCAAAAGGGTATTTTAAACAAACTGTGATTCCTGTACATTATTCCTGTAATTTACTGTGATTCCTGTAATTCACTGTGATTCCTGTACTTTAAATATCTGTATATGTAAGAGTTTTTTTTCTAGTATTCATGAATATGACAGTTATTCACCGATTGCTATATTGTGAGAAACAAGAAAGATCAATCATGCTTGAAACATTGATTATGAAACACGTTCCAACTTCAATGCAATTTTATTTAAACATGTTTAAAATGCAATACATTCCTCGGTAATATTTTAAAACTTATCACAATACCACATTGATTTATTATATTTGAAAACTTAAACCTTCATCCAAAAAAATGAACTTCATTCAAATGACGGCATTGAAATATAAATTGCCTGGTTTAAACATCTCTAAAATGTGATATATTACTCGGTAATAATTTTAGAATTATCATAATACCACGATAATTTATTATATTTGAAAACTTCATCGAAAACAACTGAAATTCATTCAAAAGACGTCATAGAAAAAATAACACGCCTGACTCTCTCTAAAAAAGCAGCATTTCATTCATAAATAATTTCCCATTCATGTCATTCATCACAATACTATAATAATTTATTTTATTTAAAAATTAAGACCATGGAGCTACAAGTAATTAAACTCTATGCTTAAAACTTCATCGAAAAAAAACCGTCCTTCTCTCGGTAAAATCAATGAATATTTCTTTCATATCAGCTATGCAGACTCCATGAGCTAAATTCTTTTGCGTTAAAAAAATACAGCAATTCCTATACAACTCATCCTACATATTTTGCTGTTTACATTTTCCATAAGTGAAAAATAGGCTTCGTTGTAGAAACAATCAAATTTGGATGAGCATTTAAACTCATATATATTGTAATTGCGTTGTTTTAGTATGTAGATGCACAGAATTTAAACCAAGATAAAGTGGTTTTAGGACGGATACAACACTCAATATGAAATAAAAAGAACTTTAAAAATCACGATTTTGAGACAAGATGGATGCCATATATCATTTTGAAGTGGATCACGTGATACTTTCATATCATGGCCATGTGATCGTTTCATTTAAGAGGTGTTATTATTATTTTAATTTTTATTTAAAAAACTACTGAATATATTTCGCTGAATTTTTTTTATATATTTTATGAAACAATTTGAATATTACCTAAAATTTTCGAAGCAATTTGTGAATTTTAAATCCGCTTAAAAAATGTTTGAAAAATTAGGTACCATAGGGCTCGATGTATTTCATTTTTGTAACCCGGGTTCAATCCAAAACTAATTGGGTGATATTATTCATTTCTATTCCCATAGGTCCTACAGACCGTCTGAACAACATACTAAAATTTCATTTTGATTAAGTCATTTTTACGGCAGTTATCGTGCTAACGGACAGACAGACAGACCGAATGAACAAAGTCATAAACACTTTTCAACTTTGTTGTAAAGTGTTAAAAATCGGACGTGGTTATGCCAAACCTCGGAGAGATATAGAGTCATTGACAATTCATTAGGAATTAATTAAAGGACACACTTGAGTAATGGAGGCAGAAGAGAAATCAAACCGATGATTTACTCATGGTTAGCGATTGAATATTTTTTTAATTTTCTGGTTTTTAAAATAATTTTGATGTTATTTTAATTTGCATTTTAAGTTGAGTTTGGTCTGCATCTTGTTCCTTCTTGTTTGCTTCTCATGCTCATATTTCCTTGTTTTTCTTCTATTTTTCTTATTTTATTTCCTTTTAGTCACACCACGTAGCGCTACTATACCGGACTAAGTCGTTTTGCTATTTCCAATTTGGCAGAACAATCTTCCATAGTCTCGCGCTTGTTTGGGCGTTCGGGTGCAGCCTTGTTTTACTGAAGAAGGAAATCTAAATGACATCCAAAACGCACGTCTGGTCATTTATCTTTTCTTTTACGCATTTTATGATGTGGAGGTGGGATAGCTTCGTGGTTATTGTACGAAGGGATATAAAAGAAATTATTAATTAGTAAAAATTATATTTAGAGTAAATTATATTTTTGCCTTATGAGGCCGTGTTTAATGAACACTCTATAACAAAATAATCGACACACTAGGAAGGAGTTGTACGATTGTAATGAAATTTCGTATGCAAAGACATTTTGAGCGAGCATGCAAATGAATAAAATTTGGTGTCCAATGAATAAATAGTGGGAGCTCCAGAGCATCGGAACTGCGCATTCAGCAGGTGTATATAAGGAGCGATTCTGAATCTATGGTCAAAATTTCTGTTGCGGATATCTTACGTCTATATTGCGGATATCGTAGTCATTTCTGGCACACTGACAGCACAGTTGTACTTAGACAGCATTCTACTACCGGTTGTGTTACCGTTCCTTTTGCGACACCTCGGACTTACTTTTCAACAAGATAATGCCCGACCGCACACGGCACGTGTTGCTATGAATTTTCTTCAAGCTTGCCCAACACTTCCTTGGCCAGCTAGGTCTCCTGATCTCTCTCCCATAGAGCACATTTAGGGCGTTATGGGAAGGCGATTGCAACCATCCAGGAATGTTGACGATTTAGCCCGACAGTTGGAGACAATTTGGCAAGACATTCCTCTGGACACCATCCATGAATTTTATCAGTCTATGCCACGCCGGGTGACATCTTGTATCCAGGCCACAGGTGGACCAACGCCTTATTGACTTCTTCCCTTTGTATACGGTCAAATTCTAAATCATTAAAGTGTTTTGAAATTTTAATGGTTTCTTTTTCTATGTATGTTCTTCACATCCACCAATTTTTATTACAATCGGACAACTCCTTCTTAGTGCGTCGATTTTTTTGTTATAGAGTATATATGAGGTAAGCGTTTGGTTAGATTATAGAAAAAAGGTAGAATTATAAAAAAAAATATTTATAACATCAGTAACTGAAAAGTGCCCCAAGGAGCCCTACTCCTTTCTACATCCAAAACATTTCGTATTTCGTTAGAGGTCTCGAAAATATTCCACCATAATACCTTATGACAATACGCAACTAATCATCCCTCTTAGCTTTAACATCCCCCTCATTTAGTATAATTAAGTTTGTAATCTCATTCTATAAAGACCGTATTTTTCTCTTGCACAATACCATTATATCGTTATAAATTACATATGATCCTGTTTTTACTGTTGAGTAGCGGAAAGTGCCTCCGAAAGTTTTATAGACTGGAAAATCTGATTTGCATGTACTTACTTATCAAAGTTGTGTTATCTCACGAGAATTATTGGCATCAAAACTGAATGAAATGTTTGATTAAGTTATATATATATATATATATATATATATATATATATAATATATATATAATATATATATATATATATATATATATATATATATGTAAAAATAGAAAGATTTCTAAAGAAAATTATTGAAATAAGTTTTTAGTGTACTTGCGCACAGCAGCATAAAACACCAAAAATATATAAAGACATAATAGAAATATAAAAGAAGGGAGGTAACGCAAAGTGCTTACACAAAGGCGGTAAGGGGTAGTGACCTTACTCCCCAGTTAACAACATGTATGTCTTTAATGCCGCGGCATGCACTCCTGGACGCCAGCACTGACATTAGCCAACCTCCGGAGTGATAATCAAAATCATCACAAGACCCTTGATAAAGGAATTGGATATGAAAAAGTAAGGACCAAGTTATAGAGACAGCCAAATTCCTGCACATGCTACATATTTATAACATCAAAACATTCAATTCAGCAGTTTTGATGTCTGTGATGTCACAAGCATAAAGATGTTCGATTCAAATCCACAAAGTCTTCAAATATCTACACAAATTAAACCCATACATTTCGTTTTTTCTGTAGTAATTTTTGATGTAATGTGCCATAAAACGTTTTGGATATTTTTGCATGAATGCCTGTAGTAAGAATTTTTTGTCACTTTCCAGTCTGGTGACGTCACTGCTTACTATTCTTTTTGTTCTAGCTAGACCACCAATGAATACATTTCTAAATATATTCAAGTGTAAATTAGAGGTCCAATGTATGATACCTGCTGTAGCAATATTATAAGTTATTCTTTTATCATATATATAGAATGAAAGTATATTATGGTTGAAATCAATACTGAGATCCAGAAAATTTATTACATTATTCTGGGTTGGTGGATTTTCTTCTAATATTAAATCTGAGTGATAAAATTCAAAATTCATTTGAAAATGTCGATGATTTGTTAATAGCTTATGAAAACGAACATTTTCAAATGAATTTTGAATAAATTAAAAGAATAACTTATAATATTGCTACAGCAGGTATCATACATTGGACCTCTAATTTACACTTGAATATATTACTACAAAAATTACTACAGAAAAAACGAAATTTATGGATTTAATTTGTGTAGATATTTGAAGACTTTGTGAATTTGAATCGAACATCTTTATGCTTGTGACATCACAGACATCAAAACTGCTGAATTGAATGTTTTGATGTTATAAATATGTAGCATGTGCAGGAATTTGGCTGTCTCTATAACTTGGTCCTTACTTTTTCATATCCAATTCCTTTATCAAGGGTCTTGTGATGATTTTGATTATCACTCCGGAGGTTGGCTAATGTCAGTGCTGGCGTCCAGGAGTGCATGCCGCGGCATTAAAGACATACATGTTGTTAACTGGGGAGTAAGGTCACTACCCCTTACCGCCTTTGTGTAAGCACTTTGCGTTACCTCCCTTCTTTTATATTTCTATTATGTCTTTATATATATATATATATATAAAAAATATTATTATATATATATATAATATATATATAATATATATATATATATTATATATATATATATTATATATATATATATATATATATATATATATATATATATATATATATAATTGCAGAATTTTTATTTTACTCGTATTATATATACCTGAGATTGATCATTAATCGAAAATGTTCTCTATGGCAAAAATGAAAAGAAGATGGACTGAAATATAAATGCGATACCAAAAAAGAGAAAAAAGAGTATACGACAATCTGTTGAATATTTTAAAACGAACATTTAAAGTAAAACATTATAAATAAAACAAGTACTAAAATGGTATAAAATACCCCTTTTTTTTCTTTTTTCATATATAAGTTAAGGAACGAAAAAATAATTACATGTGGTAAAGAAGGGTGAAAATTTTTTTTTTAACTACGCATATAGATAAATTTATTTAGTTTTATAAATCTTACATGTAATGCAGGTACTTAAGGTATTAATCCCCTTGTGCCCTGCATAAACATACCTGGTGTAAAAGCAAGAATTGTGTGTAAGATGAAAAGTTGCAAAACAGAAATATTGTTTTGCACCTGCAGCTAGGCCTTTTCCAGCTCCCAAAATATTTTTTTAAAAATGAATAAATTGAAAAAAGTGAAAAATATTTCTAAAATCATGTACGTTATCAAGGGCCACACCTGGTTCGTTAATGCGGATTCTACGTTTCTGTGTGCATTACTGTATTGTATTACAGAATTGTATTACAGAAATAATACATACATATATATATATATATATATATATATATATATATATATATAAATATATATATACAGAGTGTCCCAAAAACATTACTGTATTGTATTACAGAAATAATGTATATATATACAGGGTGGTCAGAATTAAAACACCCCTACTCTGAGCTCTCTATACATCGAACTACTCAGTGTAAAGGCTCCAAAATTGTTGAACCTACTATTCAAGACATGGGGAAAGGGATTACGCGAAAAAAAATTAGTTCCAGAAACACGGATAGGTGGCGCTGTACAACAGAAAATATGCTGAAAAGACACGAAATACACATTTGTAACACATTTTATTCGAACGTACCAAACATTTATATCACAAGGACCTTATCGATGCAGGGAATGCTGCTCAATATGGTTCCCTTCTTCAAGATGTAAAATCTGCAGTCTGTGGACAGCTTGTTCAACTGCGGATCTAATTGGTCGATTGAGATGCTTCTCACATGCAGAGTGATACTATCTTTCAAATCTGCCAAGGTTACCAGACGTCCTCGATAAACAAGACTTTTTAAGTATCCCCACAGTAAAAAATCACAGGGATTAAGATCTGAAGAACGAGATGGCCAGGTTATCGGAAAAGCGCGACTAATTATTACTCTACCATTAGTAAAATGTTGCCGAATAAACTGTTGTACACAGAGTCCAATGTGTGGAGGCGCTCCATCTTGCATAAAGGTAATTGAATCAAGACATTGGTGCTGTTGCAGTTGGGGTACAACAACATTTTCGAGCATGTTTTTGTACCTCCTGACCGTCACGGTGCATGTCACAGGGCCATTGGGAGTAGCCACTTCGAAAAAGAAAGGTCCAAGAATGAATGTGGCTGTGAATCCACACCAGACTGTAACTTTCGGTGAGTGAAGTGGAATCTCTTGGAAGGTACGAGGGTTTTCCGTGTCCCAAATGCGACAGTTATGGGTGTTGACTGTTCCACTTAGATGGAAATGCGTTTCATCGCTCCATAGAATCTGCCATGGCCACGATGCATCCACTTCAACTCTAGCCAGAAATGTCAATACAAAGGTCAGTCGCTTCTCCCTGTCGATGGTCAGCAAGTGGTGATTGTGACTAATTTTGTACGGGAAAAAATGCACTATGTTTCTCAGTACGTTCCGCACTGTACTGTAGGGAACACCCAAATTTCGTGACACTCCACGTGCACTACTACAGCCTATAACGTTATCCATTGATTGTTCAACAATAGCGGTGGCAACATCGTCAACGACATCTGAACTAGTCGATTTGCGTCCTCGACCCGCTTGAACTCCAAGATGTCCAATTTTCTCGAATCGAGCGATCATTCTCCTGAGAGCTTGTGGAAATTATGGTCCTTTGCGTAAATTCTTAAGTCGACGAAACTCTCGAAGTGCAGCTGCAGCATGTCCTTTGTTTTTATAAAACAGCTTCACAAGCAAAGCGCGTTCTGGCAGTGTGACAGCCATAGCTGATAAGAATGAAAATTTCCCAGTTTTATCCCCTTTCATGCCCAGAACATAGTAGCTGCAAACCAAGGGTTTATGCAAATTTTTGTGCTTACAGTGCGAAATTGCAGTTACAATGACAGTTTAAGTTTCGTCACTTTTTTATCTTCTTTTTTTCATATCAGCAAAAGAAATTAAAAAGGAAAAATTCTATATCGCATGCTTGTTTTTTTTGTGATTATTTTGTGTCATTCAGCATATTTTGTGTTGTACAGCGCCACCTATCGGTGTTTCTGGAACTAATTTTTTTTTCGCGTAATCCCTTTCCCCATGTCTTGAATAGTAGGTTCAACAATTTTGGAGCCTTTACACTGAGTAGTTTGATGCACAGAGAGCTCAGAATAGGGGTGTTTTAATTCTGACCATCCGGTATATATATATACAGGGTGTCCCAAAAACATTGACCTCGGGTTTTATTCCTTAAATATTGATCTTAGACAAATATAATAAATTACAAAGTTGCGTAAAAAAAGGTATATAATTTTATGACATCGATTAAAATTATCAAGGTAATTCAATTTTAAGAAATACAAAACTGAAATTTTTATACGGCTCAAGTACAAAAACATTTCCAATGAGTAAAATGTGCCCCATACACTAATAAGGTGATGTACAAAATTTCAGCATTTTATCATAAAAAGTCCCAGAGATATGAAAAGACAAATATGCTGACTTAAACCACTTTTAGATGCATCGACAAGGGTACCCAGAGGGGAAAATTATGTCTACAGATCGCGTTTCAGGGGTCATACACGAATTACGAAAGAAAACAATGATTGCATATATAAATAATAATTTTGCTATTTATTGGTACAAAAGTATCTACACTGTGTAGAATTAATAACTTTACACAAAGATTACAAAGCTTGTTCAAAATGTTTTCCATTCATGCTAAAGATCCATTAAAGATAAGAGGCAGATATTATTTGCCTATGATGGGTTTTTGCGTTGCGTCATTTGCACTCTTGCTGTAAACATTTACATTTTAATTTGTGATTAATCCCTCACCAACTTTGTTTAAACATATCTCTGGGACTTTTTATGATAAAATGCTGAAATTTTGTACATCACCTTATTAGTGTATTGGGCACATTTTACTCATTGGAAATGTTTTTGTACGGGGACCTTATAAAAATTTAAATTTTGTATTTCTTCAAATTTAATCCCCTGAAAATTTTTATCGATTTCATAAAATTCTGTACCTTTTCTTACGCAACTTTGTAATTTATTATATATGTTTGAGATCAATATTTAAGGAATAAAAGCAGAGGTCAATGTTCTTGGGACACCCTGTATATATATATATATATATATATATATAAAGATATATATATATATATATATATATATATATATATATATATATATATATATATATATATATATATATATATGTAATAAAGTCATATATATATATAGAAAACCCAGGCCGCTCGACTCGTATTCATTCGTATATGTGTGATAGCATGTAAATTATTAGGTGCCCCCAATGCTATAGCTTGTAGAGTTATGGCATTCTTCAATTTATAGAATTGTAGCGAATGCAGTTGGGAATGCAGTAAGGAATGTAGTAGGGCGGTAGCAGGGGATATGATGCATAAGGAGAGTTGATACTTTTGCGAAATTTCCCAACATATGACACCATATACTCTACAAAATATGCTTGAAATACAATTTTGTATAGGACAATCATGTCCTATAGAAAATCTTCAAATAATCTATATTTAGATGACGAAGGACAAAACATTCATCTGAGTTTAAATATATATATATATATATATATATATATATATATATATGCAGTTGGAATTTTCATGAACGCAAATAATTGTGGCCTTTCTTATCAGTTTGCCGAAATTATCAATAAAGTAGCTGAAAAAAATGAGCAAAGGTTGCAAAATGTTTTACAGTGTTGTAGATGCAAAATGTTACAGAGTTGTAGAGCACGGTCTAATTAGTTGGAGCTGACTCTAGGAACACACGGAACGCGTATATAAAATGCAATAAATTCCTGTCATAAAGTCATATGTATCATTAGGGACTGTAACATTGTTGTAACACCCTCGGTACTTGTCAAAGTACGTGGAGCTATTCTTTCTCGAAATGGTCCAGAGTAGCCTGTGTATCTTGCTTGAATGGACTGCAACTCTCCATGAAGGATAGATTATTTGAATGTAATGTAGCCTCCTGGTTGTAGCAATAAATCTCAATCACTGTATCAATAAATCAAATCCAGAAAGATATGCAATGTTTGCATATCTTTCTGGATGCCATATCATTAGTGTACACGCAGCATTACGCTTTTCAGCAGAAATTCTTATAAATGTCCATTAAAATAACCTAACGAACATTTTACAATTTAAATGTAGCGTATACTGTAAATTATTCACACGCTTTGTGAGATTTCTTATGATATCGATAAATCGTTCATATCTTCGAGACTTTTTTTGGGAAATTAAATATATTACTCATACCCAATTTAATTCTTAAGGACATGGATCTGCACATTTAGTTGTCTGAAGTTGAATACAGTAAGTAGATCTTTATTTGAGAAAAAAACGTGATGTACAACAAAATGCCAATTATTTTCAACTGAACGAGCATTTATAGATCTTATCGTAGTACTAGTATTGAAACATGCCAAAGATAGAAAAACTAATCCTCTTAAAAAATTAAATTGCAACATATTTCAAATAAGTTAAAGGGTTCCGCCCTCTGTTGGTTACGCTCTTCAGCCTCCGTAACTCATTTAGCGAGTCGAAGGGTTTTACTTCCCATTCGCTGACGCTCGAAGAGCTCGCTTTGCGACTCGTGAGGGCTGTTACGCAGGGGTAATACGTCCATTGGGGGGTCAGCCCTATGTTCACCGGCACTCACTAACGCGTTCTTTCAAGCAGGCTTGTGCACCCGATCAGGTTTACAAATTAAATTTTTGAGTATACTGAAGAAAAAATTTCACTTTAAAAGTGCCTAAAAAATAAGAATAACTCATAAACTAAATCGAAAATTTAAAAAAGGATTCCGTCTTTCAAAAAATTGACTATGCAGGTACATGTCTTCAAAAATTCGTGGTTTTGTTAATACTAGTATAGCTCTAATATTCCTTTACAAATGCATCAAATTTCACATTTTTGTATGCCATAGTTTTTGTGGTAGGAAACCAAGAATCTCCAGGGACGCGAAATTTGTTAAATATCAGCAGCTGCGACGTCAGCTTATTTTATTTGGCAATGTGTTAAAAATAGCCGTCCTTATCGAAAATTGTATTAGTCAAGTTCTGTGCCGTGGCCTATGTTACAAGTGCGCGAATTTTCAGCATTCTGGGTCCCACGAGTGCTCTTTGATTATCTGAAATACTTTATGACCCCTTTATTTTATTCGAACCTAGGAGAGTAAAAGAAAATTCCGCTGCGTTAGGTTATGTCTGTTAATCGTTACTATAAATGAATAAAGATTTACCTTTCTAAGTCACCAGAGGGCTTTTGAAGGCTCATAAAGCCATTCTACCCCCCCCCCCCCCCATTTTTCCCAGCCAGTGGAGAGTTCGAAAATACGCTACTGGTTCTTTCTAGCTATTGATACTATAAGTGCGCAGAGATTCAGAATTTTAAGTCACCAAGGGGCTTCCATACAGTCTGGAAAGGCTTTCCAAAAAAATTCTTTTCCTCAGCCCTCCTGGGGAGGAAAAGATAGAAATGAAATTCAGGCTTATTTAGGTTATGTCCCGTTGAAGACCCAGATCGTCCGACTCATCCGAAGACATAGAGCATCCATTTGGACGGCCGGAGGTTATGTCCCGTGAACAATATTTTAAATGTGCAAAGATGTAGCCTTCTCGGTCATCGGTAGGGGGCTTCTAGAGAGGTCTAGAAAGAATTTTGAAAAACCTCACTGTTTTTCATCACCAGGGGAAGATCATAAATCCGGCTTTGTTAGGTTCTGTCCCTTGGTCAATATTATAAGTATGCTAAGTCTGCTAGTTCAACTACGGGATTTGGAAAGCCTTAAAAGGCAAAAAACGTATATATTTATAATGTATAGATTTCCTTTATACCAGAAAGATATAAATTTTTAAAAAATTTATACGCCATAGAAAATTAAACATTTATTTCACATTCTGATGCTTCGATTTTATTTTTCATACACACAATATTACCCAGCAACAAGATAAATATTAGTGCCTAGGAGCAGCAACGTCTAAAGTCGTTTCTTGTTCACACTTGAGGCAAATTAAAAGAAAAAATCATTTATTTTACAAAATAAAGAAAAATGATCAAAATAAATCCACAGCTCTAAAGTTTTCTATTTTTCAATAAACTATCCAGAAATTTATTCATTAAGCTTTAACTAATCTAACAACTATTCCAATACGCATAACATTTCTCACAAGAACTTTTCCATAAAAATATATTTCAATTATTTGCACTTAAATCTCAAGATTATTCACGATCTGGGAGCCTATTGTTAAACTCAAGTGAACAGAATCTTCTATTGACACGCAAGAAGAACTTATATAGGAAGCAGACAGTCTGGTTTTCCGTGTACTAATCATAATCAAACTATTCAAACTCCAAGTAAATAAAGACATTAAAGTCTCAATAACAATTCCGAAGCTATCATTAAAATAGTTTATTCGTTTGGGGAGTAAGATAGATATCATTTTTCTTGCCTTTGTTGTCATCATTGCGTTCGTCTAGTTTATGTTGGCATTGGGTTTTGCATTTAACTAGCCAACATCAATAAATCTTTAAGCTTAGACTGCTGCACACGCTATTATATGCTTTATCTTTAGGTAACGTGGAGGCTGTGTAATAGAAATAGGTGTTTATCACCAGAGTGGGATAACACGAAAAAGCTTTTGACTAACGAGTGGATTTCTATGAATGATTTAAAGTTGTTTGTTTGAATAATACTATTTTTGACCATGGGATTAGTGATTAAATAATTATTATGTGATGTGGACAGAACATGATTTGCTCTGCATGCAATTTCATTTTCTTTTTAATTTGGTGACTTTTGTCGTAGGCTTGTTATACACAAGGCCGACGAAACAGAGGGGGAAGGAGTGGGACAGCTCAGTAGTTAACGTGCTTCTGCAACCGTTTTAGCGTCGATTCCTATTAATTAAATAATTATTTACAACTTTGTAATTACGGGGGGTGGGACAGCCCAGTGGTTAGCGCGCGGGGACTGCACTCGGACGACTCGAGTTCGAATCCCAGTTCTTCCAAAACTGTCTCCGTGTTAACGCGGAATACGGGCATGTTAAATATGTGGGTCCGGAAGTCCTTCCGAGAGGTTGGTTCCGAGGAAAAGGAGGGTACGGTTCTTGTGGATGCCGCTCCCACTGGGTTCCGGTCTAAATTGTGTGGCTCTTTCAAACAGATGCCTTAGATCCTCGGGTAGGTCGGACCGTCTGACTAGAAGAGGAAGAAAGGGAAGGGGAAGCCGGGTCTGGTCAGCTCGGGAAACCGTCCCGGAAAGGAGAGAGAAAATTAAGTGCAACCAAGGGGGGCTGGAGGCCCTATCCCCAGTACACGGGGTCGTTTTCCACGGGACTGATTATAGACAACCTATAGCCAAAACAACTTTTGTCTCTGTGGAGAATCAAATCTAGTCAACTCTTTTAATCACTAAGCTCAATTACCACTAAGCTTGCAAAGAACCTTGCTGTCCCAACCGGGAAATGAACCTTGGATCTCCGAACTGGCCAGCTGATGTCTACCGTTGAGCTACTGGGACAAAATTGCAAGCTCTTATCATCGAAGTAGACTCTGCATTCTCCACCCTCTAATATTAGACTGGCGGGCAACTGACAATCTGACTGACCACCTCCTGCTACTTTTTTCCTCAGGTTAACTTCCTGGTACTACTATTTTTACCCAGGTTAGTGTCTTGTGTGATCGTTATTCCCTCAATTTGAAATCTGCGTTCAATCTTACGGAGTCCACTGAATCCACACTATTCGTACTATCTTTCGGTCACTTCCAGACCTTCGACATCTTTGCACTAACCTACAGGGTTGATTTGTTTGGGTGCCATTGGAAAGAGCTTTGCTGCACCAACCGGGAATCGAACCCTGGGTCTCCGAACTGGCCAGTCCAATTGCAAGCTCTTATCGTGGACTCTGAAAACTCAACCACTTAATTGTTTTCTAGTTCTCTCTTTTATGCTTAAATATGAAATTTTTATATATACTTCGTATATGTACCATGGATCTTTATAAATCCATAAATCAGTATAAGGGTTACTAGGAAAGTTCTTAAGCACCCCGATAACTTTGTACGGAAATGTCTATGAGTGTACACTTTGAGTCTATCTACAGTAAAGTGATTAAACTTGATCAAAGAAAAGTGATTGCAGCACCCTAGCAGACAATTAATAAAGGCGTCAAAAAAAAAAAAAAAAAAAAAAAAAAAAAAAAAAAAAAAAAAAAAAAAACCCTCATCAAAAAAACGTCAGACCTGCATCTAACCTGCATCTTACGTTGTTCGAACGCCATTGTAAAGATCTAAAGTCACAACCGGAATTCGAACCAAGGATCTTCAAACTGGCCAGTCGAAGTTCTATCCATTACACTACTGAGATGTAATGTTTCTCCATCGGTGATAGTGGACCCTATTTATGTTTTATGTAAATATATCTACTACATTTATTTATAATATTATTTATTTCTTTCAAAACAAAGTAAATATTTAAACTTTTTATAGTAATTTTACATCGAAAATGGGGTAAATGACTATTCAGGATCATATACGAGTAAATAGCAGTTCCTCAGATATTCTATTGTTCTTTAAATATTTATAGAGTATTTTTTAAGCGTTCTAAGTATTTTTACTTTCTCCGTAATATTAAGAAAGCATTGTTTTCACGAAAATTTCTGATTTCGAGGTTTTGATGCTAATATATGTTTTAAGACCTCCTGAATACGTCTTTTTCTTGTAATATTTGAAAAAAATAGCTACTAAAGTGGATTATGGTATGAGAAAAAGTCGAATTCAGTCACACTCCGATTAATTAAATACGTTATGCGGTCACGCATCCTTCGAAAGCTCTCAAAATACTACTGTCTTAAATCTCAGCAATGGAGAGGTATCCACAAGTGCTTTTCTATCAGATCCTTGGGAACACATTCTATTGTATGTTTAAAAGACTGTTGATTATCTTTTAAGCTGTTTACTGAAAAAATAATAGTAAAAAAAAGAGTATCATTTATAACACATTTAAATAATTAATAGTAAAAAAATGGAATAATCGTCCAGGTTTTAGAAACAAAGAATTAAAGATAAAAGTGCTTGGGTTACTGCGTCATTGTAATAGGCGGGACATTCTTTTACTGCAGAAGAACCTGAAGTCGACAAATTTGGAAAATTTCCGATTCCTGAAGCTGGCAGAAGAAGCTAAGACCAAAAGCCAGTTATTGAGTGACTAGAGGTCTGCACGGATTTAATTTAAAATTTTACCCGTCTCAAAAATAGTAAGATTTGACTAGGCCAAAGCCCAATAATGTTTTTAAATATTTCATCCGAACCTAACCAGTCTCGAAAGCACTCAAAGCCAGGTCCTACGTGGCCCGGCCCGAATTTTTTTGTAATACATTGAAGCCTGTTGCCTCGTATGAAGATCTAAATTTGCATTTAAGAAATTAAACACAAGTTGAATTACATATAGTAATAAATTAAAACGAACTCAAATTTGAAACATCTGTACAACTCCTGTGTGAGCATTAAGTACTGTAAAGTGTGTTTTTATTTACCATCTTGGTTTGATGATATCAACAATTAAATGAGAAAACGGCTTTTTGCTGAGATTATATTTAAAATAGAAATGCTTTATTCATCCATTTAAGTTATTAGTGAACAATGCAATGCTGTTAGAGCTCATTAGCACCAAATATTCTTGAGTACAGTGGTTGCAAAATAAGCATGTCATATGCCACAATTGTTAGTATTTTTTAAAAAATATTTCAGCGCGATTAAACTTTCTATGTGAGTATATATACGTCTTATTGTCGTTGAATGTAGCATTGTTATTAATATTTCTTAAATTTAACAATTTTTGAATTAAAAGTGGCAGATGTTTAGAAATAGAATACAAATATATATAAATTCAAGTACAATAATTCGTCTTATCCATATATTAGTTCTAAACAGATTGTTCGAATAAATTTTCATTCAATATTTGTTATCAGAAAGAAATCGACGGAAGTGTTTAACTTTAAGAATTGAATTTATTTAATTTTTTTAATGTAGAAAAATTCGGAATCTAATAATTGAAATTAAAATCACAGAAAAAATTGAAAATAAAATATAAGTATTAAATTTTAAGTAAATCGTACCTATTGTCTTTTTATTTAATTTGACCCCGTCGAACCCGACTTGAATTTAATAAAACTTCGGCTAAGCCCCAGCCAATGTGCCTAAGTCCAAGGGTCAGGCTCAAACCCGTACAGACTTCTAACTTGGACCTTCATAGAGTTTCGTCCAGAACAGAGCACCAGGCGCGAAGCGCCTTTAATCTCCAATCTCTAGGTGTGGTTCTTATCTTCATACTGTGACATTATTTCATTGGTCCATAGTTGGAGGTTCGAGGTTTTTGATTTACTGTTTTTATTATTTGTCCTAGCTCCTAGTGTGGCAGTTTGTTGCACATTAAGAGTTTAAGCAGTTTGGGGGGTTGATGCAGATCTGAGGGTAACCTAGCATTTTAGCAGTTTAGGATTTTAAACATTTTGTAGAAAACCAAAGATCGCGAGTTTTCGTTAATATCAACTGATTAAGGTGGGACGTTCCTAGTACCGAATATCAAAGTTAAGTACCGAGTGGGGTCTCTTACGAGATTTAGCCTTGCGATGATCATAGTCATGCAGATTAAATACTAGTTCATTTGGGACAGATGGCAGATTTTTGTAGAATTTAAGCGCTAGCTTTTTGATTTGGGCTCTAACAGTTTTTATTTTGAAGTCTTTCCTAATTACCGAGTTTCTTAAGTATCTAGGGGCTTTCCTTATAATCCTTAGGGTTTTGTTTTGTCTTGTCTCTAATAAGTCTATGGTAGTTTTACAGGCATATCCCCATACGGGTGCTGCATACAGCATTCCCGGGCAGATGACCGATTTATAAATTAGGAGTTTATTTTGATAACTTAGATTTCCGTTTCCTATCATTGGGTATAAGGCTCCTATGGTTATATACGCTTTTTTGATTATGTTCGTTACGTGCAGTTTCCAAGTTAGGTGGGAGTCTATCGTTACACCTAGGTATTTAGTAGATTTTTCCGCTTTTAGGGCATGGTTGTTTATGTACAGAGGAGGCGGAGGTTTACGTTTTCTTGAGAAATAAATCCAATGACATTTATTGGGATTTAATTTTATTCGCCATTTTTCCAGCCATGTTTGGAGTATGTCTAAGTGTTGTTGTAGCTGTCTGTGCATTACTGAGACGTAAGGGTGTTTTGCAAGTATCGCGCTGTCGTCTGCATAGAGTGCCAGGTCCGTGTCTGGGGTCCTGGGAATGTCATTTAGATATATGTTAAAGAGTGTCGGGCCCAGGATGGATCCTTGCGGTACACTACTTTTAATGAGCTTGGGTGTAGATAAGTTATTTTTTACTCTGACTTGAAAGTGTCTGTTATTTAGGTATGAAATTAAAAGTTTGACAAGTGCGTCAGGGACTTTTAGAGTGATCAATTTGTAAGCTAATCCACAGTGCCACACTTTATCAAAGGCTTTTTGGATGTCAAGAAAAATCGCAGCTGTGGGTGTCTTATTATTAAAACCAGAAGAAATGTACTCTACCACTCTCAGCAATTGATGAGTGGTGGAGTGTTTTGGCCGAAATCCAAACTGCTCCGGAATGATAATGTCATTCTCACTAAGGTGCGTGTTCAGTCTCTTAAGAATTATTTTCTCAGTAATTTTACTAAGTGTCGGCAACAAACTGATTGGTCTGTAGTTGGCTGGAATTGAGGCATCCTCACCAGGTTTATGGATCGCTATAATTATCGCTTCCTTCCATTCTTTGGGGAAATAATTTAGTTCTAGTATTTTATTTATTAAGATGGTCAAGTAAAATATTATATTTAAGGGTAGGTTTTTTACCGCGATATTCCTGATTTTGTCGTGCCCTGGGCTTTTACGGTTTTTAAAGTTTTTGATAATCTCTACTATTTCTTGCGGGGTGGCTGGGTTAATCTCAGCCGTGACCGGGGAGTTCCTGAAATTGTTTAGAGTTTGCCTAACCATTCTTAGGGTGTCCTGACACATTAGATCGTGGTTTGGTTCAAATTGCTTTTCGTAATGCCTAGCAAGCGCCTCTGCCTTTTCTTCGTCTGAGTACGCAATATTAGCGCCATCTATTAGTGGCGGGAGTTTAATTTGAGGTTTTCTGAGTCTTTTAGCGAATTGCCAGAGCGATACTTCTTCCGAGCTAAGGGATTCAATTAACTCTTTATACTGTTGCTGCTTTTCTGCGACAATTTTATCCCTGACTTTCCACGTGAGTCTGTTAAGCTCCCTTTTGAGGGTAGGGTCTCTATTAGCCTGCCATGTCTTACGCATTCTGTTCCTATGCCTAACTAATTGTTTGACATGGTGGGAAAGTGTGGGCATTTTTGGTGACTCACGATGTGTTGTGGCAGATGCAATAGCTCTCCTGATTTCTGTTGTGAGTGTGTGCGTGGCAGAGTCAATATCCGCCGTGCTCATAATGTTGGGTACTGCTAAATGCGGCTCGAAAAGTGCTCTTTTGAATACGTTCCAGTTCACCCTCTCTTGTCCCAGAGAGGCTGGAAGGGGAGTGTTAAAATCGAATGTCACCAGTACCGGTAGATGATCCGAGTCGAATTCATCCAGGGTATCAATTGTGTGAGCGTATTCTATGTTTCTCGTTAGGACAAAGTCTATGAATGAGCCATTGGCACCTGAGAAGCAGGTTGGTTGAGATTGAAATTTAAAATTGAAACACTCCCAAATTGAATTTTAAAATACGCCACTGCTTAACACCAGTAACTGTACTTCATATACGAGTGCCTTCCCGAGATTATCTTGCCCCAGCCTTCTACTATTTATAACTTCCTAAATATTTATACCGCAATTTGATCTTCGGCATCTTTAAAGCTTTATGCCTTACATTGAGGGGTATCGCGGTATGGTAGTTACGCTCCTGTTTGAAATATGTAAATCTGTTAAAAATGAATAGTCGAAGTTTTGACATCACAATATTTTTTTTCAAATTCCAAACATGTAAAAGGAATTCCAAACATGGAAAGTAAAAATAAATTATTTTTTCAGTGAAAATGAGTAAAACTAGACTCATTTAATGCTAATGAATTCATACTTCTTAACGTACAGGGTTCCTAGGGAAGTCCTTAAGCATCCCAATAAATTTGTAAGGAAAAGTCTGTAAGTGTATATGTTAGGTCTATTACTTTCCTTGTATACATAATGTATAAGGAAAGTATTGTGAAGGGGTCGAAAATTCGAATTCGAGTTTTCGACGGGAGAGCACGTTTCAAACATCCCTGATCACGAATCAAACATTTTTGAGGTGATGTCTGTGTGTGTGTGTGTGTGTGTGTGTGTGTGTGAAAGTATGTGTGTGTCAGTGATTCTGTGGAGACGATATCTCACGAACGAATAGAGCGATTCGAATGAAATTTGGTACAAAAATCACAATCCGCGAATAATGGAAGCTTACTGTTTTTAAACTTAATCGAATGTTCAGAACCCCCTAAATTTTCGAGTGAAATTTTGAAAAAATCATCAAAAAATCAAAACCTTTAATAAAGTTACGCAAATAGACATTTCTTATGTAATTTTTCCTTAGAAAACGATTGACATCAACTTTAGAACGCTAGCATGAACCGTTCTCGAGATATTGCACATTTTTCAAATAAATTTATCAAAAAATCCCATAAATTAAAGAAAAATATTAATTGTTGAGAAACATGTTCACTTTTCATATGTAATATCATGCGATAAATTGGGTGATATCATTCTCGTGGATCTAGTTCGTTCCATTCATGAGAAAAGATACTTTGAGTAGTACTTTTGTATTTGACCGCCAATAGTCATTTATCTGCTATAAGAATAACTTATTTCTCTGTTCATAACGCTTGGCTAGATTTTGGCGACGAATTTGGCAGAATGTCGCCAACTTTGCGACTTCTTGAAATGCTGCCAAATTAACGAAAATCTCGCAAAATAGATAAAAATGACGCTAAATCAATGAAAATGACGACTAATTGTCGAAAATTCAATATCTTGGAAAGAATATAAGTATCTACTTCAAGAAAAACTTATTGTTTTTACTGTAAAAGTAGTAAATTCATTGCATTATATAAGGAAACTCATGTGTTGCCCACATCAGATTTTTTTATATTAGTGCCCAAGTTCGATCCAGTCAAAGTGATTACAGCACTCCTAGTAGAGAATTAAAAAACGTTAGGAAACGAATTCGGCAACAAAGCGAGATAAACGAAAAAAACCAATTACAAAGTTGTAAAGCATTGTCTAATGATTTGAAACTGACTATAAAACTGTTACAGAAGGCATTTATTTGGCACAATATGTATATTGGCGAAATGCTGTGTTATTCAGGAATGCTAAAATAAACAATACATACATGCATAGGAATCCAATCTACAGTCTGTTCGAAATTCCTTTCCGTCATTAACAATTACACATTTGAATGCGAGAAACTTTGCAGCGCGTACTTTGATATGCATTGCAGGTGTCACCGTGTTACAGGCTCTGATGAGATGACAGATATTTATTACTTTTCATACAAGAGTTTCGTTCGTTCTTGGTGTGGATTCCCAATAATTAGACAATTCTCTATAATCCTTCACAATTGGCTTCCTTCGTCTATCTTGTTTAGTTGGCCGATTCTAACTTTTTAAATTCTCCGCTAAGGGCGCTGCAATTACTTTTATTCAACCTGGCATGGTCTATTTTCTATAGATATACCCAATGTGTACATCCACGGACTTTTCTTTGCATAGTTATTGAATGCTTAAAGATTTTCTTTCTTAAGACTTTCTATATTTAATCTTTTAAGTATTAAATGCAAACAACTTTCTTTACGATAAGTATTTTCCCTCAAACACCAATTATTTGTACTTACAATTCCTCCAATTATTTTCAACCTTGAGAGAATTCACTGGCTGTTACCCTATTGTTGAGAACAACCTCTATAGGCATGCAAGAATTATATACAGACAGAAAGAACGAACCGTCTGATTTTCTTTGCTAAAGAAATCATAATCAGACGAGTCAAACTTGGAGTAAATAAAGACGTTAAAGTCTCAATAACAATCCCGAAGCTATCATTAGGATAGTTTATTCTTTGGGAGAATAAGACGTTATATTTTTATCCTTTTATTGTCATCATTATATCGTCTAGTTGGTTTTGACATTTTTGCATTCAACCAACAGACGATATAAATAAATTTCCAAGTTTCTGTTGTTCCGCACGCTATTATACGCTTCATCTTTGGGTAACATGGAATTTTCATAATGCAAATAGCTTTTTAAAATTAATGTTGGGATAACACGAAAAACCTTTTGAATAAGTAAATTTGCTGTGATGATTAAAAAATATTTGCTCGAATATATAATACCTAAATAAGGTATTAAAAATATAAAGAATATGGTATTCCATGAACTTTTATTTACTATCGTAAATTTATTTGTATTCATAACAAATAATTCATCTGAATTTTTATAAAATCAATATATTGGACAGTCTAGATTTTTATATGATTTTTTAACATATAATATAAACACGGTGCAGTTTCTCTCAGGAAGTTTGCTATAAAAGGCATTAAGCATTCGACAGTATGGCCACACCTCGCTCTTAACTAATAAAATACCTATTAATTCCCTATTTTTTATTACTACAAAATGTACGCGTCGTTACCCGGGATTTAAGATGCAAACCTGTGATTAAAATTATACCTGGACATAGAACGAATTCTCGAAAACCCAATAACGCTTTTACGATACGCTCGCTTAAAAAAAAAACTTGCTGAGTGATACGTCCTAAATAAGCGTGCCGAGCGTATGCAATCCGGGTACGCCAGCTCAAGTTTATCCTTCGTTATCTCAAGTTAAAAAGTTCCCCTTCTTTCCCCTTTTTTGAAGCATTAAAATAAAAATAATATAACTTAATCATGTATATTTTGATAGAACCGATTGTGTCAACTGATTAAATGTACACGTTAGGTCTATCTACAGTAAAGTGACTATACCCGGTTGATTAAAAGTGATTGCAAGCGCCGCCTCTAGTGGAGAATTTCAAAAGTTAGGATACTGAACTCGGCGATAAAATGATATAAACGAAAACAGTTAATGACAAAGTTCTTCAACCCAAACCGTCCGACCTTCCAGACGATGTAAGGTATCAGTTTGGACGGCCGGAATGTGCCACCCAATTTTGACCGTAACCCAGTGGGGTCGGCCAAAACTCCCACCAACAAGCTAAGGACCCGCCTGCATTGGAACCAAGCGGGCAACCGGCGCCACCACCAGAACGACAATGCAGTACCACTCGCAGAGATTTCTTGATAAAAAAAACTTGTACATTTTACCCCAGCTGGCGTCTGCGCAAAATAGAAACAAAAGCAATATTGTCTGCATTCCCCATCCTGTAATGCCAGGTTGAAGTAAAACTTTGACAATCTTATTGACCACTTCCTGCTGTTTTGAACTCAGATTAATCTCTTGGTACTATTTTTATTCTTCAGTTTAGCCATCTGCGTATTCAATTTGAATTCGACGCTCAAAAGAGTCCAATGAATAGTCCAATGAATACGTGCTAACTGTATTAGGATCACTATCAGGCCTCCATCATTGCACTTACACGTATGGTTGATTTGTTCGGGCGCCATTATAAAGAACTTTGCTGTCCCAGACGGGACTCCAACTGCATTAGGATCATTTCCCGGCCCGAATCATTGCACTTACACGTATGGTTGATTTGCTCGGGGGCCATTACGTACGGGCAATGATTCAGGCCTGGAAGTGATCCTAATGCAGATGGACCTCGAACAGCATTAGGATCACTTCCAGGTCTGAATCACTGCACGTACGGTTGATTTGTTCGGGCGCCATTATAAAGAACTTTGTTGTCGCAGACGGGACTCGAACTGCATTAGGATCACTTCCAGGCCTGAATCATTGCACTTACATATATGGTTGGTTTGTTCAGGCGCCATTATATAAAAAGAACTTTGTTGTCCCAGACTGGACTCGAACTGCATTAGTATCCCTTCCAGGCCTGAATCATTGCACTTACATGTATGGTTGATTTGTTTGGGCGCCATTATATAAAGAACTTTGCTGTCCCAGACAGGACTCGAACTGTAGATATTCGTAATGGCTAGCCGACGTTTTCCGAATTGAGCTACTCTGGGACGAAATTGCAAGCTCTTATCGTCGAAGTGGACTTTGCAAAATAAAACATTATATCTGTTGCAGCTCAATTTTGCTTTTTGGAGTATTAGTTCCTAGTCTATGATAGGCTTTAAAAATCCGATGTGGGCAACTAATGATTTTCCCTATGTAATGCAATGAATTTGAATTATTTCGCAGTGAAAAATAATTTATAAGATCCACGGCACAATGTTTTTAACGTTGAATTGTGCAGATGGCTCTTTTTCGTATGGCATTATGTAAAATTATTTCGAAGTACTCAATTAACTTATATTTCGCGCAACTCTAAATTGAAAATAACCGCTATTGATAATATACGTAATAAGCAATATAGTCAATTTTGCATCATTTTCGTTCAGTTAACATTATTTTTAGAATTTTGACACTATTTTCGTCAATCTGGGGCAAAATATCGCCAAGTTAGAGATATTCAGCTAAAGTGGTCACCAAGTTCACCAAATTTATCGCCAAGCGTTTCAGACAAATGGAGAGAAGAGCTTTTCTTATACATAAATGACTATTGGTGAATTTTTATGCGCTAAAATACAAAACTACAAAATGAGGGTTAAGAATTTATAACATATTTTTGCATATTATTATATAAGCAATATCTCGAGAGCGGTTCATGCTAGCGTTCTAAAGTTTATGTCATTTGTTTTGTTATGAAACATTACATACAAAATGATCATTTACGCAACATTATTGAAGGTTCTGATTTTTTAATGATGTTTTTAAAATTTCATTCGAAAATTTGGGGGGGGGGGGGTCTTCCAAACATTCGATTATGTTTAAAGACACTGATTGTAATATTTGTACCAAATTTCGTTCGAAAAACTTCACTAATTCGGGAGATCCAGCATCCACATGCCTGCGGACACACACACACATACACACACACACACACACACACACACACACACACTTACGCTCGTTCCAAACGCTGCATTCACTCGTGAGATATCGCACAGACTTATGAGCACATACTCTAACATACCTACACACACTAGCATACATATATTCACTCACACACACAGACATCACTTCAGATATGTTTGCGATTGAAGTTCAGAGATTCTTAAAACTTGCCCTTTCGTCAAACATTCGAATTCGAATTTTCGACCCCCGTCACAATACTTTTCCTGTATTATATATTTAGGGAAAGTAAAAGTATTTTTCGCAGAAAAGTGTATTGAAGCTAGTCAAGCTTGAAGTGAATAAATACGTTAATGCCTCAACAACAATTTCGAGCTATCATTAAATAGTTTATTGTTTTGAGGAGTAAGGTATAGGTACTGTTTTTATTTCTTTCTTTTGTCATTATTATCTCCGTCTAGTTTGTTTTGCCATTAATGCCATATTCACTTACGTATTTAACTACCCGACGACATCAATAAATCTTTAACTTTTGGTTGTTCTGCACGCTATTTCATGCTTCATCTTTGGGGAACATGGAGCCTGTATAATACAAATAAGTGCTTAAAAATAACGTTTTAGGATAACAAGAGAAGTCCCGACTTTAATAAGTGATTTCACATGAATGATTGAGTTGTTTGTTCGAATTTATCCTCTAGCATGATCTTTGTTGATTAAACAAATACTAATAACATGAAACTCCGTATATTTTGTATTTGCATGATGTAAATATGCATGTATGTTGTACATACAAGGGTTTATTGTCCATTGTTGTTTCCCAGATCTATTGGAACTGGCACGCTCCAATCATTGCGTGGCATTTTTTTAAATTAGCAGATGATCTTCTACTTTCAAGGTAAGAAAAAGTGCTGTTACTATAAAGGGATTTTGATATTGATGTAGGCAAAATGCCACGCATTACGCTGTATTTGAGGTTTGGAAGTATATTTTAAAATATTTTAAGTTAGGTAGGAAAATATTTAGGCAATATTTATCGTGTCAGGTTCGTGTTCTGTAAGGAGGGGGAACAAAGCTGTAAAGGGGTTTAAGATACATTTGTCTACATTTCTCGTAAATCTCTGTTTTACCGACAGAGGAACCCCCAAAATAGATGTTATTCACATCAATATCCTTGAATTTCTAATTGCGGGATTTGGGTAACAATCTTTGGCAGACATCCTAATGATTATATCGATTTCGGAAGTTCAAAATTTTGTGGAAATCATCTTTTCTATTATGAAACAGCACGTGAAAGTAAGAATTAAATATGTGACTGTCACAAACAGCTTACAAGTTTTCTGTTTCTCTCGTTTTTCGCTGCCCTGTTTTACAATCAAAGCTCTACTGAGTACAGAACAATCAAGAGGAAATGCAATATCGTTCGAAAAGGATATAAAAAGGAAAACTGTCTCCAAAAATAATGAAAGGCTGCATTATATGATGATATATGAGCAATTTTCGTAAGCTAGGTTAAATTGCGCTGAAGATATTTTGCCCATTGAGTTCGGAGACTCAATGGTAGCAATCTCTTCCATTTAGCTGTCTTAATGATAGGAGCTGCTGCACTCTTCCTACTCTTTAGGATGTCTGTTTATAGTGAATCACATTTTCTTCTCCCCTTTCATAGTTATCAGGAAAACAATATCAATGGTAGTAAATTTTTTTTATTGTATAGCTTTTCTAAGTACCTTTTAGGTGATTGTATCTAAGTTATATATATATTTAATATATTTCATAATTTACGTAAGTATAGTTCTAGACAGGCACGTAACCAGAAAAAAAATTCGGAGGGGAGGGGGTAATTTCTGAAAAATAGACATAACCATATGTTTAAAATAAAACACATTTGTAATTGATCAATAATTATATAATTTCGATGATAATTTGGGTGATGTCACAAAACATTTAGAAATATATTGAACGGCAAAAGTTGGAAAAAGCCTGTTATTTTAGGAGATGGCATGAAAACATACACAAAGAATTTAAATTTCTGGGTTCTCAGGCTCCCGAGTTCCCCTGACTACATCCCTGGTTTTAGAGAAAGCAACTTATGTATTTGTGTTGTGTAGCTGGTAATTTTACAGAATTTCTTAGAATTATAATGTCTTATTACTTTCTCCACTAAATAAAACTCATGTTACATAAATTATATCCATACTAGCAAAAAGCAGGGCTTTGACTGGACTCACGCATATGAAGTATGCGAGCTGTGAAATCTTTCTAATTAAAACTTAATTTAACAAATAATTATGAAATTAGAAGTATTGAGATTTAATGTTAATATTTTAGAGCCCTAATACAAAATAGCATACAGAATTTGAATATTAAATTAAACAAATTAGAATACAGGAAAACAATGAAATCAAAGTAACACATTTAAATCACAGGAACGTATTTGATATACAGGAACATGTTTAAATCACAATGCATGTAAGTTCACATGCTTTGATTAGCTGTTTAAAAGTTGCTTACTTGTTATGTAGAAGACCCAGACCGTCCGACTCGTCCGGAGGACTAAGAGCAACAATTTGGACGGCCGGGCTTACTTGTTATGTGTACGAATCGTAGTGAGCGTGATTTAAAAATAGGCCTTTTACTCTATTACAATTTGTTTTGATTATTTAAATTGTGATTTTGCACATCTGTCTAATTTTAATTAAGTGAGCAAATTTCCATCTCCCTATCTATTGTAGTTTTCTACTAAAATGAGTTACAAAATTCAGGCAAATGTTGATTTCGCTTCGTTAGTAATGGAGCATGGAGAATGACATAATTAGTATAATTGAACCATATGTCCATAATTAATATAATTAAATCATTCATTTATAATAAGTATAATTAAATCATTGGTAGTAAAAATTTTTCTATAAAATTAATTTCACTATTTTTTTTAACATCTACTGCTCAGAATCTGTTATAAATAGAGATCAGATGAGTACTGGTGGTGATTCAGAATTAAATTCAGGAGGAGGTAGGGATTTCACCAAGGATTTCCGTTTATGATCCTTTTCTACTATTTCTGGTTCAAATTTTTTTATTTTACTTGAAAAAGTTATTTCTAAGTACTGGCTGTAGATTGATCTTATCTAATAACTGGTATGGATTTGAAGAGTAGTTTACTAAGGATTTCCATATTCAGTTCTTTTTCAATTTCCCGTTCAAAAATTTTTCTTGAAACATATTTTTCTTAAGATCGGCTATACGGCTATAGATTAGATATATAATTAGATATAGATAGTTAGATATAGATTATATTGAGGATGACCGATATGGATTCAGCATGAAAATCTACTTCCTGTTTTTCCTGATTTCCACTTTCTGTTCTGAAGATATCTCTTACGATTGAAAAACTTACATTTTCCTTGCAACATATACTTCATATTCAGACCTTTCGGTCCAAGGACAATAACACAGGACGGCACTGTTTTAAATCAAACTCAATTTATTCTGAACTTCACAGAAATTACAGAAGCTGGCTGTTTAAAGCAAATGATATACTTAATATTGCATATGCCCAGAATAAATTACAAATATAAAAGATACTACCATTTACTTGCCTGGTGATAACTCTGAAGACGATTCTAAAGCTTTTATGCTTACCACTGGAGTTCTTTTTACTTGCTTCGTATTGCGGCCAAATTTGCAAAGCATTTCCGCTTATTTAACGTCATGTTTATCAATTTGGTGACATTTGTATCAATTTGGTGACATTGGCGTCAATCTGGTGACATTTTCGTCAATCTGGAAATATTTTTAAAAGTCGCGAAGTTTGAGACATCCCGCCAAATTTTTCGCTGAGCATTACGGGCGGACGGAGAAATGGGCTATTCTTATAGTCGTTTATTATGTTCTTTGCAAGATGTTGAATTTTCATTAATTAGTCGTTATTTCTATTGGTTTATCGTAATTTAAAAACAATTGGGGATATGCCGACCAAATTCATCGCCAGAATTTCGCCAAGCGTTACAGACGGAGAAATAAGTTATAGTAGATTTTTATATTTATTCCACGATATTGAATTTACATCAATTTGTCGTCATTTTCTTTGATTTAGAGTCATTTTTATTAATTTGGCGACATTTTATATCGATTTAGCACCACTTCAAAACTCGCCAAGTTGGCGATATTCCCCCAATTTCGACGCCAAATTTTCGTCAAGCATTATGGATGGAGAAATAGGTTATTCTAATAGTAGATAAACGACTAATGACGTCCAAATACAAAACTATTACCCAAAATATCTTCTTTTTCAGTAGTCTTATACTCTTTCTGTGATATTAAATTTTCATCAATTAGTCGGTATTTTCATTGATTTAGAGTCATTCCTTTTCAATTTGGCAACATTTTTATCAATTTTGCGACATTTTTATCAACTTGGCGACATTTTCGTTAATTTGGCAACATTAAAAAAACCCTGCCATTTGGCGATATTCTGCCAAATTCGTTGCCAAAATTTCGTAAAACGTTATGGACGGAGAAATAGGTTGATCTTATAGTAGATGAATGACTAATGGCATCCAAATACAAAACTATTACCCAAAGTATTTCTCTTGTGAATGGAACAAGCTAAATCCACGAGAATGATGTTAACAAATTTATCACATAATATTACATTTGAAAAGGGAACACAGTAGTTAATACCTTTTTTTTAATTTTATGTGATTTTTTGATAAACTTACTTGAAAAATGTGTAACATCTCAAGAACGGTTCATGCTATAGTTCTAAAGTTTATGTCAATCGTTTTCTAATAAAAAATCACATAAAATATGATTACTTACGTAACTTTATCAAAGGTTTTGATTTTTTGATGATTTTTCAAAATTTCATTTCAATATTTGGGTGGTTCTGTACATTTGATTGCGTTTAAAACTATAGTGTTCCAGTATTCACTGATTGTAATTTTTGTATCAAATTTCGTTCGAATCGTTTTATTCGTTCGCGATATATCATCTCTGCAGACTCACTGACACACACACATACATCACCTTAAAATGTTCAATTCGTGTTCAGGGATGCTTGAAACGTGATCTCCCGTCGAAAACTCGAATTTGAATTTTGATACCGTCACAATACTTTCCTTATACATTATAATATGTATATAAGGAAAGTAATAAATAAATAAATATGGAGGTATGTCCTACGGTTCAAAAATCGTTAGAAAGAACGTTTTTTGATCTTTTAGATAATGTTGAGATAGAAACTCCGTGATAATAATTTTGTTCGTTCATTAAGATATCGATTTTTGGGAATAACGCTCAAAATCGTTCTTCAGTATAAAATAACTAAAAAACTAATTCGAACTTTAAAAATATCTCCCCGAGGCGTATTGTCTCGGGTTCTGAATTACTTCCGTGCCGAATTTCGACGCTGTCCGAATTGCAGATTTTCCGCTACAGACGATGCAGACGCACATAGAGACATCTTTTGTAAAAGATTATAAGATTAATTTTATTTTAATTGCAAGATTGATAAAGTTTTTTTTCTAAATTAAAATAACTGATAAATCTCAGCATTCCTATTCCCAGGAATGATTTTTAAGAGGCATGTCGGGAGTCGGGTTACTGGGATTATTATCCTTAATGTTAATTATTATCTCGTTTTTGGAGTTTTAAAATTTTGATGTTAACATTTCTATTGCTATAAAATAGCTCGTGGAATTAAATATTAAACTGCCAATGTCACAAACAGCCTAAACGATGACGTTTTTACTTTTCCTGTAATACATAGTAATATATAGGGAAAATACTGGAATCGTGTCGAATATCGCAACTCGAGTTTTCGGCGGATCTACACGTTTTGAGACCTCTACAACATAAAAAAATCTGATGTGGGCAGCACATGACTTTCCCTGCAGACTTACATCCACGTTCTCTTTATTTTAATTAAATTTAATTCACTTTTAATTCAATTTTCGGTCTCATTTGATAACTGGACTTATTTTCAAAGGTGGCGTAGAGAAAATACGAAAAAACTAAAATATCTCGAGAACAGCTAGTCCTAGTGTAATGGGATTGGTCTTATTCTTTTCTTCGTTAAAAATTACTTATTAAACAAGCATTTAATGGATATATTTGAGCGTACGTAGTTTTTTATTTTAGATTTTTGCGGGCCATTTTGCAAAAAAAATCAGATTATTTTTTTCCGAATCCTACCAAAATCTAATCAGCACCAGGGTGACCCACAAGTGACTTATTTACCGAATTTTGTGAAATTCGGTCCATTAGTTTTTCAGCTAGAGTGGATACAATCCTTTGTAGGCCATTTCGCAAAAAAAAGGCGGGTTCTTTTATCCCGAATCGCACCCAAAACTAACCAGATTCGCCCACAAGTGACTTACCTGCCAAATTTTATGAAATTCTGTCCATTACTTTTTGAGTTAGAGTGGTTACAAAATCTGCACAGACTGACAGACAGACAATCACGCAAACATACACACAGACACACACAGAGACGTCACGCTAAAAATAGTTTTTTCGTATTCTAGAGGTCTCGAAACGTGTAGATCCGTCGAAAACTCGAGTTGCGATTTTCGGAGTTTCTGTGTGTGTGTGTGTCTGCCTGTTTCTGTGCAGATTTTGTGCCCACTCTAACTGAAAAACTAATTGACCGAATTTCATAAAATTTTGGTAGGTAAGTCCATTGCGGGTAACTCTGGTGCTGATTAGAATTTGGTACAATTCACGATAAACGAACCTGTCTTTTTTACGAAACGACCCGCAGAAATTGCCAGTATGCACTCTAGCTGAAAAACTAATAGCCCAAATTTCGCAAAATTTGGCAGATAAATCACTTGTAGCTTAATCTGGTGCTGAATAGATTTTGGTACGATTCGAAAAAAATAAAGAATTTGCCTATTTTTGAGAAATGGTCCGCAAAAATCGTTAAATCGAAAATTAAAAACTACGTATGTATAAAAACTACGTAAATATATCAATTAAATGCTTATTTTATACAAAATTTTTGACGATGAATAGAATTAAAAAACCCATTACTCTAGGACTAGCCGTTCTCCAGATATTTTAATTTTTCGCATTTTCGCTACGCCACCTATGAAAATAAGTCCAGTTACCAAATGAAAACGAAAACTCAATTAAAAGTGAAAATCCAGTGTAATTTAAAATAATTATGAGTTTTATTTTGTGCAATTAAACTCAATTTAAGGAATTATTGAAGAAATAAAGAGAACGTGAGTATGAGTTTGCAGGGAAAGTCATATGTTGCTCACATCAGATTTTTTTCCCCTTTTCGCTACCATATTTTACAACTAAAGCACTGCTAAGTAGAGAATAATCAAGAGGAACCTGAATATCTTTCGAAAAGGATAATAAAGGGAAAACTGCCCCCCAAATAATGAAAGGCTGCATTATATAATGATATATGAGCCATTTTCGTAAGCTAGATTAAATTGCGCTGAAGATACTCTACCTATTGAGTTGGGAAACTCAAAGGAAGGCAATATCTTCCATTTAGCTGTTTTAATGATAAGAGCTGCTGCATTTCCCCTACTGTTTAGGAAGTATGTTTGCAGTGAATCACTGTTTCTTCTCGCCTTTCATAGTTTTCAGGACACAATATCAGGTTTTTTTGTATTGCATCGCATTTTTTGGTACTTTTCAGATGCTTTTATCTAGGTTATCGCATGTATTTATATTATAAGTATAATAAAAGAGAAGGCAGATTATGTATGTGTGTTGTGTAATTGGTAATTTGTGAAATTTAATAGAAATGAAAAGCTTTATTACTTTTCCCTCTAAGTAAATTTCATGTTATAGGAGTTTTATATTTATATTAGTATAATTAAATTATTGGTGGCCAAATTTTTTTCCATACGGTTGTTGTACTAAAATTTCCTTGAAGCATTTCCTCCCCCCTCGGATCTGCTATAAATAGATATTAGATAATAAGTAATATGGCCATGGAGTTAGAAAGGAGGAGATAAAACTCCTATGGATGAAACACTTGAAAATGCCATAATGCTTTGAGAATTATATCTAGGTGTCGCTAGTGTTTGTAAAGTAGTTGCTATTGTTAGTTGACACTATAGAAAGGCATAGTATTTAGTATATGTATTCTTAATAATTTTTAAATTAAGGATTCCTTAATTATGAGTATAATTAACCAGTATTTTTTCATAGTTGTAGGATAGAGTACAGAATATGTGGAGATAAAAATGAATTGAAAAGTAAAATAATTTTGAATACGTAGGAATATTCTTTATTGCTTCAGTTATTCTTTGCGTTGTACTAATAATTAATTTTTACAAAATTGACAGTTGAAATAAATATTTTAGGTCTTTTGCCATAGAAATGCATATAATACAGGACTACTTATCTTATCCCAGCGCCACCTGAATTATTGTCTCAAACGATATTGGCGGTTTCTTTATATGAAGATTTAACTCCTTACTTTTACCTCCATGAATATGACTTTATCAAATACCCCTAAAGAGGTACGGTTTCGATAACGATTTCAACTCCATGTTCTTTATCTCATGTCCAGTTCAAAAATTTTCGTTTTACTTAAAACATCTATATCTTAAGATTGGCTATAGATAGAATTTAGATGATGCCTGTTATGTATTTAAATTCAAATTTTGATAAAGGTAGAGTAGTTTACTAAGAGTTTCCATTTACAGTTCTTTTTCTATTTAAGGTTCAAAAATTCTTTTGAAACATCTATTTCTCAATATTTCTATAGATGAGCTTAGATGAAAATTGTTATATATTTAGAATCAAATTTGCAAAAGGTAGAGTAGTTTATTAAGGATTTCTATTTCCAGTTCTTTCTCTTCTTAAAGTTAAAAATTTTTCATGAAATATCTATAACTTTATTGCTATAGAAAGACCTTAGATGATAACTGCTATGTATTTAGAATCATTTTCTGAAGAAGATAGAGTAATTTACTAAATATTTCTATTTCCAGTTCTTTCTCTTCTTAAAGTTCAAAAATTTTCCTGAAATATCTATAACTTGATATTGCTACAGAAAGACCTTAGATGGTAACTGCTTTGTATTTAGAATCATTTTCTGAAGAAGATAGAGTAATTTACTAAATATTTCTATTTCCAGTTCTTTCTCTTCTTAAAGTTCAAAAATTTTCCTGAAATATCTATAACTTGATATTGCTACAGAAAGACCTTAGATGGTAACTGCTTTGTATTTAGAATCATTTTCTGAAGAAGATAGAGTAATTTACTAAATATTTCTATTTCCAGTTCTTTCTCTTCTTAAAGTTCAAAAATTTTCCTGAAATATCTATAACTTGATATTGCTACAGAAAGACCTTAGATGGTAACTGCTATGTATTTAGAATCATTTTCTGAAGAAGATAGAGTAATTTACTAAATATTTCTATTTCCAGTTCTTTCTCTTCTTAAAGTTCAAAAATTTTCCTGAAATATCCATAACTTGATATTGCTACAGAAAGACCTTAGATGGTAACTACTATGTATTTAGAATCATTTTCTGAAGAAGATAGAGTAGTTTACTAAATATTTCTATTTCCAGTTCTTTCCCTTTATTGGGTTCAACATTTTTTTGAAACATCTACTTATCAAGAGTGCTATAGATAAAGTTTAATTGATAACTGTTATATATTTCTAATCAAATTCTAGAGACGGTAGAGAAGTTTGCTAAGAATTCACTTTTGCAGTTTTTTTTCTATTTTAGGTTAAACATTTTTTTTAAACATCTATTTCTCAAGAATGCTGCAGATGGAGCTTAGATTATAACTAATATGAATTGAGGATCAAATTCTTGAATATATAAGAGACAAGGCAAATACTACAATTTCCAGTTATGGACATGTCACGTGCTATTCAAAAATTTTCATTTTCCTTGCAAATCTAGTTCTCAGGATCGTCTGTAGATAGTGTCTAAATGATGACTTATATGGATTTAACATTGAATTCTGAAGAAGGTGGAGAGATTCATTAAGGATTTTACATCATTTCTTTACTTCCGGTTCAGAAAATTCTTTGAAGCATCTATTTCTCAGGATTGGTTGTAGATAGAGTTTAAATGATGACTGATATGGATTTAGTATCAAATCACAGAAGAGGGTGGGGATTCTTTAAGAATTTCCATTTTTAGTTCAGAAGATGTCATTTCCGTGTATGACTGTATGAAATAAAAATGCTTAATAGTTCATCAACAATGAAGTATGCACACCATTTGCCACTATATTAAATCTCCTTCGGAAATTTCTTGATAGATATGTTATCATGAGCATGCAACGCATGCAGGTCATCCATGCGAGCAAAGCATGCCAGTCACCCATGCGAGCAACAAAGTATGCTCGTCAATAATTAATGGCCCCAAAATGGCTCCAATTAGCTAAAAATTCCAAAAAGGCGCCAAAATGACACCAAATAGGTAAATATTCCAAAAAAAAAAAAAACTGAAATACATCGGCAACGCCTTATTTTAGAGTAATGAAACTTATTTAGTTATTTTTGTCACCAAAAATTACATATAATACGAACTTTTAAGTAGCACATTTAAGCATATTTATTTTTCTCAGATTTTGTTGAATAAAAAATTTAACCAAAAACTTTCTTTTGTGGATGCTTGCAGCTCTAGTATTGAAATGTATTGTATTATTTTGGCAGCCTATACTTTATGTTTACGTGATCGGAAGCTAGAGTTGGAAGTGGATTCCGAACCACTATAAGCAAGTATGTAATATATAGGGCTATCTATTTGTTATGGTTTTCTATTTACGGTTGGGCTCTCTATTTGATATGGTTTTCTATTTATGGTTAGGCTCTCTATTTGTTATAGTTTTCTATTTATGGTTAGACTCTCTATTTGTTATGGTTTTCTATTTATGATTGGGCTCTCTATTTGTTATGGTTTTCTATTTATGGTTGGGCTCTCTATTTGTTATGGTTTTCGATTTATGGTTGGACTCTCTATTTGTTATCGTTTTCTATTTATGGTTGGGCTCTCTATTTGTTATGGTTTTCTATTTATGGTTGGGTTCTCTATTTGTTATGGTTTTCTATTTATGATTGAGTTCTCTATTTGTTATGGTTTTCTATTTATGGTTGGGCTCTCTATTTGATATGGTTTTCTATTAATGGTTGGGCTCTCTATTTGTTATAGTTTTCTTTTTATGGTTGTGGCTCTCTATTTGTTATAGTTTTCTTTTTATGGTTGAACTCTCTATTTGTTATGGTTTTCTATTTATGGTTGGGCTCTCCATTTGTTATGGTTTTCGATTTATGGCTGTGCTCTCTATGAGATTCAAACACGTCTCATATGGATCTAAAGACTAGAGATTAAACAGTTCGTGTACAGATCGACTTTGCAGTTTACAGAAATTCCTTATATTAAGGGTGTCTAGGTTTGGGACTTTAAAAAATCTCTCGTTAAGAACTGACTTATTTTGTGTTTCAACAATTTTTTCTTACAGTAAGATATCACAAGGAAATAGGTTACAGTGTAGGCATCACGACACTGTCGAATTGTTCAAAGAAATACGCATGATATCTTGGCACAAATGATCCCGACAAGCAACCGTAGAGCAAGCATCCCCTGCCTCAGTTCATCGGCTCTTCACTGCATTGGACTATGATGTAATCATAATTATCCAGTCTTCACTGCAAATCATCATCGGATGATGAAAAATTGGAAGAATATTACTTTCTCTGAAAAATCGCGATTTTTACTGCGCTGAGTAAATGAGCAATGATAAACATGGCGAAACACTTCGAAGAACTTGGGGCAACAATCAACATGAATCGCACAACTGAGCTGATACTACTGAAACAGTATTATGATGAGTAATGTCTGAAAAATGATTTCGCGAGAATCATCGGTATCATTATAGTGTAGAATGTCACCCTGAAAAGCAATACGCACCTGTCCATCATTGAATACCAGATTCATTTTTATACTGGAAGGTTTCCAAACAACCGATGTCAGAATTACAGAATTCAGCAGTTGTGAGATCCAGAGGAAAATTCACTGTCTTACAAATTTTAGACCCACACAGTAAACAAATAGGAAATATTTACTGAGTTTCACTTAATTAGAAATCCAACAGAACACAATTCTAAGCTCCCATAGGACTAATCGTATAGTCATGGTTGGGAGAACACACGAATTACCCCCATGTTTCCTTACAACCACCAGCGTCGGCAGACATGAACGCAGAGGCACATATTTGGAGCCATATGGACCTCCTGCCATGAATAATGGACGGTATATGGGAATCATTTATTCAGAAATAGTACAAAATAGCAGGAGGTACCATCCCTATAAAACCCATGTTTTGCAGTATAGATACACTCATGGCGATTTATTCATTAGGTAATGATCATAAAAGCTTGCACCTTCTGTTTATAAATTAATGCTTTTACAGATGGTTATGTTGATTAGAAGATGTAGTTACAATAGGTAATTTTTTTAGTTATTTCATCGTAATTTAGAAGTTCCGAAACATTTTCAAACGTGTTTGGTTACGAAACACTTTTGTATAATAATAATCTTCTGAAATATTACTTTCCCTACATACATAGTATAATGTATAGAGAAAGTATTGTCGAAAATTTGAATTCGAGTTTTCGTCGGAAGACCACGCTTCAAGCATCTCTGAACTCGAATCTAATGTTTTTAAGCGCTCGTCTGTGAGACTGTGGATGCGATATCTCACGAACCAATTAAGCGTTTCGAACAAATTTGATACAAATATTGCAATCCATGAATATTGGGCCCCTATTGACTATAAACGCAATCGAATGTTGAGAACACTACAAAAATTTTCAACCACTAATGTTACGCACATGATTTTTTTCTCCATGTAGTTTTTCATTAGAAAAAGAATGACAGAAACGGTAAAATGCTAGAATGAACAGGTCTTGAGGTAATATACATTTTTCAAATAAATTTATCCAAAAAATCACATAAAATGAAGTATTAACTATTGTGAAATTGTTCACTTTTCATATGTAATGTTATGCGATAAATTTGATAATATCATTTTCATAGATCTAGTTCGATCGATTTACGAGAGAAAATGCTGTGGGTAACATTTTGCAAAACGCCAAATGTACTGTTTAACGTTAATAATATTGTGTCCTGGAGCTTATTCATAATTTTTTCACTGTGAAAGAAGTAAATTCGTTACATTATAAAGCCATGTGCTGCTTACATCAGATTTTTTTAATTTTAAAATGTGGATATTAAGATAAAATTAAACTATTCTACAAAGGTACACTGATGTCTTAAGACAATTATTTTGTGCAGAATTTTACCATTCGACAAATACATATTTATTTCACTTTATGCAACAAGAGAGCATGTATTGACTATTTTATTCTCAGAATGTTTCTCAAGGACACAAAGCGAAATAAAATCCGGAATAACTATCACAAAGAAATTGGAATTTCTTATACAGATGAAGCTTTTCATATCACTTAGTGAGAGAGAATCAAACAGGGACTTAAGAACTGTTGTTTAATAAAACGTTTTACGTAATACTGAGTAAAGGAACATGGAAAATGCTGTTTATGGTGTATGTTTCTAGACAGACAGTCGCTGAAAAGTTTGAACTGCAATACTAGAGGAGAATGTTGACCATAAATAAAGATCATCCTCAGAAAGGGTGGAGGTATTATTGAAATGACATGTTGGGTGTTCTAGTTAAGTAGATGATTTATTATATTATGCGTCACTTTCTGTGTATCGCAATATAATAACGTCAAAATATATATTGATATTATATAAGAATATAAGAAAACTTATTTATGATACTCAATAGTTAAATATCTTAATTTCATTTTATGAGCTTTGAAACAAACGACAGAAGTTTCCGATTATGCCGATCCTGTTTTTAGCGAGATTTAGGGTTTAATGACGAAATAAGGAATTTTTGTTTTATTTGCTCGCTTTTAACGAGCAAATGTTTTATATTCTCGGATTTAACGTGCTTACAAAAGAGTAAAACTGAATAAAATATCAATAAAAATGATAAAAATCATATACATAAAAAAAACCCCTCGCTTATGAATCGATGTAGAAATAGGAAGTATAGTATGGGTTTAGGGGTCGCATAGGAAGATTACGTACTATACAACCCGGGAAAATGTCTTCTATCCATAACCCAGAAAGCACATAAAAATTAACTGGAATGTGGTTTAACTCGATTTTTTCATACCATTTGAATCCAATTTAAAATACACTACGTGACAGTGAAAATGAGACACCACGAAGGAGTGGGCAGAAAATATGCAAATTGCAGGGTAGATGCAGCTCACCGAGTTAAGTAAATGATGCGAAGTGCGCATCTGTCCCGCGCACGTTGAGTGGGGAAGTATAAGGGAAGAAACCTGCAGAATCGGCAATAGTCGCGCCGCTCTGTCTGCCAGGGAAATCATTTTGCAATTTTTTTTTCTCTCTTTTTTTTCTTCAGCAGTAGCAAAGAATGCCGGACCGCCGACAACCGAGGCAGTTCGAACAGACAGACGATTTCACGAGGGGTATGGTGATCGGACTCGAGGGGTATGGTGATCGGGGCAGGTTGGTCCGTACGTAAAATATCAGCGGACAACCTCCCACACGCATCCAAGGTGCATCGGCTGTGGCGAAGATGGTTAGAACAAGGGAATGTGGTACGCTTGATGGGTGACGGTACGGCCAGAGCGACGTCAGAATGCGTGGACAGACGCAAGCGTTGGCGGCCCTGCAGGCCTCTTCCGTCGCCCTTTTGCAGCATGTAAAGGACACCCTTGATGCTCCCATATCGACCAGGACCATTATCCGCCGATTGGTCGTCGGCGACCTACAACCATGGCGTCCATTAAGAAGACTGCCATTGACCCAACAGCACAGATGCCTCCGTTTGCAATGGTGTCGGGATAGAGCCATGTGGACGGCGGAATGGCACAGGGTCGTATTCTCAGATGAGTAACGCTTCTGTTTCAGCAATGACAGTCGCCGTGTACGAGTCTGGAGCCGAAGTGGTGACAGGTCCAATCCGGCCGAATCTGTGGAACGCCTTACCGAGTGACAAAGCGGCACTATGGTTTGGGGCGCCATCGCCTATGATAGCAGGTCACCTCTGGTCCGTATTGAGGTTACTATGACGGTCTAATGATACGTGGATGACGTGCTGCGGCCAGTGACACTACCCATCCTCCAGGGGTGCCCAATGCCATTTACCATCAGGATAACGCCCGACCACACATGGCACGCATCAGCCAACATGCCCTGCAAGGTACCCAGGTGCTTCCTTGGCCACCAGTATCCCCTGATCTCTCACCAATCGAACACGTCTGGGACGTAATTGGACGTCGCTTGCATGTGCTTCCATCCCCGTGTTTAGAAGACGAACTCTGGCAAATGTTTGACAGGGAATGGGCAGCCATCCCTCAGAACACCATCCACACACTCATTGAATCTGTATCTAGACGTGTTGCTGCCCGTATCGCCGCCCGCGGTGATCTTACAACCTACTGATCAAACGGTGTTATCACTCAGTGTATAGATGTATCATGTTGTAATAAACATCGCTTATTGTTCATTGCTGTCTGTCCCAGTTTGCCGATTTTCATCACTTTCGGACCACTCCTTCTTGGTGTCTCCTTTTCATTGTCACGTAGTGTATATTGTGATTTTCTTTTTCTCTCAAATTTTGCAAGAAACTTTTTTAAAAATCTCTAATTTCTGCCTAAATGATCACAGTTATAGCATGTCATCCTTCATTTTAAAGGGCTTGGAATATTTTTCGATTGATCCCAGGTTTGGCAATGTACCTCCTCGGGGGGAAGGAGCTAGTTACCTAATGTTATCGCTAATAATGTTACGAACACAAAGTTGTATCTCGGCTATTTTTCATTACAAACATCGTAGCTGTCAAGTTTCGTGATCACAGAGCCATAAATAACCACTTCTATGCATAATTATGCCAAATTTTGTTCTCAGCTGCAATGTTAGTTAAATATAAATTTTTGAATAAATTTCAAAGTTTTTGCTCTGATTTAAAAAAAAATTCCATTTCTAGATTTTTCATTAACAAAGCTGGATAAAAAGTGTCGTGAAAAGTCATTAACATTTGTGGCAGCTATTTTGTAAACAAGAAATTAACCACAGATAGACCACAGAGCCATACAGACAGACTGACACACAAAAGGACATCACTCTAAAAATAGTCAAAATGTTTACAGGAGGTCCTAAAACATATATTAGCTCCAAAACCTCGAAATCGAAAATTTCCGTGAAAACAGTACATTCTCTATACCATGTTATATAATATAAGGAATTAATAGGTTTTAGTCTGTGGTAGCTGCGCAGCTGCAAAGTTACTCGGCTTTTTTATGGCTGAAGTACAAATCGCGATATGTCGTTTTGCCTTTACAAAGCTGGCTGGTCTTTCCTTTAATGGGTAAATACTGCGACATTTTTGTTGAAGGGGTGTATCTAGATTAATAAAGTAGATATGAGAATGCAAGTATGTCGTACTACTAAAAATACAGTCTTTTGTTGCGCAAAACGTCGTACATAAATTTATATATAAACTTGTACATAAACTTTGCCGAAATAAAGCGTTGTTAATTAGACCCTTTTTTCACACACACACGCACACACACACACATATATATATATATATAAATATACACTCATGTCCAAAAGTTAAGCATAATTCGTAAAATGCAAAAAATTCGGAGTTAATATGGATACAATGGTTCACAATCTGTTTTGGAGAATCGTGGGACGAAGGTAAATCATTGTGCATCTGCGAAACAGTTCAGTCGATGTCGACATGCGCAAAGCACAGGTGCACGTCGGAACAAGTATAAAACGGTCTCGAGCGGCATGTCCAGTGGAAGCAAAATTTCGCAATTGCTGTAGTACGGAGCGTTGTTAACAATAAAAAAGGACGAAATATGTCACAAAGATGCCAACTGGACATGTTTTTGAAGGGATGAATTATTACAATGCTGGAATCAGGTCGATCCCAAACCGAAGCGTCTCGAATTCTGAATGTGCCTCAGTGTGTGATCTCCAGACTGTGGCAGAGGTTCCAAACTACTGGAGATGTTGCCCGACGACCAGTGCCAGGTCGGCCAAGGGTAACAACCGCTCGGCAAGACCGATATTTTGTGATAACTGCGAGATGTCAGAGGAATCGTTCTGCCAGACTGCATTCAGCCCTGACAGCCGCCACAGGAGTCACTGTTTCGAGACAAACTGTTTACAGGAGACTCAGACAAGTTGGTCTCCATGCCAGACGACCAGCAGTTTGCATCCCCCTGACGTCTGCACAGAAACGAGCCCGTTTACAGTGGAGTTTGGTACATCGGCAGTGGAGTGGACAACAGTGGGGCAATGTCATGTTTAGTGACGAGTACTGGTTTAGCATGCAAACTGATTCTCGTCGTACCACGATCTGGAGAAAACGTGGAACGCGCTTTCACCCGGTAAACATCACGGAAAGACATCGTTTTCCGTTTAGAGGAGTCGTCTGGGCAGGCATCATGATGAACAGCGCACAGACCTTCACATCTTTGACACGGGGTCGATTACCGGTCAAAGATACAGAGACGAAGTCCTTGAGCCTACCGTTCGATTGTTTCGAGGTGCTGTTGGTCCTGATTTCATATTCATGGATTATAACGCGCCTTCTCATCGTGCGACCTTGGTCGATGACGTCCTTCAAACTGAAGATATCCAGCACATGCAGTGGCTTGTCAACTATCCTTATCTGAATCCAATAGAACATGTGTGGGATATGCTCGGGAGACATCTTGCAGCCCTCCGCTACCCACCAAGTTCCGTTCCGGGATTGAAAACTGCTCTCCGTGAGGCTGGGAACTCTTTGAGAACACAACTCCCTCATCAAAAGTATAGGAAATCGTTGTGTAGCATGCATGGCTACCCGATGTTCCCACACACCGTATTAAACATCACATTGTTTTCGCATCACCTTGTATTAATCATTCTGTTTCACTGACGTTGACACTCGTATATTACTCGTATATACTCCCTTTTTCTTTCAACTCTTTTCTTTGGATAATAAAATTCGTTATTATTCTTGTTTTGCATTGTTTTCTTCTTCTATAACCCTATTACACCCGCATACCGCGTTTCCTTCCATTCCGATGTAGATTTCCTGAATTTTTCACATAAACAGCAACTACGCTTAACTTTTGGACATGAGTGTATCTATCTATCTATCTATCTATCTATCTATCTATATATATATATATATATATATATATATATATACTTCTTAAATTCAAAATGAACTAAAGAAAAGCATGCATGAATAAAGTACGTTTTGCAATACGCATGCGATGAAGAAAACAATTTGCATCAGTTTTATCGAAAAGTGAAGACTTTTTACAATGTATTGATCCATTATAAAAATCCTAATTAACGAAATAGCTATATTTTTATATCTGAATTTTATAATGTAAGTATAAGAATACGTATATGTATGTTATGCCTGTGATACACCGACCATGTGATACACCGACATGTCCGTAACGCGGAAGGCCAGAAAGTATACTAAGCCAGAAAGCCTTCTTTCAAATCAGACGCCAAACTTCGTTTTATCGCCAGCGTGATAGGCGAAGGAGCGCTCTCTCTAAAGGTTACTATAGCAGCCACATCAAGAGAAAGGACTCTCGCAATTTGGTTTATCTTTTTATAGGATATATAACTTACAATTTAGCAATATAGACACGTTTTAAATGGATTGTCTCTTAGATTAGAATTAAATTAATTCAATATTGATTAGATTAAAGAAGCCGATATATAACTTACAATTAAGCAATATGGGCTTATCGCCGATATATAACTTACAATTAAGCAATATAGACACTTTTTAAATGCATTATCTCATAGATTAGAATTAAAATAATTCAGTATTTACTCAATTAAAGAATCATTTTATTATTTTCTAATGCTATTGTATACAGGAAGTTCACGGATAATCACGACATTTAGACGAAAAAATACACTTAAAGACACCATGAACACATTTCGAACATTTTGGGAAATATTTCCATCAGTGTGTGTGTGTGTATCTGTGGGGTGCGAATGCACGTACCACTATGACAATTTATATGTAGATGCATTCTGTAGAAAATTAGAAACAGGTAGAATATTTTGTAATAAATGGGATTAAAACATTATTCGAAATTAGAGATTTTAAATTAGAGAGAGTACGTACAGCCACGAAATTCTATATGTAGCTACGTTCTGAAAAAATTAGAATTAGGTAGATCATCATGTAATTAACGTGATTAAAATACGGGTGAAAAGGAGGGAGGGAGACACAGAGAGCGAGAGAGAAAGAGTGTGGTTGTGTGTGTGTCAAAATATAGTACGATCAAAATATAGTGTGGTAACTGCAGGAGAGGTCGACCTTGTTTCGAACGAGTAGGATTCAAAGGCGGCCATAAAACTTATTTCTGAGATAGCCAAATTCAAGGATGGGAGGGAAATATCTATTAACTTAATACCTACATTTCTGACCTTAAACGTTCGAGGGAGCGAAAGTGCCCCCTCGCGTTCCCCTATGGGCGCCCATAGAACATTTTTCAGAGGGTAAACTCATGGATGAGAAGTACAATATTGACTAACTTGATACCTACATTTGTGACTTTGAACGCCCCTATGGGCACCCATGGCTATAAATGTTGAAGACCCAGACCATTTGACTAGGCCTATAGGGCTTACAGCAGCTGTTTGAGTGGCCGGGAGAGATGGCTATAAGCACAGACTAATATAGTATTCTGTGGCTATAAGTGTTACAGACCCAAACCACTCGGCTGACCCAGAGGGCTTACAGCAGCTATTTGAGTGGCCGGGGTGGCTATAAGTGTGTAAAGCTTTAGACTTCACGGAAACTTTTGTGGGGTCTGGAAAGACTCCATTTTTCCACTCCTGGGGAAATCGAAACTCAACTCCGTTAGGTTCTGTCTTGAGGTTACTAGTATAAGCAGGGAGTTTTTTCAATGAGCGCCCATAGGGGAGGGAAAGGAGGCACTTCCGCTCCCCTGGACATTCAGTATCCCAAATGTGGGGATCATGGTAGTCGATATTGTACATATCATTGAGTTTAACTTCTAAAAAAGTGCTATGGGCGCCCATGCTTATTGTATCGACAACGGGACAGAACCTAACGGAGCTTAATATTTTTGTTTCTCACTCGAGGGCGAATAAAATGGGTGGGAGTGTCAAAAATATTTTATCAATCAATGACTTTGAGTCCTTTACAGCTTAACCGAATTAACTTTTATTTTGTTCAAATATTGTATTTGAAACGATTATAACCGCGAAACTCAACATATCTTAAATCAAGAATATTAATTTCCCCAAAGGGACAAGAATTATCAAATAAATTAAACTTCATTTTCCAAGATATTGACTATCATCAATTTGACTCCATTTTTATTAATTTAGTGTCATTTTTGCCAATTTGGAAACATTTTAAATAAAATATCAAGTTGACGATATTTTGTTAATTTATCGATAAGCATTACAGACATACAGACAAACTAATAAATTACATTTGACAAATTGTTTGATGTCAAAATACAAAACTATTGTAAAACACACAGTGTCTCGTGAATAAAACCTACCAGAATGATGCTAACACCGTTGTCACATAATATTGTACATGGAATGGAAACATATTACGGTAGTTAGCACTGTTTTAATTTCATGTATTTTTTAAAATTTATTTGAAAAACGTACAATATATCAAAAACGGTTCTTGCTATTATCCAAAAGTTTATGTTATTCATTTTCTAATAAAAAATTAAATAAAACATGATATTTTATGTAACAATATTAAAGGTTCTTATTTTTTATGATTTTTTTCAAAATTTCATTTGAAAGTTTGGAGCTGGTTTTCAAATATTCGATTGCTTATGAAATCAATAGACTTCCAGTATTCACTGATTGTAGTAATCGATTTTTTTTTTGTTTGAAACGTTCCATCCGTTCGTTAGATATCGCATCCACTGACTCAAGGACGCACACATTAATATACATACACACACACTAATACACATACACACACTAATATACATGCACATACTACATACATTAATATACACGCACACACACACGCACACACACACACAGATATCACTTTAAAAACATTCAATTCGATTTCAGGAATGTTTGAAACAAGCTCTACCGTCGAAAACATTAAGTAGAATTCGAGTTTTCAACCTCGTCATAATACTTTCTCTATACATTATATCAATGTTTTTCAAATTTATTTTCTCACGAAACCCTTTTAAAATTTAATTTGATGGTAGAACCCTAAAATAAGAAATATCCCCATTTGTCCAAATTATGCATCAAAATTTTACACGTTTTTAAATTTAAGACAATTTGCATGAAACTATCACGTCGCGGAATCCCAAAGGTTCCGAAAACCTTGAAAAACGATGCATTATTCTAGGTATGTCAGAAAAGTAAAATTTATTGCTCCCACAAACCGAAAATGTCAAGCAAATTTCCTTAAAATGTCACAAATTTTGCATTTTTAAAATGACAAATATTCCTTCCTTTCAAATAATCTTCAATTTTCGTCACTGATTGTTGTACTATATAAGTATTGAACAACATACGGATCCTACACATATATTTACTCCAAAATCTCGCACATAAACGTTTTATTCAAATAATAAATTCAAATAATGTGGGTGGAACATTTCTTACACTCATTGCAAAGAATCTGTGTGCAGTACAAAAAGGTCTTAAATACATGCATTTTCATAGTATTACTTTAAAACCAAAATGTACATAAAACATGATTTAAATAATGGGAAACAAATGTATCTAATCTGTCTTCATGAACAATATCGCGGATTAAAAACAATCGTCTTTCTCTCCGCTTTTGCAGGAGTTGCAAAAATAGTGTACCAGAACTGGCGATAAAACGACGTTTGGCGTGTGATGTGAGAGAAGCTTTCTGAATTGGTATACCTTTGGGCTTATCGCGTCCGTAACATTCCTCCTGATGTGCTAAGAGCTACTGTTGAGAACGCAGTAATGTGATTTAACTTGCTTTCAGAAAATGATTCACGTTTTAGAAACGATTAAAAACTTTTTTTGGGGGGAAAATAAAATCCCATGACCGCCTGTAAACTATTGCCAAATTTGATAACATTCTGACCAGTAGTTTTCCTTTTATGGCCATTTCAAAGTGGAAGTTTAATTATAAAGACCCTGTATACTAGTTTGTTTCACATTGTTTTTATAATCATATGACCCTTATATCCCTCTAATTACGCAATAGATAACAATTACTCAAATTATAATTATAAAGTTTGCAGAGTCCTCTTCGACGATAATAGTTTGCAATTTCGTCCCAATACCTCAAAGGTAGAGCATCGGCTGGCCAGTTTGGAGATCCAGGTTTCGATTCCCGGTTGTGACAGCAAGGCTTATTACAATGGCACCCGAACAAATCAACCCTGTAGGTTAGTGCAAAGATGTCGGAGGTCTGAAAGTGACCCTAGAACGACTAGTATGGATTCAGTGGACTCTGGAAGATTGAGCGTCGATTTCAAATTGAGAGAATAACAGCCACGCAGGACAGTAATCTGGGTGAAAATACTAATAGCACTAGACTAACCTGAGATCAAGATAGCAAGAGGTGGTCAGTCAGAGTGTCAGTTGCCTGCCAATCTGACATTAGAGGGTGGAGAATGCAGAGCCCACGTCGACGATAATAACTTGCAATTTCGCCCTAATAGCTCAACGGTAGAGTATCGGTTGGCCAGTTCGGGGATCCAGGGTTCGATTCCCGGTTGGGTCAGCAAGGCTCTTTACAAGTTTTACAGAGCAGAATGAAGTTAATGAGCGATCGGATCGATCTAACGAGAAAATTAGTGGGTTCACAGCTTCTCATTATAACTGGGTCGTGTAGTATGATTTTATAACATAGAATAATATTTATTTTCCTTTTACATTGCGATATATTTAAACTATTAATGTTTAATCAGCACATTAAAAACGTCTGATTTCTTAATTAACAAACGTATATTTTATTTATTTAATACAAAGCTTCAACTAGTGACATACATAATTGAATTATTCGGTGATTATTATTTACGGAATTTTAAAGTAAATAATATGATTAAATAAATAATTTTACAAGTTGATAATTTAATTACTTAAATTGGTTGAAACTGTAATTTGAATCTTAATTAATACGTTTGTGTGATATATAGAAACAATTAATTATTTTTCATTTATGTTTATTTTTGCTCGTTTTTCTCTTTGTCATCCAATTTTAAAACCTGGCTAAATACGTTTTCTTTTCCCTAGTTTAATTTTCTGGAGATACCGTAACACATTTTCTTCTGTGCCAGTTGCTTGAAGCGATAGAATTCTATAGATAATATCCTATCGGAGGACTTCATGACTGTGGAAGTGGCCTTAAAGTCACCTGCAGTTCGAGCTCAATCTTCAGCTGAAGATTAGGCTTTTTTCATTAAAATCGCAATGGACTGGATAAGGCAATAGAGCCCTTGTCTTTTGTATACCGCTCAGGCATTTTGAGCTTTGTACCATTGCGGCCATACCTGTTAAAGCTTCGCAATGTTATACATTATGAATTTTGCGCCTTTCCCGTGTCAGTAAATGTATTGCATCCAGTACATGGTTGTTATGAATGGAGAAGATCGAAGTCATTTGCGTGTTTAAGGAAATCACTTAAATAAACAAAGTATTCAACTTGAGCTATGGTTTAAAACAAAAATGGGTTCAAACACTGTAACAGGCGTTTCGAAATAGCCAAAACGGAGCAATGAACTTACGCGTACCCAGTTTTTGCGTGCAATCATCATTTTGCGAATTTACCTTTTGCAGCATACATAACCATGCACACCTAGTAGCGGTGAGCATGGACAGCCTATAGTATGGAACCAAATGACCAATACCAGAATACCCCAAATACCTTCCACGTCTGCACAGTACCTCATAACTTGACTTCTGGCTTTATACAGTTTAGCGCGACTCTACTTGCGAATTACGCCCTCGGTCCGATATTTACGTTTAAGACTGGGGATGACAAACTCGTTAGACCAAATCATCCTCCGCCTCTGTCCAGGACAGGGCTCTTGCAAACTGTTTCTTTTTGTTGATCTGGTGTCAACGTGGAATTTCGTTTACTCTTGCACGAGACGTAGCCCATGTCATGAAGCCTATTGCTAGCAGTTCGTGGACACACAAGTCAGTATATGTGTTCGCCCCCTCAGTTTTGCAGCTTCCACCAACGTGCCAGGTGCCCTGTTCCAAGCTTGTCGTTCGTAGTTCTGCGTTGATCAATAGAGGGAGCTCTTATAACGGAGCGACAAACTATTCAAAACACAATAGTATCTGTAGCTCCGCTTAGGGAAGCTCTCTATTAATCGAACTATGAATGACAAATTTAGAATAGTATCCCAGGTCGGTATTTCATTACAAAATGACGCAAAATTCAATCGTCCCTGGAAATACAGAGGGTGTTCACACATTTTTGTAACGATTTTGACTTTCTCCATGAATTAAATTTAAATAAAAAAAATAAAAACCTGACTGACATCAAGTCGGAATAGGGTTTAATTATGGTCTGCATCATTAAAATTATTCGTTGCTTTAAAATGTCGCTAGAAAATAAACAATGGATCGAAGGTTATATTTCTGCGCTTTCCTAAGAGAAATAATCTTAATAAATTATAATACTCTTATTCGATTATTAAAAAAAGATGTGAAAAGCATGGTTTTAATATTTCTACACGTAAATTAAGTGACATAATTAATGAAAAAGGAAAGAAACGTGAAAGTTTACATTTGATTGGGAAAAGGTAAAAAATGCATACCCAACAAAGGTTGGTTCAGAGAAAACCAGGAAAGTTTTGCTAAAGGTTTTGTGGTTATTCTCTTATAACGGAAAACTGAAAATAATGAAAGTAGAAAAAAATGTCAAAATTAACTCGGATTACTATCAAAAATAGGTTTTAACACCTGTTTTCAAAAAAGACATTCCATCACTTTACCCAAACAATCTTCACTGTGTTAAGTTCCATCACGATAAGGCAACCAGCCATATCTCTAAATCTACTACTATACTTTTTGAAAAAATGAGAAATGAAACCGGAATTGAGGCCATTCCATTTAAATGCATCCCACCTAAATCCCCCGACCTGTCTCCTATGGATTACTGTGCATTTGAACTTTTAAAACAAGCTCTTTATAAGCTGTATTCCAAATCATTGGATGGATTCTGGAAGATTGCGGTGGAGGAGTGGAAAAAAATCAACCTTGGTATTTTAAGAAAGGCTCTTTTATCTTGGAAATCAAAATGTATTATTATAGTTCAACAAAAGGACTATTAGATTGAACATATTAAAAAATAAAATTCTTATCTTTGTTTATATATACTATATTTTTTCAAAATCGTTACAAAAATGTGTGAACACCCTCTGCAGGTGTTGATGGTTTACCGTTGCTGTATTTAGGGGCGATGGAACCGGTTTCCCTGTTGTGTCTAAGGAACATTTTGAAAGTAGACTCGTTCAAATATCATTCTCTAGCAATCTACTGTATAGCTAATCCATTTTGTTGCTTCCTCTGGATCCATTCAAGTACCTGTAGTCCTAATTTCTGTCTTACCATTTCTTAGGAGTTTTGAACAACTCAGAGACTGTACAAGATTTTATACTGTCCTTACTTTGCATATTGTCCAACGCCCAAGACAGAAAGCAGCAAGGATTTGTATGTTCAGCCAAAATGTCTGCTGCGAGTGCTAGGTGTGCGTAAATTTATTGTCTCCGAAATTTGGCATGCATACTGCTTCTAGGCATATATCAAGATGTCTGTTACAGCTTATGTACCGATTTTTGCTATAAACTATAGCTCAAGTTGAGTACTTTGTTTATTAATTAAATAGTTTAAAATTTTGGAACCACATATTAAAAATAACTGGTTACGGAAATCAAAAAGAAGCATATTTCTTGTGATAGTTGTTTCGCGCAGAAATAAAATTCTGTTGAAGTGGGTTTTCGAGTCAAAAACTGTTGAGAATAATGAATCTATTATTAGTACGATAATATAAGATTGATCTTGAAACCTGTTTAACTACTTTAAATCCTTTAATGAAACTTGATACATTTAAATTAATTTATTCATTATTACTCTGCAAGTAAATTTATTATTTATATTTAGGGCTTTGTGGACTGCGCATATCCGGAGATATGGCTGATGTCCTGACCACTTTATGATCAGCCCTACATATGAATGGTTTACTACTTGTCGAAGTTTAACATTATTGTGCCACTAGCGGGTATTCCGGGGTTATTTATCTTTACCTAACAAGGCTCCACGTTAGAAGGTTTTTTAAAATCACCCCCAGACTGAGTAAGAATCTCATTTATTTACAACTGACAGCTGTATTGTAAATGATAAAGCACAAATTTATACATAGTTTGTTCACGAAAACATATAAATTGCTAATCAAAAATCGACACAAGTACGGGACTACCTCGTGGCAAGAGTACAATACACTCAAGTGCCAAAAGTCATGGGGTACCTCTCTAATATCGTGTTGGGCCTTCTTTACCTCGGCGAAGTGCAGCAACTCCACGTGGTACGGACTCAACTAGTCGACGGAAGTCTAGAGGTTAAATGTACAGACATGATGTTTCGATAGTAGCCCAAAATTGCTTGGTTGTGGTAGGTGTTGGAATTTGGGCACGAATAGCTCTTTCGATCATATCCCAGATATACTCTAAACGGTTCATGTCTGACGATCTAGGTGGCCAAATCATGTATTGGAATTGTCCAGAATGCTCCTCAAACCAATCGTGAACAATATAGGCTTAATGACACTGTGCATTATCATCCTGGAACATCCCATCGTAATTGGGGTACATGAAGTCCATAAAAAGCTGCAAATGGTTACTAAGAAGCTGAACGCAACGATTCTCTGGCAATGACCGGTTCAATTTGACCAGAGGACTCAATCCACGCCAAGTAAACACTCCCATACCATTATGGAACCACCACCAGCTTGGACAGTGCCTCGCTGATAAGTTGGATCTTTAGCCTCTTGGGATTTGCGCCACACTTGAACACGATCAGTTCGTACCAACTGGAAACATAACTCATCGGATCACGCTACCCTCTTCCAGTCATCTGAGGTCCATTGCATGTGTTCGCGAGCCCAGGTGATGCGCTGAACCCGATGATGTGCTGTGAGTAAAGTCTCTCGAGTCGGTCTTCTGCCATATCACATCAACGCCAAATTTCTTTACGCAGACCTCACAGATACGCTTCTAGTGCGTCCCTCATTGAATGTGGTAGTTAGTTGACGCAGTGTCGTTCGTCTGTTAACTCGGACGCTTCTGCTCAGACGTCGCTGGTCTCGATCATTCAGAGGGGCGTGACCGCCCATTGCGCTGTCCCTTGTGGAAGGTAATGCATTCCATGAGGTACTCTCGATACACCCTTGATTCTGTGGAGCAAGAAATCTTCAAATTCTCAACAACTCCCGAAATGCTATGCCCATGCTTCGACCTCCAACTATCATTCCATGTTCAAACTTGGGTAATTACAGTTTGGGTAGCCATTATCACGTTAATTAACGTTTCACAAGACATTCAAGAGTCCAACAAATAATACTGACAACCATCTGACTCTTTATACCCTTTAATGCGATGCGAGAGCCACTTGTAAATTTGCATACTGCTATCCCATGAATTTTGGCACTTGAGTGTAGTTTGTAAGAGAAGAAAACTTCTTCCGCTTAGCATTTTATATTGTGATATAGGCGTTTGAACAGGACTTATATAGCGAGTTTGCATGGTGCCATTGCTTCTTTCCATTAAAACTTTATTCACCAAAATAATTTTGACTGTTTCGAAATATTTACTTAAATACATTAATTGTGCTTTAAAATGTATTTTCTTCCATCTAACATGCCAAAATATTTAATTTAATAATCTGCACAAATATTTTTTACTCGAAGTCACGAGTATTTCTTAGTTCTTTACTTTTTATGTTAGGTAAAAAAATTCATTTAAAAATAAACAAATTGAATAATTATGCAAAATTATTTGTAGTATAAAATAAATACAAATTTTAAGTAGCATATTTTATCTGCATTCAGTACTACTCTGAATGCAAAAATCAGTATACAAAGGGTATATTATATACAATGCAAAAATATACACATATCTGTCCTGTAGGTAAAGAAATCCAGCTGTAGACAGCTTTTTTTTCTTTTTTCTTGTCAAATAAAGAATTTAGCAAGAAAACGTTCTACGGTTGATGCTTGATTTTACTGTTATTTTGTTGGATACGGGGCTACTTTGACCTGGAGACACAGTTCAAAGTGCATTTTGACTCAATAGGAGCATGGTACGTGTGAACATCTATGAGCATGCAAATATATGACTCGAAATTTAAACAGGGTTCCTAAGGAAATGATGGGCCGAAAGTGAAGGCCAGAGAAGTTGTTTTGGGATATTGTACGCTTTTAAAATAGAAAAAAAATTAAATTAAATTAAACAGTTTCACGATTATTAGAGGAATGAATGGTTTTTAAGTACTAGTTTCAACTAGTAATTAGTGGGTACCATTGCCAAGAGCTGCTCTCGAGCTATTACACATTTTATTTTTTATCTCTGAAACGAATCAATCGATTTTCTTATATATATATATATATATATATATATATATATATATATATATATATATATATATATATATATATATATATATATATATATATAATAAGCCCTTTTGATTTCTACCCCATTAAGAGCTTTCTTTCAACTACGGGAAATTAACCCAAGTGCGATAATTGCTTTCTGCCATAAAAGAGAAACCATTTCCGGATGCAGGGGGTGGACCAATAAAACCCTGGATCACGTGATGCAGCCTTTTCCTTTTACGACGGAAACCAGACGAAATAAAATATCCCATTCCGCCCCCGAATCTACGAATGGGGAGAGGAGTGACCTCTGAACAGCTTGTCCGGCCACGTCCAGTGAAAATGAGGCTATAAAACTTTGGCCAAGAAAGGATAGACGACTTCAGCCCATGTAGCACTGGATTAAGCAGTAGGCACAAAAGACAATAGGAGAGTGCGCGAAAAAATAAATGTCAACGAGAAAATGCATATTCGAAGAGATAGCAAAGAAAGTATGAATAAATGAAACGGTGGGTAGAGTTATTTTATTTTACTCTGGAGTACACGCATAACAAGGTCGTCATTTAAAAAAAATGGAAAACGAGGGGGGGGGGGGGGATAAATTAATTTTTACGGGAAAGTTGATGGATTATTGTTCTCATGGGAACATGATTTGGCAGGGAAACTATAATTAATTAAATTAAGAAACTTGGAAATTCTTGAAGAGGCGGAGGGGGGTGGGGACTTCTGACTTGCAAGAAAAGTATTGAAATGTGGTCAAAAATTGGAAGTTTTCGATGACTTTGTATGTTCAGTGTAAATATAAACGATTTGTATGTTCAGTGCAAATATAACCTAGACTACGGATAAATCATTTTTAAATTATTCAAATTTGCACCAATCCAACCAAAAATAACTACAAAAATAATTCAAATTAAAAAAAATCGCCCCTAGGTGTCTTCGGGCGTGACTTCAAATATAATTGTACCGAATTTCATAGTTGTGGGTCCCTTACGTTCGTTATGCGGCTAACAGACAAACTGATAAACATACATACACCTGCTTTTATTATTATAGATATATTGAGAAAATATTGCGTGTCAAAAATTTTGAAATTCGAGATTTTGGTGGATAAGTATGTTTTAAAACTTGAATTTCGATCAATTTAGGGGAGATGTCCACCTATGTATATGTGTGTGCGCGGAAAGAGAAGTGAAACACGACAACTAAAGAACGCAATTACCTGCAACTATAAAATTTTAAACATAGATATATTATGAGACTAACATGACCCAATTAGAATATATAGTAACTAGTATTTAATAAAACTCACAATGCTTCCTTAAAGAAAGCAGGCATATGAAAATTAGGTGATTAATCGCGTAATTAGTCATTAGATTGCTCAACTAATTTACATATGCTTGCATTATTTAAAGAAATATTAAAAGTTTTATTCTCACAAGCAGCAGTTTTATTTATTGTGAACTAGTACTTAAGCCTGTCAAACTCAGGGAAACTAACGCTTTAAAAATCTAAGCAGAAACTTTTTATAATAAGTTTTATCTTGTTTAATAATGTATAGTGTTTATAGTCGAAAACAGTTAACTCCATTGAAAATCGACCCAGTTAGGTTCTGCCTCGTGGTCGAGCTTCAGCCCTTTATGTCTTCTGTTGGGGGGAGGGGGGGATTCGGAAGGGTTTTGAGGGAATATTGGAGAAAAATCGAAAATCTAGACCTATTAGTTTCGACCCATTGGTCGATACTATAAGTGTGCAAAGATTAAACCTTCAAGCCACCGGAGGTGTATTTGAGGGTTTGGAAAGACATAAAAGGAACCATAATCTCCACCCTGGTGCGTATGTGGAAGGGAGAATTCGACTACATTAGGTTCTGTTTGATGATCGATACTGTAAGTTGCAAAGTCTACGTTGACAATAAGAGCTTTCAATTCTGTCGCAGTAGATCAGGCGTCGGCTGGCCAGTGTGAAGTTCTGTGGTTCGATTCCCGATAGAGGGGGGGGGGCAGTAAAGTTCTTTACAATGGCGCAAAAGCAAATCAACCCTGTAGGTTAGTGCAAATATGTCGGAGGTCTGAAAGTGAACGTAAAATGGCTAGCACGGATTCTTTGGACTCTGATATATTGAACGCCGGTTTTAAATCGGAAAAGATCCATGACCACGCAGGAAGTTAACCTGAAAAAATAAAAATAGCAGGAGGTGGTCAGTCAGATTGTCAGTTGCACGTCACTATGACAATAGAGGGTGGAGTATGCTGAGTCTACTTCAACGATAAAAGATTGGAATTCCGTCCTAGTAGCTTAATGGTAGACAGTCGGCTCTCCAGTACGAAGATCTGTGCTTCGATTCCCGAGTGTTGCAGCAAGGTTCTTAGTGTGCAAATAGCCAGCCTTCTAGGTCACAAGGGGGGTTCTGGAGGTTTTGGAAAAACTTTTCGAAACTCTGGTACCATTTTCATCACCCCCTGGAGGGGACACTCGAAAACACGGCTCTGTTAGGTTTTGCACCGTAATCACTATTATAATTGCACAGTGTCTGTGTGTCAAAGTCCCAATTGTAACACCGAATACTGAAAAAACTTATGTATACGAATCTGACCTGGTTGAACTCAAATCTGAAATCCGTTTTTCAAAATATCCCCTTCTTCTCAAATTTCATTGACATTTTTGCAAGAAAATGCTCAACTAATTTCTGAGTCATTTCACGAGCTGAAAAAACTCATGCTGGTCGACTCACTGATACGGAATCTAACCTAAATATTTTAAATAACCTCCCTTAAATTGAATTATTTTCGTAAGAAGTTAATAATTTTTCACAAAATTCGACCCCGTCGAAGTGAATGGTCGACGGGATTGGATGTCGGCCGGTTCTTGTTTCCCATGTATGGCCGTGGTGTAATTCCTCCGTAACAATAAACTTTCCCTTCAATTAAATGTCTACAAACTTTCATATCAGTTTTGAAAAACTTCGATATCTCGTTGAGAGCAAATTTTTTTGGGGGAAACGAATCTGTTTAGTGTGATTTCATTTTGAAAAGTTTGAGACAATTTTTACGCACAAGTATCGAAGCTGTTGTATTGTTTATCACAATTACAAATTTGAGCAAATTTAATCCCAGTTTTACCGAGCCCAAATAAGAGCAAGCTGGACATAGCGCTAAACGTGCTGGCTGTGCTTTCTTTCTTTCAACCTAGACATTCGGACCTACCCAAAGGTGTAAGGTATCTGTTTGGACTACCGGGACAGTGCCACCTAATGAAGATCGGAACGCAATGGGGACAACGTCCACAAGGACTGTACCCTCCTTCCCCTACTACTAAGATCTCATAAGGACTTTCGGATTCATTTATTTAACGTGTTCGTACTCCGGTTGAAAACGGGGACAGTTTGGGCAGCGTCGAAAATCGAATTCTGGTCTTCTAGTGCAGTCCCCGTGCTTTAACCATTGGGTTGTCCCGCTCCGGGAGGACTGTGCGGGTCAAGCGTTCAAATGTTTAGATTTCTAGACCATCGGAGAGGATTTTGGAGGGTCTGGAAGGACTTTTTAATGCCCGCCATTTTCTCCGTCTCGGGGGTGGGGGAGGGGTTGGAGGGGTTTACCTACAGGATATTATAGAAGGATTATTTACAGAAAATTATATTTATTATACAAGACATTTAGAGAGTGGAATTCAATAATAAAATAGAATCCTGTGGAACCCTCAAAATTGTTTCTAATCGTACTTCTCGAAAAATTATAACATTTTCTTAGAGGAATAAGCGTATTTACGCTACATCCAAGGAAATGACTGCGCAGCTGATATAGTCGCAGGTGCTCAACCTTAGAGTTAAAATCAATTGTAGCTGCAATCGCCCGGTGTTCAGCGTTACTCAAAAGGCCCAAAGTCTGTAACTTACAATGATGAACGCCTTTATTTTTCGTGATCTTATTTCAAATAACTCTTTGAAAAGAATGTCTTGTGTGTGATAGTGAAAATCAATAACATGTAGTACCGTAAATCCCTTAAAATTGTACTTCTTGGAAAAATATATTTATTGAAGTTCTACTCTTCTGGAAAGTATCAGCTGTTAAAGTAAAAAAAATGGAAAATCGGTTTGATAGATCCTCAGAAATTAAATGATAAAAAACTGCTTATGTTTTAAATGTGAGCAGCAAATAAGTCAAATGTAAAAACTTTTACCCAAATAATTTTCTTTGAGCAAAATGTAAAACTGCTTCATGTGAACTCCGAACTGGGGATTTTCTGTACCAAAGTTGCCGCTGCATCGATCATGCTACAGAGACCATATTGAAGATGTATAGCAAAGGATAAAGTAATAGAATAGAATAATTAAGTGAATTTCTTATCCTCCCATTTAAAAGTATGGAGTTTTGGAGGAAATTCTACACACTATACTCATCACCGGCCAACGGCGGTACCGTGCTAAAAACACTGGTTCTCGTTAGACCACCGAAGTCAAGCAGCATCGGGCGCGGTTAGTACTTGGGTGGGTGACCACCTGAGAACACCGCATACTGTTGGCACGTTTCGGGCGCGGTAGCCCGGTGGTTTGCGCTCTGGATTTGCACGCTGCCACAACTGCCGCCGTGTTCATGCGGAGTACGACCACGTTAAACATGTGGGTCCGTAAGCCCTTCCGAGAGGTTGGTGGTAGGGGAAGGAGAGTACGGTCCCTGTGGATGCCTCCCCCACTGGGTTCCTGTCTAAATTGGGTGGCACTTCCCGGCCGTCCAAACTGTTACCTTACACCTTTTAGGTAGGTCGGACGGTCTGGGTCTCAACAACAACTATACTCATCCGAAAATAACCAGCTTTCAAATAAAAAATTAAGTTTGAAAATCGATTTGATAGATTCTCAGAAATTGAAGGACAGAAAATGTGCTTTAAAGATATAGATTGTTGTAGTTAAAGATAAAATCTTTTCTTCAAAGAATACTTTTTAATGAATTGAAAATTGTGTCAACGGAGCTCTGAATCCAGGGTCTTCTGTTAGTAAGCTAATATTTTTCCGATTGTACTGAATATGCATAACATTAAAATAGTTTATAGAATGCATAAACCACAGCATTTAAAAATCTGGGGTTTGGAGTAAAAGAATTTTATATACTTGGCTCTTCCGGAAAGTATCGCGTTCAAGCAAAAATAATTTTGCCAATTTGTTAACATTTTTTTTCTATACTTTATACTGTGTATATAGGAAAAGTAAAAATCTAATGTGGGCAGCACATAACTTTTCTTTAATGCAATGATTTTACTTCTAATGATGTACAGGATCCACAGAACAACATTTTGGCATTAAAATAACGCTACAAATTGAAATTTAGCGCTTTTGGTAACTTATTAGTCAAAAACAGAATTAGTCCAGTACTCACTGATTGTAATAATAGCATTAATTTCTTTGAAACGCTGCATTTGCGTCCACAGACTCCAGCTAACACGCACACACACAGACATCACCTCAAAACTATCCGCTTTGTGGTCGGGGATGCTTGAAACGTGCTCTTTGTCGAGAACTGGAATTCGAAAGTTCGACCCCGTCACAATACTTTCCTTATACATTATACAGGGTTTCTATAAATAACTTATATAACTTCAGTACGCTATCAAAAAATACGATAGAAAAAAATACTTTACACTTCAAAAGATGCAGCTAGTTAAAGTTTGTGCAAAGTTTGTTGTCTTTTAGTAAAGTGGGATAGTGCTAAAGTTCGTTAAGTCAGTTAGCGTTAGGTATCTCATGTAATGAAAAATCTCGTCGAATACGGAATACAACAGATATGTCATCTGCAGTGGAGAAAGCAGTGTTTGTGTTTTGATCTGTGATATTACCCCTTGTTTTTCTTTTGAACTTTATTAAGGTCATTGTGTACAAGAAAATGCCATCTATCCCCGAGCTCAAAGAACGCATTACTACAACTTCCTCATTGTTGCATCTGACATTCTGTAGCATACGTGGGTGGAACTGGTTTATCGTTTAGGCATCCTGCGAGCAACCAACGGATGTCTAAACGATTTGTCTGTATTTTGATTTGCGATATTTTCTTTGGGGCTTTCTTAAGGACATTGTGTACAAGAAAAGTTATGTAAGTGGGTGGAAGGTCCATCTATCTCTAAGCTCAAAGAACGCATTACTAAAACTTCCTCCTTGTTGCACCTGACATTCAGCAGCATACGTGGGTGGAACTGGACTATCGTTTAGAAAGCCTGCGAGCAACCAACGGATGTCTAAATGATTTGTCTGTGTTTTGATTTGCGATATTATCCCTTGGGATATTTTCCTTGGGGCTTTACTAAGGGCATTGTGTACAAGAAAAGGTCATCTATCTCTGAGCTCAATTGCCCAAAGAAAGCATTACTGCAGCTTCTTCCTTGTTGAACCTGACATTCTGCAGCATAATTGGGTGGAACCGGACTATCGTTTAGCCATCTTGCGAGCAACCAGTAACCAACGGAGCACACGTGGAGACCTACTGATATTAAAAAAAATTACAGTTACTATGTGTTTTGACATTAAAAGTTTTTTTTTGTAGTTTTTTACTAGCATACTGAAGTCGTATACTTCATTTATTGACACCCTATACTGTGTACGTAGTAAAAGTAAGAACAAATAGTAAAACTCTCGAAATACCAAATTTATTCTTAAAAATTTCCACGAATATATCTTACACTCAAAGAGGCTTTCTTTAGGAATATTATCGAATCCGACAAACTCCCCATTTTTTCAAATATAGAATATTTCTAGTATAGCTAGAGCGCAACTGTATATTTTTCATATCATCATTTTTGAAAAAGTGTGTATTAAATATTCCGGAAATTTGAATAAAAATACGTATAAAACACATATGTTTCAAATAAACAACATAAATGTTAGAAATTTCATATTTCCTGCAGCTACCAACATATGTCTGCCAAAACTAAAGTACTTTACTTGTTTATTATTAATAACTGAAAACCAGAGACTATATATCATTCTTCTGCAAATGCTTCCATTATTTTGTCAATAATATATGTAACATTTTTGGTCATGTCTTTTCGCTGCCATGTATAGTTTACTTGGTATGTCTGAAATGCACATCATTCCCATGCTACTACTCAAACCACTATGGCATTATTAAGTTGTGTATCTGCGACTGAAAAACACGAGTTTAGTTTCTGCTTAGATAATGTACCTCACAACGATGGAGTCAGATATTTTGTTTTTTCTTTAATTCTTTGTTTTTTTGTTCTTAAAAATATATGGAATGCAATACCTTTAAATTCTATAAAAGTTTCTGTAATAGAAATATAATGTCATACATAAATATTTTGGTGTCGTGGAAACCGATGTCAAATTGATAAATACCCTTGAATGAAATATATATTTCTATTTCTATTTTCTCTATTTATAATAATAAAAGAAAATGTCTGTCTGTGGAGAATCTAATCGACGTTCAGCCATGATATTTAGTACAGGGTTCCCCGGGAAGAAGCACTTCGTCGAGTGCTTTTTTCAAAATTTGCATTATTTTAAAAGGTAAAATTCGTCCAATTGAATTGGTGGCGACGACAGACAGATGGACATCACTCTAAAATATTCAACGCGTGTTCAGAAGGTCCTAAAATATATATTAGCATCAAAATCTCGAAATCAAAAATATTTGTAAAAACAATACGTTCTCTTTTGTGGTTCCCTCAAAATTACATATCTACATACTTTGTATAAAACTTACTACACTGTCATGTAAAACTACATAAATGTGTTTACTTTGTCAAAAACTATATAAATTTGTTTACCTTTGTGCCTCCAAAGCGCCGTGTGAGAAAACATGAAGGTCAGTGCGGCTTCCCAATAAAAAATCTGCTCATGCATCATACCATCACACAGCCGCGGCTAAAAACCACGGTTCAACAATGTTACTGGACTGATTCAGTGTTCTTTATTTTCTTCAGACTAGGACACGTCTACAACTGATTTTAGGACAAATCTCGATTCGTCCGTGGAAATAACATTTGCCCATTGTATTTTGGTCCAAATCACATATTCACGGTACCATTGAAAACATGATTTCTGGTCTTGGTGCTCATTGGAATACAAACTTTTAGTATCCGTGATACTAAAAGTTTGTATCTGATATATGCAGCATTCTTTTCACATTACTAGTTGATATCGGCCTTCCAATAACTGCAGTATAAACCGTTTTCAGAGTTTATGTTGTCGCTTGGCAATTACTCTTCGTTAGTAAAGCTATGTATCGGTCATTAGAAGGTGTTGTGACCCTAAAGCGTACCAAAATAGGTCTTTTGATGGTAGTTCCACTCTTTTGGAATTATGTCCACAAAGAGTGATGGAATGGAGTACACTAAATAAATTCGCCACCTCATTGATGAATTATCCAGCCTAAAGTTCCCCAATAGAACGTCCCCATTGGTAATAATTCATGATTATTCTCTGGAGCATGCTATAGTAGACGGCTGTTACAACTTTCCGCAATAAAAATGTTCTTGTTCCAATGAAAGCAGTAGACGCCTAATTTAAAAAGTAGTAGAAGTCTAATTTACATACCTGGAGTAAAGCCAATCATAAAATCCACGTATGTGCTCGCTATATGAGAATTTGCACTTCAAGCTTAACTTTTGGAGGGCAGTGTATATACATTAATTTAATCGATGTGATTAAGGCTGTTTGTTATAATATCATGTACCTAGATCTGACACAGAGGTTTCAGCCCTTAGCTTGACTTAAAATATGCTCCATAGTTGTATTATATGACTGGCAAGTAAATGGTAAAACAATTGGAAATTCATAGTAGAATCTTCATGCCAGCTTTCAAGTAATGCATGAAACGTATTACTCATTTTCCTTCCCTTGTTACTTTCTTTATATATATATATATAGAGTAATATATATAATATATGTTATGTACATAATGTATGGGGAAAATATTGTGACGGAGTCGAAAATTCGAATTAGAGTTTTCGACGGGAGAGCACGTTTCAAGCATCCCCGATCACGAATCGAACATTTTTGAGGTGATGCCTCTCTCTATCTGTGGGTGTGTGTGCGTGTCAGTGAGTCTGTGGAGACGATATCTCACGAACGAATGGAGTGGAGCGATTCGAATGAAGTTTGGTACAAAAATTACAATCCGTGAATACTGGAAGCCTATTGTTTTTAAACACAATCGATGTTCAGACACCCCCCCCCCCTGAATTTTCGAGTGAAATTTTGAAAAAATCATCAAAAAATCCAAACCTTTAATAAAGTTACGCAAATAGCCATTTCTTATGTAATTTTTCCTTAGAAAACGATTGACATAAACTTTACATGAAGCGTTTTCCAGATATTGATCATTTTTCAAATAAATTGATCAAAAAATCCCATTAATTAAAAAAAAATATTAACGGTTGAGAAACATGTTCACTTTTCATGTGTAATATCATGCAACAAATTTGGTGACATCATTCTCGTGGATCTAGCTCGTTCCATTCATCAGAAAAAGATACTTTGAATAGTACTTTTGTATTTGAACGCCAATAGTAATTTATCTGCTATAAGAATAACTTATTTCTCCGTCCATAACGCTTGGCGACGAAATTTTTTGACGAATGGTTTTGAAGAATTTGGCGGAATGTCGCCAACTTGGCGACTTTTTTAAATGCTGCTAATTTAACGAAAATCTCGCCAAACGGATAAAAATTACGCTAAATCAATGAAAATGACGATTAATTGACGAAAATTCGTATCTACTATAAGAATAACCTATTTTTTTACTGTAAAAGTAGTAAATTCATTGCATTATAGAAGGAAAATTACGTGTTGCCCACATCAGATTTTTTCTTAATATATTTGGAAGATTTTTTTTAATTGAATGTAAAAGTGATGGGCCGACAAAGAGACCCCAAATGTCACAAATCCGTAAAGGTTAGGATACACATCAAAATTTTTTTAAATATAATCATAATAATAAATAAAACTGCTTCTTGTGTAAAAATAACTTACACTATTTCCTTGAAGAAAGCAGATATATGTTAGTTAGGTAAATGCAATTGTTTCGATGACGTTATAAGGACGTTTTATTATTACTTTCTCAAGTTAAACGAACAGTATGCCCGCCTTTAACAACAGCTAAGATCAAGCTGCGACAAGGCGGAATGCAAAAAGGTATTTAAACAGAGCTAGAACACCCAAAGCAAAAATTCGCTAGTGGGTGATATCAGTTATCAACCATTGAAAAAATCTGATGTAGGGAGCACATGGCTTTCGCTATAGAATCAATTTTTTTTCTTTCTTTCATAATTCATTACATTGGGTTTAATTGCACAAAATAACAAGAATACTACTTTAAAATTATGGTAAATTTGTAGTTTATACATTTGATCATATATATATATATCCTTTTATTTATTTATTTTTGATTTTGGCAATTTTTGCTAGCAATACAAAGGGAAGATACTTTTCTTTTAATTGTACCAAAATATAATCAACACCTGGGTAACCCACAAGTGACTTATTTACCTACCAAGTTTTATAAAATTTGGTCAATCCGGTTTTGAATTAGAGTGGATACTTATGTTACACTGACAGATAGATAGCCAGACGTCGCACTGAAAATAGTTTCTTTGTGTTCTATGGTGCTTGAAACTGGTAGATCCGTCAGAAATTCAATTTGAGATTTTCGACACGATTCTAATACTAATCTATACATTGCAATGTATTGTAGGAAAGTAAATAACTACTATAAACATATTAACACGAGGTGGGACCATTTATGCCCTCCAACTGCCTTGCTTTTCCCTGCATCTTCTTGCTTATTTATCGCTCTTAACCTTGTGCTTTGTGCATCTCGAGTTCCTCTCACCCTCCTCAAGACATAATGATTGTAAGCCGCGCCTTATTTGCTACTCCTGGTTTGATAAAGAGAATTAAATTTCATTTCCTGAAAATGCTTTAGTATAAACACTGTATGATATATTTTCTCATAAAGCATATTACACAAAAATCATACACAAGAGATATTTGCATGAAAGATAAAACAGGTAATAAATACAAATACTTTTGTACTTAAAAACTAACGTTGACAAATCTGGTAAACTTTCTACGGCTCTCGCTCAATATGTGGTTAATAATAAATTTCTTCCCGTTTTTGAAAAAAACTTTCCTTTTGGTTCGTTGTAACAATCCACGTAGTATTCTTCCTTATGAATCCCTGTTTATTAACACTTTACAACAAAGTTGAAAAGTGTTTATGACTTTGTTCATTCTGTCTGTCTGTCTGTCTGTCTGTCTGTCCGTTAGCACGATAACTGCCGTAAAAATGACTTAATCAAAATGAAATTTTAGTATGTTGTTCAGACGGTCTGTAGGACCTATGGGAATATAAATGAATAATATCACCCAATTAGTTTTGGATTGAACCCGGGTTGAAAAAATGAAATACATTGAGCCCTATGGGACCTAAGTTTTCAAACATTTTTTAAGCGGATTTAAAATTCACAAATTGCTTCGAAAATGTTAGGTAATAGTCAAATTGTTCCATAAAATATATAAAAAAAATTCAGCGAAATATATTCAGTAGTTTTTTAAATAAAAATTAAAATAATAATTACACCTCTTATATGAAACGATCACGTGACCATGATATGAAACGATCACATGACCCACTTCAAAATGATATATGGCATCCATCTTGTTTCAAAATCGTAATTTTTTAAAGTTCTTTTTAATTCATATTGAGTGTTGTATCCGTCTTAAAACTACTTTATTTTTACTTAAATTCTGTACATCTACATACTAAAACAACACAATAACAATATATTTGAGTTTAAATTCTCATTCAAATTTGATTATTTCTACAATTAAGCCTATTTTTCACCTATGTAAAATGTAAACAGCGAAATATGTAGAATGAGTTGTATTAGAATTACTGTATTTCTTTAACACAAAATAATTCAGTCCATGGAGTCTGCATGGCTGATATGAATGAAATATTAATTGATTTTATAAACAGAAGGACGATTTTTTTCGATGAAGTTTTAAGCATAAAGTTTATGAATTGTAGCTCCATGGTCTTAATTTTTAAATAAAATAAATTATTATAGTATATTGTGATGAATGAAATGGAGAAAGTTATGAATGAAATCCTGCTTTTATAGAGAGATCCAGGCGTGATATTTTTTCTATGACGTCATTTGAATTTATTTCAGTTGTTTTCGATGAAGTTTTCAAATATAATAAATTATCGTAGTATTATGATAGTTTTAAAAATATTACCGTGGAATGTATTGCATTTTAGAGATATTTAAACCAGGCAATTTATATTTCAATGCCGTCATTTGAATGAAGTTCATTTTTTTCAATGAAGGTTTAAGTTTTCAAATATAATAAATCAATGTAGTATTATGATAAGTTTTAAAATATTACCGAGGAATGTATTGCATTTTCGACTTTTTTAAATAAAATTGCATTGAAGTTGGAAAGTGTTTCATAATCAATGCTTTAAGCATGATTGATCTTTCTTGTTTATATTTACCGTGAATCAATTTGTAATTTTGATCCTGTTCAAATTTTAAATTATGCTTGGCGACTCATTCTCGACACTATGCAATTCAAACCACTTAAAAGTTATTTGTGACGTCATTCTCAGGAATATAATGCTTAACGTTTTTCTAAAATTTGTATTAGTTCTTTTCTTTGAATATTTTAAAATTCGTAAGCGTTTAAACTTATTTTGTAATTTTCGTGTATATTTCTTGTATTATTTTTAGTAAGTTCATTTACCATTTTATATTTTATGCAAATTTGCTTTAAACTGGTCTCTCTATATATAAACATTCCATGTTTTTACTATTCATGTAGCCACTGATGAAGGGCGTGTATACGTCCGGAAGCGCTTTGGCAGTTTTTAACACTGTACAACAAAGTTGAAAAGTGTTTATGACCTTGTTCATTCTGTCTGTCTGTCCGTTAGCACGATAACTGCCGTAAAAATGGCTTAATCAAAATGAAATTTTAATATGTTGTTCAGACGGTCTGTAGGACCTATGGGAATATAAATGAATAATATCACCCAATTTAATTAGTTATGGATTGAACCCGGGTTGAAAAAATAAAATACATTGAGCCCTATGGGAAATAATTTTTCAAACATTTGTTAAGCGGATTTAAAATTCACAAATTGCCTCGAAAATTTTAGGTAATATTCAAATTGTTCCATAAAATATATAAAAAAAAATTTAGCGAAATATATTCAGTAGTTTTTTAAATAAAAATTAAATTAATAATAACACCTCTTATATGAAGCGATCACGTGACCATGATATGAAAAGATCACGTGACCCACTTCAAAATGATATATGGTATCCATCTTGTCTCAAAATCGTGATTTTTAAAGTTCTTTTTAATTCATATTGAGTGTTGTATCCGTCCTAAAACCACTTTATTTTTGCTTAAATTCTGTGCATCTATATACTGAAACAACGCAATTACAATATATTTGAATTTAAATGCTCATCCAAATTTGATTATTTCTGCAACGAAGCCTACTTTTCATCTATGTAAAATGTAAACAGCAAAATATGTAGAATGAGTTCTATTAGAATTGCTGTATTTCTTTAACACAAAATCATTTAGTTCATGGAGTTTGCATAGCTGATATGAATGAAATATTCATTGATTTTATAAAGAGAAGGACGATTTTCTTCAGTGAAGTTTCACGCATAGAGTTTAATTACTTGTAGCTCCATGGTCTTAATTTTTAAATAAAATAAATTATTATAGTATTGTGATGAATGACATGAATGGGAAATTATTTATGAATGAAATGCCGTAAGCCAGGCGTATTATTTTTTCTATGACGTCATTTGAATGAATTTCAGTTGTTTTCGATGAAGTTTCCAAATATAATAAATTATCGTAGTATTATGATAATTCTAAAATTATTACCGAGGAATGTATCACATTTTAGAGATGTTTAAACCAGGCAATTTATATTTCAATGCCGTCATTTGAATGAAGTTCATTTTTTGCGATGAAGGTTTAAGTTTTCAAATATAATAAATTAATGTAGTATTGTGATAAGTTTTAAAATATTACCGAGGAATGTATTGCATTTTAGACATGTTTAAATAAAATTGCATTGAAGTTGGAAAGTGTTTCATAATCAATGCTCTAAGCATGATTGATCTTTCTTGTTAATATATGTTTTGTACGTCTTTTAGGATGTGAAAAACCCAGAACACACGACAGACCCGAAGGCTTACTGTAGCTAAATGTATGGCCGGATCTATTAGGATGTGTTAAATAAAAGACATTTCGTTTTTAAAAACGCTTTGTCCTTGATTTTATCTATTGACAACACGCCAATATCTGTTGGTTCTCGTTTCGCATTGGCTGAACTATTCTTCATGCTGCTTTCTGATTGGTTCTCTCTTAATTCAGGTTTTGGGTATATAATCCCCTTTGTACCTTTCTTTGCACTAATTCCTCCCTTGGACTTTAGATATGTTGGTTCTTTTGCACTGACGAATGGGATTCAACGTATCATCAAAACAGTTGTATGCTGAATTCCTCGTCTTTTTCGGCCCAGATTGTGTGGCCTGCCAACTAGGCGCAAGGCATCATAATGGACAGTCGGAGAATGTCGACCCCCAACAGAAAACCAGCATGGGGCACCACCCCAACCTTCTGGACAGTCAAATCGAAATTTTGATCAAAATATATACTTACCTATTATCAAAAATATTAAACAGAATTGAACAAACAGACCCCTGAGGAACACCAAGGTAACAAAATCTCAAATAAGATAATAAAAAGATTTCGCAAATTTTACCCACATCATGAACCAACAGAATCCCTAGAACAGAAAAAGTGACTGTACAGAGAAGACACCAACTGAACCCCATAACAAACGGAAACACTCTTCCAAAAATAAAATCAGAAAATAATTATAAGCACCCAATCCCTCAATCCAACCAAAAAAAGGGGAAAACAGTAAGCACCCAAAATCAAATCCAAGCACACCCTAATCAATTTATAAACCCCAAACCAAGCCCAACAAAAAACTTTTTTTTATTTGTGCTTATATACGTTGCGGAAGTTTTTCCTTATCCTTCGCACAAAGCGTATTTTACTTATTGATTTCGAAACTGCTGAGATAACAGTACCTCATACATAAAAGTTTATAGACAAATATATTATAAAATTTCAAATATTTCGTAAATGCAGAAACTTTGAAATAAAAAAACAGAATGAAGTTGACGAAATTTACAAAAGAGCTTTCGGGAAAATCGTAAATAGAAAAAAATTCAAATCAGCCGTCTAAAATCCCGATTTAACACCAAACTAAGAAATCTCTCAACAAAATAAAACTTTTGTGCAATGATACATTGGATTTTCTTCTAGGGGAGAATGTAAAAAAAAATTAAAAGAACTTTCATTCCTTGAATGAATAAAATATGCAAATATTCTGGCGTAGTTTGATACTCTGTACAATTGAAAATTCCAGGAAGATTTCTTATTTCTGGTAGTAAGTGCAATAGTAAAAAGGATTTTGCGATGCAATCCGTGGGTAACTATCTAAATTATTTGTTCAAATTTTTTTTTGGCAAGACATATTTTGAACGATCACATGGCATACAGGGTTCATAGGAAATTTTTAAGCATCCCAGTTACTTTGTAAGGAAAGGTACATGATGGTATTCGATAGGCTTATTTGTAATTACTCTAAACTCCATACCGCGTGTACTGGTCAATGTTAATCTTAAATAGCTAGCACGCTTGTACATATACAAGTAGCATGTACGTTAGTACATATAGTAGTAAATATACAGTAATTATGACAATAATCTGATCATTTAATTAAGATGTGTCTTTTGACTCTCAATTATATCTGTTAATTGAATATTAAATTTTTTACATAAATATCACTCCAAATTAATTCTGTATTCTATTTCTTTATTCTACAAATTAACTCTGCATTCTATTTATATGCACTTCACATTAACTGTGTATACAATTCTCTCTTCTAGATATTGAGTAAAGAATAGATGCTATTCAATAATATATTTTAGCTATAGAGCATGATAAAAAGACTTTTCCAAAAACTGTGAAATTGCACACGGGGCAGACTTTAAAATAAAACGCAACTTTCTAGGCCAAGTAGGGGTTTTGGTATAAGGAGGTACAAGCAGACATATAAACATATAAGGGTTTTAATTTTAATAGTATATATATATATATTATATATAGTGGCAAATTATTTTATATAGTGGCACTGTGCCTTACCATATCGGGTAAAGTGGCTATTTGATATCCTTTACTTCTTAGAGACATAATTATTAAAGAACTAAATTCATGCAAGAACATAATCTACACAAACTATATTATTAGTTAAAAGTATTATTTTAAATTTTTAAACTGATTAGTATTTTTAAAAATCATTTTTTCTTAGAGTGACTATCACCCTTCTCCTACTTGTTGCTAATTTCCAAAAGTACGGACGAATTTGATTTATAATACAAATATATTCGTAGTCAAACATAAACTCACATTACGTGAAATAATATTTAATATTTAAATTTTCAGCGGCAAGTTTTGAAAAGCTCATTGGAATTCCTAAAATATAAGCATAACCGCGGGGGAAAAGTCAATTTTAGTATAACTTATTTTATTCACATAACTTATTTTAAGTTTATTCACACACTTTTTAGAATTTCATATTATTTCTGTGTATTATAGTCCTCATAATATATGCATGTAATTGTCCAGTCATCTGGCTGTATTGATAATACATATTTTTAACATATTTTATAATAAAGCAGGTATTAAAAGAGAAGATTAATATCATGTAGGATTTTATGTAAGAACCAAGCTGCTGGTATATAATATAAATAAAACTTAAAAACTTGAGCAAATTCGCAGAAATTTATACTGTAAGCAAATAAGAGTTATAATACAGGTTTTCGATGAAACTACATAAGATAAATCTGATGTGGGCAATACATGACTTTCACTACAAACAAAAATTTATGTTTAACACTTTACAACAAAGTTGAAAAGTGTTTATGACTTTGTTCATTCTGTCTGTCTGTCTGTCCGTTAGCACGATAACTGCAGTAAAAATGACTTAATCAAAATGAAATTTTAGTATGTTGTTCAGACGGTCTGTAGAACCTATGGGAATATAAATGAATAATATTACCCAATTAGTTTTGGATTGAACCCGGGTCGAAAAAATGAAATACATTGAGCCCTATGGGACCTAATTTTTTAAACATTTTTCAAGCGGATTTAAAATTCACAAATTGCTTCGAAAATTTTAGGTACTATTCAAGTTGTTCCATAAAATATATAAAAAAAATTCAGCGAATTATATTCAGTAGTTTTCTAAATAAAAATTAAAATAATAATTACACCTCTTATATGAAACGATCACGTGACCATGATATGAAACGATCACATGACCCACTTCAAAATGATATATGGCATCCATCTTGTTTCAAAATCGTGATTTTTTAAAGTTCTTTTTAATTCATATTGAGTGTTGTATCCGTCCTAAAACTACTTTATATTTGCTTAAATTCTGTGCATCTACATACTGAAACAACGCGATGGCAATATATTTGAGTTTAAATGCTCTTCTAAATTTGATTATTTCTGCAACTAAGCCTATTTTTCACCCATGTAAAATGTAAACAGCAAAATATATAGAATGAGTTGTATTAGAATTCCTGTATTTTTTTAACACAAAATAATTTAGTCCATGGAGTCTGCATGGCTGATATGAATGAAATATTAATTGATTTCATAAAGAGAAGGACGATTTTTTTCAATGAAGTTTCAAGCATAGAGTTTAATTTTTTGTAGCTCCATGGTCTTAAACAAAATGTTTAAATAAAATAAATTATTATAGTATTGTGATGAATGAGATGAATGGGAGAAAGTTATGACTGAAATCATATTTTTATAGAGAGATCCAGGCGTGTTATTTTTTCTATGACGTTATTTGAATTAATTTCAGTTGTTTTCGATGAAGTTTTCAAATATAATAAATTATCGTAGTATTATGATAATTCTAAAACTATTACCGAGGAATGTATAACATTTTAGAGATGTTTAAACCAGGCAATTTGTATTTCAATGCCGTCATTTGAATGAAGTTCATTTTTTTCGATGAAGGTTTAAGTTTTCAAATATAATAAATTAATGCAGTATTGTGATAAGTTTCAAAATATTACCGAGGAATGTATTGCATTTTAGACTTGTTTAAATAAAATTGCATTGAAGTTGGAAAGTGTTTCATAATCAATGCTTTAAGCATGATTGATCTTTCTTGTTTCTTTCTTTCTTTCTTTCGTAATTCATTGAATTGCATTTAATTGCACAAAATAATTATTTAAAATCACATTGAATTTGCAGCTTAAATTCGATTTTCGTTTTCATTTGGCGACTGGACGGATTTTCAAATGCGACGTGGCAAAAATGTAAAAACTAAAATATCTCGAGAACGGTTAGACCTAGCGTTATGGAGTTGGTCTTATTATTTCGGCTTCAAAAATTACGTGTGGTTAATATTTAATTCATGCTTTGAGATTACAGTCTTTTATTTTAGACTGCAGCTTTTTATGGGTCATTTCGCAAAAAAAGAGGTTTTTTGCCCCCGAATTATACCAAATTCTAATCAGCACCAGGATCGCCTACAAGTGACGTATCTACCAAATGTTGTAAAATTTTGTCAATTAGTTTCTCAGCTAGAGGTCATATATTCGATTCTTGTGGTCAAATTTTGCAAAAAGGCAGTGTTTTTTTCTACGATTTATACCAAAAACTAATCAGCACCAGGGTAACCCACATGTGACTTATCTACTAAATGTTATGAAATTTTGTCAATTAGTTTTTGAATTAGAGTGGATACCTACATTGTACCCACACACACACACAGACACAGAGAGAGAGAGAGAGAGAGAGAGAAACACACATACACACACACACAGACAGAGAGAGAGACAAACACACATACATACACACACACACACACACACACACACAAATGCGTTACGCTAAAAATTGATATTTGGGTTCTAGAGCGCTTGTAGACAAACACGATCCAAATATTTCCTTATGCATTACCATGTATCGTAGAGAAAGTAAAATAAAATTAAATCGAAGTTTTTAAGATATAAATAAAATAGGAAAATTTAAACAATAATCCAATATATGCAATTCGAATAACAAGCAAATTCGCGGGAGGATAATACAGGATACTTAGAAAAGTCCTTAAAATCTCCAGTAATTTTGTAAGGAAATGTCCACGAGTGAACACGCTACTATTTATAGTATAAAGCGATCATACCGTTCGAACAAAAGTAATTTTTGTACCTCTAACGGTTAATTTAAAAAGTTAGGATAGCGAATACTGCAACAGAGATAGACGGCAGAATGTCAATTACAAAGTGCCTAATCTGTAGGAATCGACACCAGAAACGAAACACATATACTGAAGGCAATAAATACATATTAAAAAGTTGTATCATCAGGGCCTGTAACACGGCGACACTTAAAATGCTTGTCAAAGTATGTGGTAGTAATCTTTCTGGGATTCAAATGCTCTACACTATGTTCTACAATATTCTCTATACTAGGTTTTTGTTCGGGCAAGTGTTGTTTTTTGCATCACTAAAAAACGAATTAACCGGGTTGTAAATAAACGCCCATTACTACTCAATTTACGAAGCATGCTATCCGCAAAGCACACACACACACATACACAGATATAAAAAAAACTCTAAAAAATTAACTGGAATATGTCTCAACTCGACTTTCTCATACCATAATCTATTTTTAAGTACCTTGTGGTTTTTTTTTTTCAAATTTTGGAAGTAACATTTTAAAAAAATCGGTATCGCTTGTCAAATAATTACAATTATAGCGTGTTACCCTTCACTTTGGAGGGCTTGACAAAATCATACAATTGATACCATATTTGGCAATGTACCCTCCGGGGATTACTTGCCTCCCCCAGAGGGGGCAATGACGTCATGAACATAAAAATTGTTTCGAGGCTAATTTTGACAACAGTAATTGAAACTACTAACTCTCTTGATAATTGAGCCATAATTAATCCCTTTTATACATGATTATGTCAATTTTCTTCCTATGCTGCCAAGTTAAAAAATACAAAATTTTGAATAAATTTCGAAGTTGAATTTGAATTTAAAAAAATTAAATCTAGTTCTAGATTTTTCGATAACAAAGCCAGGTATAAAGTTTCCAGAAAATCCAATAATATTTATAGCAGGTATCGGGCACACAAGAAATCGACCATAGACATCAGACAGCAGACAGACAGACGGATATCACTCCAAAAATAGTCAAAATATGTTCAGGAGGTCTTAAAACATATATTGGCATCGAAATCGTGAAAACAATTTTAGTGAAAACAACGCTTGCTCAATATCGTAAAATTAAAAAATTCAAACCACTCTCCCAGCAAGACTGTACATCAAAAAGTCCTTGTTTTACAGCCGTTTAAAATTTTAATTTCTAGCTTTAGAAATTATTATAGTACACATGTGATTTCTTTCGGCGAATTTTCATAATACTGTTCCAATCTTATATTTCAAAATTCAAATTTCTATCTGTAAAACTCGGGATTTAAAATTTCTGAATTTTATATCTTACAACCGAAACGCTAGTCGTTTGGGATTCAAGGTTTCGTCTACGAGACGCTTGTCTATGATCTTTTTGATGTGCCTCGAGGTGCTGAAGTACCTGTGTACCAAACTTCATGGTTGTACGAGGCATAGATTTCCCGCTACAGACTGTACACACATACATATACATATTTCTTTCTTATGTAAGATTCTTGAAAAGGATAATTCGCCAATAACCATATTGTATGAAAAAAATGCCTTCTGTAACAGTTTTATTGTTGATTATTACTCATTAGATAAGGCTTAACAACTCTTCAACTGGCTTTTTTTGTCTATTTCGCTTTGTTGTCGAGTTCATAATCCTAACTTTTAAAATTTTTCGCTAGGGGCAATGCAATCACGTCTATTCGATCGGGCATGCTTACTTTACACTTGGTAGACCCGTAGATTTGAGAATATGCTGAGGTTTCTGAAATAGCGATAAACATCGTAAATGGAGCAGCATTGAAGATAATTATAATCACTCATTTATCAATACGCTGCTCGTAATTTGAATTCAAATAGGTTCTACATCTGGGCAGCAAATTTTTCCGAATTCTGAATAGACTGACTGGATTTCGGGAATAGACTGATGAACCGATAGCTTCATAAATGGTCATAATTCAAATATGATTTTGAATTTATGCAAAAGAAATATATTTGAAAGTCTTCAGGTCGAGATATTTTATTTAGAAAAGATCATAATCGGCCACGTAGAATCTGAGAACTCAATGGATACAGAAATAACATGAAAGCTTAAATATAAAGGTATTGTATTTAATATAAAATTCAAGTAATTGAGAGCTAAGTTTGGGATTAGATTGTCTCGCTGGAAATTTAATGTTCCATAGTTAATATAAATTGCCATTATTTATTTTAGTTCCTGTTTGTTGCATGAAAATAGCAATTTTTAGTTATATGGACAAAAGATAAGAGCTAATATACCACTGACATACGTATGACAAAATTGGATGATTGATAGCGCTTAAATGATACCATACAACGGTATTGAATTACACTGGGGGTGAATTACACTGAATTATATGGCTTAAGTTTATGACACATTTCTGAGGTTAAGTTGACCCAACACATCATCCGGGCAATGCTCCAGTGAAACAGAAGAGGGGCCAGGGTGAGCCCCTGAAATTTCAGGATCCTGTGGTTCTTGGTGATGTGGTGACATAATCCACCAAGAAAGGTCAAGTCATCAATACAGAGTCAGGTCCAAATGGAGCAAATCCCGCCCCTATCTTTTAGTCTCGGCAAGAAAAAATAAATAAACTAAAATAACGTAAAAGCAGCATATAGCACAAAAATTATAGTATCTGTCGGTTTGAAGCCAAGAAACAGACTTTTTTATCAGGACATACATGAAGAGCAACATTTACTCGTAAGAACAAGCCCGAAGACTGCTGATGTAAGAACTGAAAACATGACTGGAGCAGTGAAATGGTTTTGCCAACGGCGAGAGAAAAAGAAACTAGGTAAAAAACTCAGGAGGAAGAAACTAGAGATGGATCACAATGAAAGAAGGGTGAAATACCCAAGAGGAAAGTGAACGACCAACTAAGAATTCAAAGTAGTACTTGTTCAGTGAGTAAAATTACGAACATAAGACCCCAATTCAATTTAAAAATGGCAACTAACCGATTTCGGAAGCTGCATGAGTCAACAGACCAGCGGTTGTTAGTTGCCATTTTTTATTGAATTGGGCTCATATTTTTCTACACTGGAAAAGTGCTTTGAAGCCCTTGTTGGACGGTCGTTTTCCTTTTTGTTTATTTTAGAGTTCATTAATTGTGTTCCACCTCTTTTTCCTTGCATGTGTTTTTTTTTACTTCCCTTTTCTTCTCTCGCCATTGGCAATACCCTTTCTCTGCTTCAGTCACGTTTGTTGATTATACATCCATCGTCGACCTAGCCTCTCGAAATAAGATTGGACTTTGTGTGTATCCTGACAAAGAAGGCTGTTTCTTGCCTTCGAAACAGGTCGATACTACTATTTTTGTGTCGTATGCTGCTTTTAACGATTTTTATTAGTTTTATTACTTTATCTGAGCTGTGCGTAACAATAAGGTAATTTCAATATTCCTTGCTAATGCGATTATCGGAGAAGGCTAAAATGAGACGGAAAGCAACTCAATTCCAAAACATTATCTTATGATAATGGTTTCAGAGAGATCTTAAAAGATAATCATTCAGCATTTCTCTCTGGTGTGACATGCATCTAAGCCTAGATGCACAAATAACCCTGACCATCTGTTGTGAGCAATAATCTACTTTAATTGAGGCGAGCTATTTTCATAAATAGCATTATTTTCTGTGTACGATGTGTTGTCATCGCTTGCGAATATCTATTTTTACATTTTCATAAGTAGTATTAAGAAAGTATTGTTTTTCCGAAAATTTTCGATTTCGAGATTTTGATGCCAATATATTAAAGCATACGTAAGATATATAACATATATAGACCTCCTTGACTATTTTTGGAGTGATGTCAGTTTGTCTGTCTGAATGTCTGTGGTCGATTTTTGTGTTTACACGATAGCGGCGACAAATATCAATGGATTTTTACGAAACTTTACATCCGGCTTTGTTATTAAAAAATCTAAAGCTAGATAGAATTTTTTTTTAATTCGAGCGAAAGCTTTGAAATTTATTTGAAATTTTATATTTTTTTTAACATAGCAGCATAGAACAAAATTTGAGATAATCATACATAAAATGTTTTATTTATGGCTTAATGATGATGGGATTTTAAAGTTTCAATCATTGTGAAAAATAGCCGCGATACAATTTTTTGTTCGTGACGTCATTTGCCTACCTCGGAGGGGTAAGTTACCCGTACTCGGTAGGTACATTGTCAAGATGCTATCAATCAAAAGATTTTTTTCAAGCCCTTTAACGTGAAGGGTAACACCCTATAATTGTAACTATTTGACCCAAAACACCAATGTTTCAAAATTTTTCGTGTAAAATTTGAAAAAATGAAGTTACTAAAATGGATTCTGCTATGAGTATGTCGTGTTGCGCTACACGCCAGTTAATTTTTATAAATATTAAATTGATTAAATAAATGCGGAAATTAAAAAGCTCATTGAGAATTTACAAGTGCATGAGTAATTATTAATTGTATGACTAATTTTAGCGAACTAAGAACAAGGCTTGTATTTTACATTTTGTTTATCCTTAAAAGATGATTATGATAATGAAGCGACCAATGTGTAATAGCGTAGAGCAAATGCACATAGTAAATTCATCATATGTGTATATAAAATCTATTTAACTGTTATGTAACTTAGTTATGTAAACTTAATTATGTAATTTTTTATCGCTACCTCTATATTATATGTTCCTTTTTTAGCGGACGGAAGGATAAGAGGAGATTTAATGTGACAGTGCCATTCTCATGATTACGGACGAGTGAAGCGAAGTCCATTCTCCATTCCCAAAGAAGCGAAATCAACATTTGCATGAATTTTGTTATCCCCTTGACTCAAAAATTAAAATAGGTAGGGAAATGAAATTTTGCACACATACGTGAAAATGCACGTAGATTTTCTGAACCACAATTTCAATTATTAAAACGAACTTCTTCTTCGACCCAGACCGTCCGACCTACCAGAAAGGTGTAAGGTATCGGTTTGGACGGCCGGGAAGTGCCACCCAATTTAGACCGGAACCCAGTGGGGGAGGCATCCACAGGGACCGTACCCTCCTTCCCCTACCACCAACCTCTCGGAAGGACTTACAGACCCACATGTTTAACGTGATCGTACTCCGCGTGAACACAGCGGCAGTTTGGGCAGTGGCTGGAATCGAACCCGGGCCTACCGAGTGCAACTCCAGCGCGCTAACCACAGGGCTACCGCGCCCTCATTAAAACGAACTGTAACAGGACGAAACGTCTATTTTCAAACTGCGCGTGCTCACTGAGATTTGTATAAATAACAAGTAAATAACAACTTTTAAACGGCTAATCAAAGCCCGTGGACTTATATGCATTGTGATTTAAACGTGCTCCTCTGCTTTCCTGTATTCTAATTTGTTTAATTTAATATTCAAATTCCAAAAACTCATATGCTCTTTTGCATTAGGATTCTCACATATTGAAATTAGTTTCTTATAATTCCATAATTATTTGTTAAATTTACTTTTTACTCGTATTAGAATATTTTAATTTGAAATATTTCACAGCTCGCTTACTTCATATGCACAAGTCCATTTAAGGCCCCCCTGTGTTTTGCTAGCATATACGATATCTGCATGCCACAGGCTGTCTATTTAATATGTTCATAAAATTGGATTACTTTTGTATTTGATTCCTTATTTATCTCGAAAATATTTAAGTTTCCTTTCAATTAAGTTGCTTAACACTCAAGGTGAGTGTATACTTTTTACTTGCTATCCCGCCTATTAAAAGTTAAGGAACTACAGTAAAACGATTTGTGACTTAAAAGGTATAGAAGCTTATTTCACTCAATTATATTTAAGACTCTACATCTGATAAGTGTTACTATTTTCCCATCATGCAAAATAAATTAGAGGCAATTAATTTTCTTCTGAAAGCTCTTCTGTAAGGATTATAATTATCCAGTGGAAAAATATGTTCTTAAGAGAGTTTCTTTTTGTCAACATTACTTTTATTATTTTATGAAACCGGCACCCTCATTAAATTACGATTTAACCTCTAGGTTCGCAGTGAATAATAATAATAATAATAATAATAATAATAATAATAATAATAATAATAATAATAATCTGTATAATAATTGTCTAATGCATTTCTGTCTTTCCAGATCCTCTAGAAACCCGTAGGTGATGTAGAAGACTGTGTCTTTGCACACTTACAATATTAACTAGGAAAAAGAACATAACGAAACCGGATATCCGATTTTATTTTGGGGGGCGGGAGGGGGAGAAAATAAGTTTTTCGAAAAGTCTTACCAGACTTTTCAGAACCCCCTCCTGGTGACCTAGATATTTGCACATCTGGAACATCTGGTTGGATATTTGTACATCTATAGTATCCGCAAAAATCTAACAGAACCGAATTTTTGAGTTCCATCCCGGTTCCTTCCCTCTGGTGACCTAGAAGTCTGAATATTTTCACATTTATAGTATCGTCCACGGTAAAGAACTTAACTTGGATTTTTGATTTCCTCCCCGCAGACGAAGAAAATGCTTTTTAACACTTTACAACAAAGTTGAAAAGTGTTTATGACTTTGTTCATTCTGTCTGTATGTCTGTCCGTTAGCACGATAACTGCCGTAAAAATGACTTTATCAAAATGAAATTTTAGTATGCTGTTCAGACGGTCTGTGAGACCTATGGGAATATAAATGAATAATATTAGCCAATTAGTTTTGGATTGAACCCTGGTTGAAAAAATGAAATACATTGAACCCTATGAGACCTAATTTTTCAAACATTTTTTAAGCGGATTTAAAATTCGCAAATTACTTCGAAAATTTTAGGAAATATTCAAATTATCCCATAAAATATATAAAAAAAATTTCAGCAAAATATATTCTGTAGTTCTTTAAATAAAAATTAAAATAATAATTACACATTTTATATGAAGTGACCCACTTCCGTTGATCCCATTTTCCCCGATTTCGAAGCGACGGTATAAATATTTTCAATTTGAAACATTTTCTGCCTCACTTGGATTCCGAGTTGTCCTTTAGGTTCAGAATACACAATAAATAAACGCGATAGCAGCATTCCATCTTTGCTGATTGCTGGCATTACAGTATATGAATGAGTCGTAGCATGGATAGATTGTGTAGTACTTTCTGTCTGTCTTGATTCCAACAAATCAAGCGTTCTCCCCGAATGAATTTCTTTATTAAATCCCGATTGATCAGTATTAAACATCTGGTTATCGTTCAACTGCGAATCTTTAAAAAAAAAATACGTACATCATTTAAAAATGCTAGTGAAGCATTTGTAATATGATCCCCTTCATAAATCTGCTTTTGAGAGACAATTTTAGCAATTTTTCTGGTAACGATTCTATATTTCTTTTCAAAATTCAGGAGGCAGTTACCGGAAGCTTTGAATGACATTTTTAGGGAGAGAGCTTTATCACAAGCCCAGCTTTTCAAATTCGAGCCATGCACGTTTACACGCCTACGCCTTGTATCCTGAAACTTTTTAAAAACACATTTTTCTATTTCGCATAGTTTGTGCCTCTTATCACCGAATTTGTTGATTTGATTTTCCCCCAAATAAATTTGGGACAGACTTTTTACAACTCTATACCTGCTTTGAACAGATTGTAGTGTGCGATGTTTCATTTTTAACACTTTACAACAAAGTTGAAAAGTGTTTATGACTTTGTTCATTCTGTCTGTCTGTCTGTCTGTCTGTCCGTTAGCACGATAACTGCCGTAAAAATGACTTAATCAAAATGAAATTTTAGTATGTTGTTCAGACGGTCTGTAGGACCTATGGGAATATAAATGAATAATATCACACAATTAGTTTTGGATTGAACCCGGGTTGAAAAAATGAAATACATTGAGCCCTATGGGACCTAATTTTTCTAACATTTTTTAAGCGGATTTAAAATTCACAAATTGCTTCGAAAATTTGAGGTAATAGTCAAATTGTTCCATAAAATATATAAAAAAAAATTCAGCTAAATATATTCAGTAGTTTTTTAAATAAAAATTAAAATAATAATTACACATCTTATATGAAACGATCACGTGACCATGATATGAAACGATCACATGACCTACTTCAAAATGAGATATGGCATCCATCTTGTTTCAAATTCGTGATTTTTTAAAGTTCTTTTTAATTCATATTGAGTGTTGTATCCATCCTAAAACTACTTTATTTCTGCTTAAATTCTGTGCATCTACATACTAAAACAACACAATGACAATATATTTGAGTTTAAATTCTCATTCAAATTTGATTATTTCTACAATTAAGCCTATTTTTCACCTATGTAAAATGTAAACAGCAAAATATGTAGAATGAGTTGTATTAGAATTACTGTATTTCTTTAACACAAAATAATTCAGTCCATGGAGTCTGCATGGCTGATATGAATGAAATATTAATTGATTTTATAAACAGAAGGACGATATTTTTCGATGAAGTTTTAAGCATAAAGTTTATGAATTGTAGCTCCATGGTCTTAATTTTTAAATAAAATAAATTATTATAGTATTGTGATGAATGAAATGGAGAAAGTTATGAATGAAATCCTGCTTTTATAGAGAGATCCAGGCGTGTTATTTTTTCTATGACGTCATTTGAATTAATTTCAGCTGTTTTCGATGAAGTTTTCAAATATAATAAATTATCGTAGTATTATGATAGATTTAAAAATATTACCGTGGATTGTATTGCATTTTAGAGATATTTAAACCACGCAATTTATATTTCAATACCGTCTTTTGAATGAAGTTCATTTTTTTCAATGAAGGTCTAAGTTTTCAAATATAATAAATCAATGTAGTATCGTGATAAGTTTTAAAATATTACCGAGGAATGTATTGCATTTTCGACTTTTTTAAATAAAATTGCATTGAAGTTGGAAAGTGTTTCATAATCAATGCTTTAAGCATGATTGATCTTTCTTGTTTTACTGCTACGCCAGTATTCAACAACTGCTCCTTTAGTTTCAAATGGAATACTGTGGGCTTCCTCATTTTCTACCTCCTCACCTACAAACATTTCATTATTTTCATCTATAATGTCAAAATCAGAATCCTCAAAATCACTTTCGGTAACCGATGACTCGAAATCCAGAGTGTATTTCACTTCATCACAAACAAACATTTGGCAAATAGATTCAGGTTCTTGCAAAATTTCCATTATTTTATTTTTTACATTTATTTCGGTTTCTGTAAAATCAGTCAGCTCCATTTCTGGAACAGAGAATTCGTGGTACAGCACCCACACCACGTTGAACACATTAATATGTGGTGACATTTACTATTTGAAAGCCACTGTTGGTTTAAAAAAGTAAATTAAAAGCCATCGAGATATTATCGCTAATTAGTTTCACTGACATAAAATAATAAAACTGTGAGAAATGCACGATTACACTAAAAATATATATTCAAATTCAATTTCAAATACTTTTGAATGCAAACTATAAAAAAATAACCTTACAACAGATTTCAAGTCATACAGAGAAAACATGGACAGTTCAGAATTTGCCGTTTTTCTGTGCATACTCGCCAAGTAGGGTTGCATTTGGCATTAAAGATGTTGACTTTTATTAATTTTTTATAGCTTTTCCATTGCAATTCAGCAGCTAATTTTTTACTGCTGATATTGTGAGCCAACTACTAATGTCTGTCAAATTTTCTTTGAATTCTATGAGTTTAGCTTGGGAACGTTTCCTTGTGAGGAAGTACACCGCAGCAAAATGGAAAACAGGAACTAAGTGATATCCACTCCGATCGACCATTCATTTAAACTGGGTCGAATTTCGTGAAAAGTTGTTAGCTTCTATGGGAAATGACACAATTTAGAGGGGGGGGGGGGTATTTAAAAATGTTTTTTTCATTGGATTAAATACCAGTGATTTAACCGGCATGAATTTTTTCAGCCCGTCAAACGACTCAAAAACCACTTTTTTAGAGATTTTCTCACAGAAAAGAGAAATAGCAAAAATAAAAGAGAATCTCTGACAGGCTAAATCTCCAGATCCAGGGGGTAATTAAATGAGAAATGGCTTTCAGATTTGAATTTATCCTGGTCGAATTAGTATACAGGGATTTTTTCAGCCTTCGGGGTTGCAATTGGGAGATTGACTGATATACTGACTTTGCGCTTTTATACTGGCGATAAGATGTTACACTACGATTTGAAATCTAAAGGAGAGGATTATTTGGTCCACTTCAAATATAGAATGAAAGATAATCGTGGATCCATTTTTTTCATTCCATTTTCCATTATACGCTGCGATTTTCATAGCTCTTCCCACCGAGCTACTATTATCGTAGCTCAATGGATAATGTGCCATCTGAAAAGACATTTATCAGAGACTCATTTTCCGGCTAAGACACGAGTTCATTTTATAGCGTTGCATTTATATTTAATTAAGATAAATTACTTTATTGGTATTATGCAAACATTAAATTTAAAGTTAATTGCAATTCACCTTTTTATAACTAGATGTATTGTATTTAGAGTGAAAAAGCTTTTAGGGCTACAAAACTTCCAGAGAGGACTCATGGGTCATCCAAATGACAAGACATCCCTTGTCTAGACTATAACCTACTCACTATATCTGTCGTTTCTCACACATAGAATAAAAATAAGATAACGAAAAGAAGAAATCGACGCATTCCCTCTCCCCTCCCTCGATAATTGCACCACACTACAGTGCACTTCATTAAAATTCACATTTTCAGATTAGAAACGACCAAGAAGAGCTTCTAGATCAGTAAACCACACGCGAACCTTTTCGCTATTCTCAACCGTACCTGCGCCTCCTTCTCTTTTGTTTCGCGCATACGATCGAAGACCAAGTGGCGCACATGGTCCTCATTCTGTAGTAGAGAGTTTGTGAATCGATTCTGGGCCGGAAAAAAAAAAGAAGAAACCAGCACGGAGAGTTCCCCCATGTTTTCAAGGGCATGGAGGTCCTAGACAGCACTGGAGCGTCATAGGACGTCGGCCGGGGGTCGGCATGGGGGAAAGAACGTCTGTCCTGGACGATCGATATCAGACAACTCAATGTGAAGCACAAGGACCAGGTGCTGGCCGCCCGCTTGGCCCATTCGCGATTAGGGCCACATCGATTGGGATGGCTCAGTTCTCAATGCGCGGATATTATCGGTATTTGAAATTACCGATAAAAAATAAGTCTCGATTTGAGTAAATACTTCACGTATGAATTAAATGTTTTTGCAGATTTATCAGTGAATAGTATTTAAGCATGTGGGGTCGGAATCGCCCAGTGGTTAAGGAGAGCGGATCGCACGAGGAAGAACCTTGTTCGTTCCTCACCACCGCCAAAACTATCCTGGTGCCGACGCGGAGTGTGGTCATTATAAATCTGTAGGTCCGAAAGTCTTTCAGAGAGGTGATGGGTCAGGAGAAGGAAGATACGGTTCTTATGGTTCCCCCCCCCCATTGGGTTCTGATCTAAATTATGTTAATAGAGGGCGCAATGTAATCTTCCCCTGTGGTGCGGAACAATGTAGTATGACGACAAAATGGTGCACGTATTGGCCGCTAAATAGGCGAATGATTTAATTATCAAGTTCCTGGACATTGAGATAAAAGCATTTAAAAATGTCGAAGGGAAAGGTACACTCTAAAAATATAAAGATGCTACTTTTTTAATGACTTTCATTTTATTTTACAATGTATGGTACTTAGCGTCAAAAGTCCCCGTCTTAATCGAAAATACGTTCAGTTAGGTTCTGTCTAATGGTCGATACTATAAGCATGCAAATATTCTGCTTTCTAAGTCACAGAGGGGATTCTTAAGGATGGAGAGTTTTCGAAATAAACCCATTTTCTCCGCCCTCAGGGTAGAAATCGAAAATCCAGTTTCATTAGGTTCTGTCCCGTGGTCGATACTATACGTGTAAAACGCTTCTTCTATAAAAAGACATAAGCGTAGGCAAATCTGATAAACAAAACATCCTGGTTCCATTTGTAAACCAGTGTACGAAAATATGAAGTTTAGCCTAATTGATAAATTGGCTAAAAATAATTTGGCCCAAAATCTAATTAACTTATATTTTACGGAACTCTAAATTAACAATTATGAATATTGATAGCATCCTAAATAAGCAATATAGTCCATATAATAAAATATTTTAATAATACATTTATCAATTAGGCGTCATTTTCATTAATTTGGCGTAATTTTTGCAATTTTGACGATATTTTCATCAATCTGTCACTAAATATCGCCAGGTTGGCAATATTTTGCTAGATTATTCGTTAATTTTGCCAAATGTATACAAACAAAAATGGAGAGAAGAGATCAATTTGATTTATCAATTTGATGACATTTTTATCAATTTAGCGACAATTTGGCAACATTAAAAGGTATCCAAGTTGGCGACATCCCGCCGCATTTTTCACTAAGCATTAAGAAAGAATGGAAATTTGGGTTATTCTTATTGTCGATTTTTATGTTCTTTCCAAAATTATATATATATATATATATATATATATATATATATATATATTTATATTTATATATATATATAAATATAGAATTTTTATCAAAAAATTGTCGATTTCATTTATTTAACGACATTTTTATCAATTTGGGAACAATTTTATCATTTTCTTGACATTTGGGTCAGTATGGCAACATTTATAAATATCGTCAAACTTGCGATATTAAGCCAAAATTCGTGGCCAGAATTTTGCCAAGCATTACGGATGGAGAAATAGTTTATTCTTGTAGTAGATTCTTATATTCTTTCAAAAATTTTGAATTTTCATCAATTTTGTTATTTAATTTAATTTAGCGTCATTTTTATCCATTTGGCGAAATTTTTATCAATTTGATGGCGAAGTTGGCGACGTTTTCACAAAATTCGTCGCTAGAATTTCACCAAGTGTTATGTATGACAGAAACTGGCTATTCTTATATTCTAAGATGTTGAATTTTCATTAATTAGACGTCGTTTTCTTTGATTTAGCGACATTTTTATCAATTTGACAACATTTAAAAAAAGCTGCCAAGTTGGCGATATTCCGCCCAATTCGTCGCCAATGTTTTGCCAAGCATTATGTAAGGAGAAATTGGACATTCTTATAGTAGATAAACGACTAATGGCGTCCAAATACAAAACTATAACCCAAAGAATCTTCTCTCGTTAATGGAACTAGCTAGATCCACGAGAATGATGATAACAAATTTATCGCATAAAAGTGAAAACATATTTCATGATAGTTAATACTTTTTTTAATTTTAAGTGATTTTTTGATCGATGCATTTGAAAAACGTGCAATGTCACTAGAACGGCTCATGCTAGCGTTCTAAAGTTTGTGTCAATCGATTTCTAATGATAAATTGCATAAGAAATGATTATTTATGTAACTTTATTGAAGGTTTTGATTTTTTGATGATTTTTTCGAAATTTCATTTCAAAATTTGGGGCTGTTCCGGACATTCGACTGCGTTTAAAAAGATAAGAATAAATCTGAAGAAAAGATAAGAATATAAGAATGAAAAGATAAGAATAAATCTGAAGAATAAATCTTCCTGGTCCCGTTTGCAAACCAAGGCACAAAAAAAAAAAATTTTTTTTATAAATATGTGAAAAAATGAAGGTTCTGAAATGGTAGAAAATGTTATTCCCGAACCATTTCTTGCCTCACGCCTCATTGCAAAAATCATTTTAAAATATGTAAAAATTCTGAATAGATACATTTTTATGTTTTAAAAAATTTCATTCAAACGTTAAATTTATTTCCCATATAAAAATAATTGCAGTACGGCTAAACTCGGCTTTCTCATACTAGAATTCATTTTTTTTTTCAAATTTTACAAGAAAAAAATTTAAAAATCAGTATTGTGGGTCCAAATGAATGAAGCTATAGCGTGTTACCCTTCACTTTAAAAGGCTTGAAAAAAATCTTTCGATTGATATCATACTTGACAATGTACCACGGGGGTTTAACTTGTCCCCCCCCCCCAAGAGAGGATAATGACGTCACGAACGAAAATAAGTATTGCCGCTATTTTTTGCAGCAATGATTGAAATTATGAAGTCTCGTTCTCATCGACCCATAAATAAATGCTTTTTTATGTATGATTATGTCAAATTTTGTTCTATGCTGCCATGTTAAAAAATTTTAAATTTCGAATAGGTTTCGAAGTTTACGCTCGAATTAAAAAATTCTATCTAATTCTAGATTTTTTTAATAACAAAGCCGTATATAAAGTTTTGTGAAAATACGTTAATATTTGTAGCTGATATCGTGTACACAAGAAATCAAACACAGGCATCAAACAGACTGACAGACAGGCAGACGGACGGACATCACTCCAATAATAGTCAAAATGTATTCAGGTGGTCTTAAAACATGTATTGGCATCAAAATCTGGAAATCGAAAATTTTCGTGAAAACAACACTTTCTCAATACTACGCATGATAAAGTAAAAATATAACACTGTTTATTAAATTTCGTTCGCCTAGTAAGAAGCATAAGAATATATGTTTTTGCTTTACAAAATTATTTTCATAGGCAAATCTCGAAGTAATGTATAGGATATACCCGTACTATTTTCATCATGCTTCAACAAATACTAGAAAATGTGAGGTTCAAAAATATTTGCTGAAACAACATCAACAACTAAACGGAACACTGAAAGTATCAATAGAATATATATAAAAATCCCTATCATCTTATAGCCCAAGGCCATAACTGAGAGAAATAGAATATAATCGAAAATATAACATCGTTGATTTATAAATTTTTTTTACATCCATTTCTTTATTTTTTAAGTCATATAAATAAAATAAAAATTGTCTGAACAATAGTTACATTTGATTTAATTTCGTTGCTAAGCAACATGATATAATTTTCTTCAAATAGAATTTCGGAAAATAATCTTTTGAATAATGCTATTTCAATGTAAAAATTTAATTTTGCGTCTTTATTTTCCGTACACTATATATATATATATATATATATATATATATATATATATATATATATATATATATATATATATATATATATATATATATATATATATTAGAAAAATGTAATAATAAAAATTCAAATAATATTAATATCACCATAGAAGCACAACCACAGCCATATTGTCTATAAGAGAAAAGAACAGCACAAATTCGATGATTAATCAGAATTCGATGCACCAAATTCGATGATTAATCAGAAATAAATTCATCTTCAGGTCTGAGTATTTAACTCTAATTAACCCAAACAAATGCCTGTTTCAGATTGAGTAATAGTACATTACTATAAGTGCTCAAACTCAGACTACAGACATCAAAAGAAGAAAAAAATGAAGATAACATTAAGAAAATTTGTATTACCATGTGGCATGAAATATATATTAGGGTGCCCCAAAAAGATTGAAACGCGCTTTAATTCTTTACCTGTTGGAGATAAATGGGCAATGTAAATTGCAAAAATGTTGAAAGTAAGGTATAAAATAAGACTACGTTAATGAAATAGTCCTCCAATTAATTTTCAAAGAGTTACATTATTTAAATTTTTATACGATCTCCTTAGACAAATTTTGTCAATCAGAAAGTTTTTATTTTAATGCAACAAGATCATTAAAAAAACCCGCATATCTGTATCTTTAAAATTGAGCGAGTTATATTTAATTGAAAATTGAACATTGTGAATAGGGACCATATATCAAATTAAAAATGTAAATGTGTGACATATCACAAAAATATCAAAATTGATATTTTTGGATATTTAATTTACAGTAACAGTTTAATTATTCATTTTATTTCCATTTAATTTCATTTATTTTGTGTTTTAAGTATTGAGTGCTTTGTTTTTTCAGTGTATCGGTTTACGGGAGTGTCGCCATGACATAAAGCTGGCTTAACCGGGAAGTAGAGGTCCCAACCCTCCCCCCGGCCATTTTGGATACATTGCTATTCTTCTATTTCATTTTAATTATTACTTTATATATATATATATATATATATATATATATATATATATATATATATATATTGCACTGTAATCTTTCAAAATATTTTATACGTTAAAAAATAAATTTGCAGATTTATACAAAGTATTCTTCCCCGTTTTAGTTTGAAAATCTTTTCACGTATATGCATAATTCGCGCAGAAAATTTCAGAAAAACTGAGCCATAATGGATGGAAAAAGAAGAAAATGAAACAATATTCTTCTAGGCGGGTTTCTACGAAATGTTATACACGTCTGTAGAATCATTACTTAGCAATCTTTTATTCAAGCATTAGTACTGTTTTATATTTTTCATTAAAATCTGCTTTTGGAAGCTTTCATTATAACATACGGCAGTAGAAAAGGAAATTGTAGGCAACACGTTATTGTTTCTAAACACAGACAACCCCGATTTTACTTTCAGTACACTTTATAAAATATTCTTTACGCTAGTTATTCAGTAAAATGAAGAAATTCAAAAGTCCTGTAAGAGATGAAGAAATCCAGCTGTTCAGTTTGATTAAGAACTCTAACTGCCCTGTTACATAATTCATTGGTTGATGGACTATTTTCAATAAATGTGGTTAATAAAGTGTTTCTCAAATTTCAAATAGCAAACAATCTAGAAGCAAATAATCATATAATTCAAATTTCAAGACTCTTGATTATATTTCTACATAAAAAGTCACATTATCTTAATTTCAAGATTTTAAATGTATTTATTCATAAACAATCACATCATTTATATTTCAAGACTCTTGAATGTGTTTCTTTATAAACAATTACATCATTTTCATTTCATGACTTTTGAATGTGTTTCTTCATAAACAATCACATCATTTACATTTCAAGTTTCTTGAATGTGTTTCTTTATAAATAATCACACCGTTTATATTTCAAGATTCTTAAATGTGTTTCTTAATAAACAATCACAACACTTAAATTTCAAGATTCTTGAATACGTTTCTTTACAAACAGTACAAGTATTAAAGCACATTAAAAACAGAAAATTTCAGAAAAACGCCGCTAATACTCTTAAAAATGAAGCAGAGACATTTTTTAATAAGTTTTATTTTTTAACAATGTATGGTGCTTAGTATTGAAAATAGTTGCTTCAATTGAAATTTGGCCCGGTTAGGTTCTGCCTTGTGGTTGAGTTTCAGCATTTTATGTCCCCGGTGGGGATTTAGGAGGGCTCTGAGAGCTTTACGCCGCCGCTTAATTTCTCCAATGCAGGAGAAAAATCGAAGATCTGGCTCCGTTACGCTCAGTTCAGTTGTCGATACTATAATTGTGCAAAGATTCAGCCTTCTAAGCCTCCGAAGGGCTGCTTGAGGGTTTGGAAAAACATTAGAAACCATTATCTTCTCCTCGGGGTTGTCATTGTTGAGACCCAGACAGTCCGACCTACTAGAAAGGTGTAAGGTAACTGTTTGGAAGGCCGGGAAAAGCCACCCAATTTAGACCGGATCCCAGTTGGGGAGGCATACACAGGGATCGTACCCTCCTTTCCCTACCACCAACCTCTCGAAAGGACTTGCGGACTCACATGTTTAACGTGATCGTACTCCGCGTGAACACTGCGGCAGTTTTGGCAGAGGAGGGAATCGAGTGAATCAAGCGCCTACCGAGTGCAATTCTCGCGAGCTAACCACTGGGCTGCCGCAACCTGCTCCCCTGGGGTATAAAAATTCAGACTGCCTTATGTTCTGTCCGATAGTCGACATTGTAAGAGAGAAAATATTAGATCTTCTCAGTCACCAGAGGGTTTCAGGAGGGTCTGAAAAGACGTTTCGACAAAACAGACTTTCTCTAAATCGAAAATTTGTTTACGTAAAGTTCTGTTCGGTGGTCGACACCACAGATTTTGTTGTGGAGACCCAGACCGTCCAACCTACCAGAAAGGTGTAAGGTAACTGTTTGGACAGCCGGGAAGTGCCACCCAATTTAGATCGGAACCCAGCGGGGAAGGCATCCACAAGGACCGTACCTTCCTTCCCCTACCACAAACCTCTCGGAAGGACTTAAGGATCCACATGATTAATGCGATCGTACTTCGCATGAACACCGCGGCAGTTTTGGCAGTGGCGGGGAGCGAACCCGGGCCTACCGAGTGCAATTCCCACGCGCAAGCTACAGGGCTACCGGCCCGACACTGCAGATGTCGAAAGCTCAGACCGTGCGGCTCATACATGGATATAGAGCAGCAATGTGGGCGGACGGGACACTACAGATGTTGTTGTTGTTGAAACCCAGTCCGTCCGACCTACCAGAAAGGTGTAAGGTAACTGTTTGGACGGTCGGGAAGTGCCACCCAATTTAGACCGGAACCTAGTGGGGGGGGGGGCACTACAGATGTGTAAAAATTCAGCTTTCTAGGTCACCAAGGAGGATTTTAGAAGGTCTGAAAAGACTTTTCGAGAACCTCAATTTTAACCTCCGCCGGGAGTAAATCGAAAATCTGACACCGTTAGGTTCCTGTACCGTAGTTGATACTATAAGGGTGCAGATATTTATATTTCTAGCTCACCGGGTAGCTTCTGGAAGGTCTGAAAAGGCAAAAGCATGTTAGACATTGTAGATAATTATATATTGGGATAATTTGCATAACTTAATAACTAAAACCCTCCTATTTAAGGGTACCCATTTCAACGCGAACATATATTTAAACTGAAATCCAGCAAAATTAACTTTTTGAGATAACAAATTAATTATTTGAAAACTTATTTAATAAAAAGAGGAAACATATTTAGCACCGAGAAAAAAAAATACACGTCTTCTCCCGTATCATTAAATGAATTTTCCATATAATTTAAATCCTGACTTCTTTAGCAATTTAAATCATCTCGCGTCCGTTAATAAGCTTCGTAAATAAAGAAAAAAGAAAAAAAAACTCAGAAAAATATTTACCAAGATAGTTGCTCTAATCATCTCGACAAAAATAGTGGCTCAAAAGTACACGGAGAAAAAAAAATCAATAAACTATTTCCAACCAGATTCTATTCATTATCTCGAAATTCCCATTTCACTTTGCAAAACCCACTTTCATGGGCCGCCGATTGACGGAGCATTCAATGCTGTTTAGAAATCCAACATAAAAATCAAATGCAATGGAAACTCGAGAAAAATGGTAATTAGAAAGAACGGCTTCAAAATTCTGGCTTAAGAAAACCTTCCCAAATAATAATTTAAAAATTAAATTACCTGGTCGTATCTGTAATTAAACGTTATAGACGTTAGTCGAGCAAGTATTGAATTAGTGATAGAGCACTTTAATTTAGTCTGAAATTACGTTGGAGGGGGTTTGGAGAGAAATATATTCTAAAGGTCAGAGAAAAATAAAATATTTTGAGGCATGTCTTTAAGCGTGAGATGTATTTCAAATTTTGTTTTTTTTTATTGTGTGTGCTTCGTAATTATTGCTGGTATCGCATATTATTTTTTTTTTCAAAATGAGAAAAATTGCACTGCTTTCACGCATGCTATTTCAAAATTCGCCGTACCTAATAATTTTCCGTATAACCAAGGTAAGATGGGTATTAATTTCGTAAAACCTATGATATAGAAGTATAAAGCAAAAATTTCAAATAACAATTTTATAAAAATAATCAATGCTACGCCGATTTCTCCTTCATGAAGGCATAGCAGTAAAAATGACCCTCAAGTAAAATTTGTAAAGAGGAAAATATTTAAGCCATATAATAAGGATAAGCGTCTGTGGAGTAAGAATCTACTTCTCCGCTTCTAATTTTCTGTAGGCCCAGACTTTTGATTGTGTTCCAAATGAAGGCGTATTTTCAATTTCAATAATATGAAATGGAATTGCGTTGTCGTAAATGCTATTATCTGCTTGCTCCTATTTTGCTTAAAATCGGTTTTCCACTGTATGAAAGGATTGCTATCCAGGGTATTTTTTATATTCCTGGGATTTTAAAATTAAGAATTAATTCCAGGATCTAGAGATTGAAAATTTTATTTTACTTCATTTCATACTTCATTTCAATCCATACTTTATTTGTTTACGGTTTGATTTTTACTTTCCTTACAAATCATGGTAATATATAGGGAAAGTATTGGAATCGTGTCGAAAATCGGAGCTCGAGTTTTCGACGGATATACACATTTAGTACTCTAAAACGTTAGACACTTTGAAACTAGAAAATGCGCAATATCTCGAGAACGGTTCACGCTAAAGTTCTAAAATTTATGTCAATCGTTTTCTAATGAACAATTACATATGAAATGGCTATTTACGTAACTTTATTAAAGGTTTTGATTTTTTGATGAATTTTTCAAAATTTCACTCGAAAATTTAGTGGTGGTGGGGGGGGGGTACGAACATTCTATTGCATATAAAAATAACAGACTTGAAGAATTCACGAATTGTAATTTTTGTACCAAATTATGTACCAAATTTTGTAACAAATCTCGTGATTGGGTTTCAGCATTTTATGTCCTCGGTGGGGATTTAGGAGGGTTCTGAGATACTTTACGCCGCGGCTTAATTTCTCCAATGCAGGCGAAAAATCGAAGATCTGGCTACGTTATGTTCTGTTCAGTTGTCGATACTATAATTCTGCAAAGATTCAGTCTTCTAAGTCCCCAAACGGCTGCTAGAGGGTTTGGAAAAACATTAGAAACCATTATCTCCTCCCCGGGGCTATAAAAATTCAGACTGCTTTCTGTTCTATCCGATAGTCGACATTGTAAGAGAGTAAATTTTCGACCTTCTAAGTCACCAGATAGCTTCTGGAGGGTCTGAAAAGACGTTTCGACAAAACAAATTTTCTCTAATTCGAAAATTTGTCTACATTAAGTTCTGTTCGGTGGTCAGTACTACAGATGTGTAAAAATTCAGTTTTCTAGGTTACCAAGGAGGCATATAGAAGGTCTGAAAAGACTTTTCGAGAACCTCAATTTACTCCTCCGCCAGGGAGTAAATCGAGCATCTGACTCCATTAGGTTCTGTACCGTAGTCGATACTATAAGAGTGAGAGTATTTAGTTTTCTAGTTCACCGGGTGGCTTTTGGAAGGTCTGGAAGGACAAAAGCACGTTAGATATGTTAGATAATTATATATTGGGATAATTTGCATAAATTAATAACTAAAACCCTCCTATATAAGAACACCAATTTCAACGCGAACATATATTTAAACTGAAATCCAACAAAATTGACTTTTTGAGATAACAAATTAATTATTTGAAAACTTGTTTAATTAAAAGAGGAAACGCATTTAGCACCGAGAAAAAAAAATACACGTCTTATCCCGTATCATTAAATGAATTTTCCACATAATTTAAATCCTGACTTCTTTAGCAATTTAAATCATTCCGCGTCCGTTAATAAGCTTCGTAAATAAAAAAAAAAAAGAAAAAGAAACCCAGAAAAATATTTACCAAGATAGCTGCTCTAATCATCTTGACAAAAATAGTGGCTGGAAAGTACACGGAGAAAAAAAAATCAATAAACTATTTCCAACCAGACAGACCTCTATTCATTATCTCGAAATTCGCATTACACTTTGCAAAACCCACTTTCATGGGCCGCTGATTGACGGAGCATTCAATGCTGTTTAGAAATCCAACATAAAAATCAAATGCAATGGAAACTCGAGAGAAATAGTAATTAGAAAGAACGGCTCCAAAATTCTGGTTTAAGAAAACCTTCCCGAATAATAATTTAAAAATTAAATTACCCAGACGTATCTGTAATTAAACTTTATAGACGTTAGTCGAGCAAGTATTGAATTAGTGATAGAGTCTGTACTTTAATTTAGTCTGAAATTACTTTGGAGGGGGTTTGGAGAGTAATATATTCTAAAGGTCAGGGGAAAATAAAACATTTTGAGGCATGTCTTCAAGTGTGAGATGTATTTCAAATTTTGTTTATTTTTTATTGTATGTGCTTCGTCATTATTGTTAGTATCGCATATTATTTTTTTTTCAAAATGAGAAAAATTACTTTGCTTTTGTCCGTGCTATTTCAAAGTTCGCCATACCTAATAATTTTCAGTACAACCAAGGTAAGATGGGTATTAATTTTGCAAAATCTATGTTATAGAAGTATAAAGCAGAAATTTCAAATCACAATTTTATAAACATAATAAAAGCCTACTCCGATTTCTTCTTCATGAAGACATAGCAGTAAAAATGCCTCTCAAGTAAAAATTTTAAAGCGGAAAATATTTAAGCCATATAATAAGGATAAGCGTCTATGGAGTAAGAATCTACTTCTCCGCTTCTAATTTTCTGTAGGCCCAGACTTTTGATTGTGGTCCAGATGAAGGCGCATTTTCAATTTCAGTAATTTGAAATGGAATTGCGTTGTCGTAAATGCTATTATCTGCTTGCTCCTATTTTGCTTAAAATCGGTTTTCCACAGGATGAAAGGATTGCCATCGCGGGTTTTTTTATATTCCTGGGATTTTAAAATTAAGAATTCATTCCGGGATCTCGGGATTGGAAATTTTATTTTACTTCATTAAAAGTAATCCATTATTTGTTTATGGTTTGATTTTTACTTTCCCTACAAAACATGGTAATATGTAGGGAAAGTATTGGAATCGTGTCGAAAATCAGAGGTCGGATTTTCGACGAATATACACGTTTAGTACTCTAAAACGTTAGGCATTCTGAAACAAGAAAATGTGCAATATCTCGAGAACGGTTCATGCTAATGTTCTAAAATTTATGTCAATCACTTTCTAATGAAAACTTACATAAGAAATGACTATTTACATAACTTTAATTAAGGTTTTGATTTTATGAGGATTTTTTCAAAATTTCACTTGAACATTTAGGGGGTTCCGAACATTTGATTGCGTATAAAAATAACAGGCTTACAGTATTCATGGATTGTAATTTCTGTACCAAATTTTGTTCACATCGCTCCATTCGTTAGTTAAATATCGTCTCTGCAGACTCACTGACACACACATACGCACGCACACACACATACACACACACGCACACACATACACAAACACACACACATACACATACACAAACACACACACATACACACACATGCACATACATACACACGCACATACATACACACACATATATCATTTCGAAGGCGTTTGATTTGTGTTCAGAGATGTTTGAATCGTGCTCTGCCATCCAAAATCCGAATTGGAATTTTTGATCCCATCACAATCTATGTATATAAGGAAAGTAATAAAGGTAACCAAAGTTGGTTAATTAAAATGTCTTTAATAAAAACACCATTAATGACGTACATAAAATTACACAATCAGAGCGCTTTTGGACATTAATTACGTTCTTCATGAGTGGCAAATTAAATTGTACATGATGACCATAAGATCCAATTTACAGTCCACAACTGAGACAAGATTTGCATATTTATCCTTTTAAAATCGATATATTTCAAAACACAATTTAATTACAAAATACATAAACGATAAGAGATAATAAGAGGGTACCAATAGAAATATCATCAGAAGCAAAGAAAAAATTACTCTATATCCAGAAAATTATACAATGGTTTAACAGTATTTTGATTAAGTGTATTTCATAATTAAATTGTATTTTTAACACTTTACAACATAGTTGAAAAGTGTTTATGACTTTTGTCTGTCTGTTCATTCTGTCTGTCTGTCTGTCTGTCCGTTAGCACGATAACTGCCGTAAGAATGATTTTATCAAAATGAAATTTAAGTATGTTGTTTAGACGGTCTGTGGGACATATGGGAATATAAATGAATTATATCACCCAATTAGTTTTGGATTGAACCCCGGTTGAAAAATTGAAATACACTGAACCCTACAGGCCCTAATTTTTCAAACATTTTTTAAGCGAATTTAAAATTCACAAATTCCTTCTGAAGTTTTAGGAAATATTCAAATTATCACATAAAATGTATAAAAAAAAATTCAGAAAATTATATTCAGTAGTTTTTACAATAAAAATAAAAATAACACCCATTATATGAAGAGATCCCGTGAACATTATATGAAGAAATCACGTGACCCACTTTAAAATAAAATATGGCATCCATCTTGTGTTAAAATCGTGATTTTTAAAGTTCTTTTTAACTTATATTTGGTGTTGTATCCGTCCTAAAACCGCTTTATTTTTGCTTAATTTCTGTGCATCTACAATTCTGAAACAACACAATTACAATATATTTGAGTTTAAATGATCATCAAACTTTGATTATTTCTACAACGAAGCCTAATTTTCACTTATGGAGAATGTAAACACATAATGATGTAGGATGAGTTGTATAAGAATTGCTGAATTTTTTTAACACAAAATTATTTAGCTCTTTGAGTCTGAATTATAGCTGATATGAATAAAACATTCATTGATTTTACATAGAGAATAGACGATTTTATAGCAGACTTTTTTGATGAAGTTTTAAGCATAGAGGTTAATTACGTTTACCTCCATGGTTTTAAGTTTTTAAGTAAAATAAATTATTGTAGTATGGTGATGAATGAAAGGGGAAGAATAAATGTTTATGAATGAAATTTTTACTGCTTTTTCATAGAGAACCAGGCAGTTTATATTTCAATGACTTCATTTGAATAAAGTTCATTTGTTTCAATGAAGTTTTCAAATATAATAAATTATTGTAGTATTATGATAATTTTAAAAATATTTCCGCTGAATGTATCGCATTTTTGAGATGTTTAAATAAAATTGCATTGCAGTTGGAAAGTGTTTCATAATCAATGCTTTATGCATGATTGATCTTTCTTGTTTTAATACAGAAAGATTATTGAAAAGTAAACAGAAGTCTTTGAATCATTAATTAAGAAAGAGTAAATGCAATATTTTTGAAATTTCAAGCATATTTCATAAACGCACTGTATTATTGAAATGGGACAAATTTGTTATGCAATTAATATATTTAAACTTACATTCTTAATGATTTGTGTTTTATTTTTGTATGCATTTTGTGTCGTCACGTTCTTCTGATAACCATGTATATTCAGACCGGGAGAAATCATTCGAGCATTGTTTTAAGTTCGCCAGCGGCCGTCGGTATAAACGCAAGTACCCAAATTTTTAATAAACAAAGGTAACATTTTTGTTAAAATGCACCAAATTACTTTTGAGAAAAATGCACTCCCCAAAAAGCCTCTTTTAATATGGATATCAATGGAAGTGCTTCCCTTAAGAATATTAAGAAAAGAGCGAAATGTTGCTATCTTTCAAAAATTTTCATTCACGAGTTTAAATTACTTTCGTAACACGAAACTCAATTTACTGATAAATAAATAAAACTAATTTTCTTAAAAGCAGCATGCAACACATAAAAATTACTATCGACAGGTTTCGAAGGCATGAAATCAGGACACACAAGAAGTGCAACCTTCATTCGTGATAGTTAGATCGGAAAATTCTGTAAGAACATCAAACGTAACTTGAGCAGAGAAAGAGTTTTGCTAATGATGACAGAAAATACATGTAAAAAAAACCAAGGAGGAAGGAACAAGAGGTAGGACACAATGAATGAACGTTAAAATACCAATGAAGAAAGTGAACATCTAAGGTATGATTCAAAGCAGTGGTTCAGTGAGTAAGACTATGAATCCAAGCGCCCTATTAAAATAAAAGATAATTAACCGGTTTCGGTTAGTTGCCACTTTTGATGCTGGTTTGTTCAACTCATGTAGGTTCTGAGACAAATTAGTTGCTTCCTATTATTTAAAATGGCTCTTGTATTCGCAGTATTACTCACTGAACTAGTGCTTTGAATCCTTTGTTGGTCGTTCACTTTTCCTTTCCGTATTTTACAGTTCATCCATTGTGGCCTACCTCCTATTCCTTCCATCTTGGTTTTTTACCTCTTTTTACTTCTTTAGCCGTCGACAACTATATTCAATCTTGTTTGCTGTTCTTACAACGGTTGCCGATACAGCCCTCACGAATGAATTTTGTGCTTCTTTTGTGTCTCGACGAAAAATACTGTCGACGAACGACCAACAATGCCTTCAAAACCGGCCGATACTATTGTTTTTGTGTTGTAGGAAGCTTTTAACGAATTTATTAAAAGCATCATACAACACAAAATTAATAGTGTCGGCCGGTTTGAAAGGAAAGCAAGCAAGCCGACACTATTATTTTTGTATTGTATGATGCTTTTAACGAATTTATTAAAAGCATCATACAACACAAAATGGATAGTATCAGCCGGTTTCAAAGGCAAGAAAGCCGGCCGACACTATTATTTTTGTGTTGTATTAAGCTTTTAACGAATTTATTAAAAGCATCATACAACACAAAATTAATAATGTCGGCCGGTTTGAAAGGAAAGAAGCCGGCCAACACTATTATTTTTGTGTTGTATGATGCTTTTAACGAATTTATTAATAGCATCATACAACACAAAATTAATAGTGTCGGCCGGTTTAATAGGCAAAAAAGCTGGCAGGTACTATTACTTTTGTGTTGTAAGATGCTTCTAACGGATTAATTAAAAGCATCATACAACACAAAATTAACCTATGCGTTTTAGTTTCGTAATTACTGAACATTTATCGTAAACGGAAAACTTATATGCTTTCGAAATTTTTGGCAAATATATTCAATGTAGACTGTAATGCTCTTGAAAAATTCCAACACAAGAAAAGTTATATTATGAATGGAGACGAAATTTCTAAGGGAATTGAGTGAAATAAATGTTTCTATAAAAGAAATATTTTCGAAAGAAATATTTCGAAATATTTTCGCATATGCTGCTTGGAATGTTTCAATTTATTTGAATTCTCATATCTGCGGCTGAAGCATTAGGAAAGGATGAAATCAAAATAAGATTGAAATACACATTTCGTTGCTGTCTTTATATTTTGGAGAGTGTTGATTGAGCAAATGATAAATTAAAAAATATATGTTGGGCTACACTTAACTTTCGCTACAGACTTAAAATCAATTTACCTTTGCTTATATATAATATAGCGGGGCCAAAAGCGTCCTCTACCGCTTCTGGATTCGAAGTTATAATACTTGTACCCGAAAAATTCTAAAATCCTTGTGAAAGAGGATATTCTTTCTCCAACCACGTGTTTCATTTTCAGCATGTCAACGTATGGAAAATAACCCCTAACCTGTAGCTCGTTCATTTTGAGATTTTTAATCGTTGTTTTTTGCCAAGCATAGATTTTGAAAAGAGGAAGGTTTATACTTTATTTTTTAAATCAGTAAAATAAACAGATAGAAGTATTCATTTTTAATATGATCGAAAAGTAATACATTCATTTTATAAAAATATTAAATTGCATAAAATATATTATTTATTTATAAAAATATGTAAAAATCAATAAAATAAGGAAAAAGCATTTTATTATATTATTGATTTAAAATAAAATGTTAACATTCCTATTTTCATCGTCCATGCTCTGTAAAAAATTTTAAAAACTAAACGAACTAGAGGTTAGGAAGTATTTTTTATAAGTTAACATGGGGAAATGAAACAAGTGTCTGGAGGAAACATAGCCTCTTAATGAGTTATGATCATTGATCATCTCATTCCTTACACCATGCTGACGAACGGCAAAGTCTGCGAAACCTTGGTCCATGGGCGATGTAGGATGATTAGTTGAGTACTCTTTTATTCTGAAGCAACGTCCTATGATAGGGCAGAAGTAGCTTCACTGCATTCCTGAGCGTTTAGAGCTTTATTTTTTTAACGGTAGAGAAGGCTGAAACGTCCTCACCAATTTCAGAATTCGAAATTATAATACTTTTACCTAAAAATTTCTAAAATATTCGATTTAAGAAGTTTTGTGTTCATTGATCAACTTATCGCATGCATCGTGATGATGAGCTGCAATGACCGAGAAACCATAGTCTACAGGTGGTAATGATTGATCAGATGAGCACTTTCTTGCTTTTCTGTAGCGCCCTGTTTTACGGCAGTTACTTCACTGTATTCCTGAGCGCTTAGAATTTTATTAACGATGAGCGAGACCGAAAGACACCCTCTAGAAATCCTGGATTCAAGGTCATTATCTACCAGAAAAATTCTAAAATCTTTGCGTTAAAAAGTTTTGTACTTGCGTTAAAGAGTTTTGTTCTTGTTGCACTGTGCTAAGGAGTGGTAATAACCTTGAATCAACTTTATTGCATAGACTAGCAGCATACCCGTTCTTCGTACGGAGTATATAATATAAAGAAATTTGAAATTCATAATCATGCCCAAATTCTTATAGTATACTAAATGACATGTTTAATCAAAATATTCTGTTAAAATATTTAATATAATGCTCCTAAAAAGAAGTTTAAGAATCTCTGTTCTCGCTATATAAAATTATCTTCATGGACATATCTGAAGAATAAAACATCTTGGACCCCTTATGTAAGCAAATATAAAAAAAAAATATGGAATTGAATCAATATATGCAAAATAAAAGCGTTAAAATTGTATGGGACCCGTACTAATTATATACGCGAATATTAGAAAATATAACCTGTATTAGTAGATTACATGTATAAATTGAAAATACCAATAAACCCGTAATCTTTAAATCTGAAGACAGTCATTTATTCCAATATATGTCAAAATTAAAGTGCTAAAATTATATGGGAAGATATACACGTACTACTTATAATGTCCGATTATTAGTAGAAGATTACCCGTTTTGCAATATGAGTCACAAATGTTTTTTGGTAAAATACAACAGACGACGTAATAAATTGAATATATAATTAATCCCCTTAATCTTCATACCAGAAGACTGTACTTGATTCCAATATATATGCCAATATATGTCAAAATATATGCCAATATACCTGTACTACATATATTCTCGTAGGTTAGAAGATATACCCGTGCATTCCTAGAAGATTACTCGTACAACGTACAATATGCGTGTGTCAGCAATTTTTGCCGCAATAAAACAATGGCGTAATAACTTAAAAATATCAATAATCCCTGAATCAATAATTCCGGAAAATATCAATAATAATAATGTTTAAACCTGAAGAGTATAATTGATATTATCCAGTCCAAAATGAAATGGCAATGAAATTTATTTTATATACATATCTTCATTATTCAAATCGGAACGGATTTAATAAAAATCGTCTGCCGCATAAACACATTGGATTTAAATCCGTTGCTAAGCGACATGATATCATTTGCTTCAAATAAATTGGTAGAAAAAATATCGTCTAAATAGTTATATTTCTATGGAACATTTGGCGACAGTTTCGTCAAATTAGCGACATTTTAAAAAATCGCCAAATTTATCGCCAAGTGGGACTGTAGAACTGACAGTTCCACTTTGCGACAAATTGACGAAATATCATCACAATACTATCCCCTAACAAAAAACAATTAATATCATTTATGTAGCGCAATTTTATCAATTTCAAGATATTTTTATAGATTTGAAAACATTTTTATCAATTTGGTGACATTTTAAAAATTCGCTAAATGTATTACTAAGTAGGATGGTTGGTCTGACAGATAAATGCTAACCAAACATCATTTCAGTACTCTCTTCTAACAAAACAAAAAAAAAATTTCATTGATATGTAGAAGACCCAAGCCACACGACCAACCCGAAGATTTATGGCAGCTGTTTGTGTGTCGTTTATATCAATTTGGCGACATTTCCGTCAATTTGGCAAAGTTTAAGAAAAGTTGTCAAATTAGCGATATCCCTCCAAATTTGTAGCTTTGAATTTGCAGATCTGAATGAAACATTCTTATCCCGTTTCAATATACTAAATGAAAACACTACAATTGTATTAGAAGATATACCCGCTCTACTCTTTTCTTGTTTCAACAATCGGCTATATGAATTTATTGGCTAAACACAATATATGAGTTTAGTAGCTAAATACGATATAAGCTTGAAAACTCTTTGCCAAAATAAATGAAATCGATGTACGCAGTCAGCAATTAATATAATTAAAAGAAAAATCAAACCGTCCATTCATAAGATATACTTTTATATCCATTTATCCATTTATTTATTATTTAAATCGAAAAGAAATAATAAAAACATTAACAAACACATTTAATTTAATTGCGATGCCAAGCAACATGATATATCCTCCTAAAATGTTAAAATTTATTAACCACTAACAGCACACCCGTTATTCGTACGGAGTGTATAATTTAAAGAAACTTAAAGTTCGCAATCACGTGCAAATTCTGTTAAAATATTAAATTTATTGCTCCTAAAGAGAAGTTTAAGAATATATGTTCTCACTATGCAAAATTATCTTCACGATCAGATCTGAAGAATAAAACATCCTGCCCCCTTTTGTAAGCAAATTTACAGAAGAAAAAATAGGAATTGAATGAATATATGCAACCCCGTACTAATTATATTGTCGCAGATCAGAAAATATGCCAATGTGTTAGTAGAATATTACCCGTATTACAATATGCGTCTCAAAAATATTTGCCAAAATAAAAGAGATGACGTAATAAATTGAAAACATCAATAATATCCGTACTCTTTATACCAGAAGGTCGTAATTGATTCCAATATATGCCAATATATATCAAAACATATGTCAATATACCTGTACTACTTATATTCTCGTAGATTAAAAGATATACACGTGTATTTGTAGAAGATTCGTACAACATACAATACATGAGTTTAAACAATTTTTGTCATAATAAAATAATTGCATAATAACTTGAAAATATCAATAATCCTTGAATCAATAATCCCCGAAAATATAAATAATAATAATTTTTAAACCTGAAGACCGTAATTGATATTATCCAGTCAAAAATGCTATAAGAAAAATCAAATCGTTCTTTTCTAAAATATATTTTTATATCCATTTATTTATTATTCAAATCGAAAAAATAATTATTAAAATTAGCAGACAGATTTAATTTAATTGCGTTTCTGAGTAACATGATATAAGATAGAATCTTATAACATGTTAAATATGTCATGTCTTCTAACATAAACTGCGAAATTAAATAACGATTTTGATTTCTCTATACTTCTCATTGTTCCGTAAAAGCTTGTTTTAAATAAACCATGAACCATGGAGATAGATTTACCCTTTAAATCATGTTTCAAACAATTCATGGTTTCAGAAAGTGACTAATTAACGCAAAAAATCTCCCATCAAACTCAGAGATTAAATTTTAATTCACTTTCAAACGATTTTCAAGCTTTTCGTTTGGATAAACCACGGAGTTAGGGAGTAGAACTCCTAGGAAAAAGTTCCGTTTTTCATTAATATCTCGACAACCCCAGGTCTTAGAAACTCGAAACTTGGACAACATTTATGGGGGGATATTTCAAGGCTATTCACCAAATTTCATTAAATTCGGTTCAGCCGTTTTTCCGTGATGATGAGACAAACGAAAATTTTGTTTTTTACTAATATCTCGAGAACCACTGGTCGTAGAAACTCAAAACACAGATATAATTTTAAGTGGGGCTTTTTCTGGGCTACCCACAAAATTTCATCAAATTCGGTTCAGCCGTTCTCCCGTGATGGTGTGACAAACAGACAGACAGACAGACAGACAGACAGACAGATTTTCATTTTTATTTATATAGATAACTAGCAGCATACCCGTTCGTCGTACGGAGTATATAATATAAAGAAACTTGAAATTCATAATCATGCCCAAATTCTTATAGTATACTAAATGACATGTTTAATCAAAATATTCTGTTAAAATATTTAATATAATGCTCCTAAAAAGAAGTTTAAGAATCTCTGTTCTCGCTATATAAAATTATCTTCATGGACATATCTGAAGAATGAAACATCTTGGACCCCTTATGTAAGCAAATATAAAAAAAAAATATGGAATTGAATCAATATATGCAAAATAAAAGCGTTAAAATTGTATGGGACCCGTACTAATTATATACGCGAATATTAGAAAATATAACCTGTATTAGTAGATTACATGTATAAATTGAAAATACCAATAAACCCGTAATCTTTAAATCTGAAGACAGTCATTTATTCCAATATATGTCAAAATTGCTGACGCACGTACTACTTATAATGTCCGATTATTAGTAGAAGATTACCCGTTTTGCAATATGAGTCTCAAATGTTTTTTGGTAAACTACAACAGACGACGTAATAAATTGAATATATAATTAATCCCCTTAAGCTTCATACCAGAAGACTGTACTTGATTCCAATATATATGCCAATATATGTCAAAATATATGCCAATATACCTGTACTACTTATATTCTCGTAGGTTAGAAGATATACCCGTGCATTCCTAGAAGATTACTCGTACAACGTACAATATGCGTGTGTCAGCAATTTTTGCCGCAATAAAATAATGGCGTAATAACTTAAAAATATCAATAATCCCTGAATCAATAATTCCGGAAAATATCAATAATAATAATGTTTAAACCTGAAGAGTATAATTGATATTATCCAGTCCAAAATGAAATGGCAATGAAATTTATTTTATATACATATCTTCATTATTCAAATCGGAAAAGATTTAATAAAAATCGTCTGCCGCATAAACACATTGGATTTAAATCCGTTGCTAAGCGACATGATATCATTTGCTTCAAATAAATTGGTAGAAAAAATATCGTCTAAATAGTTATATTTCTATGGAACATTTGGCGACAGTTTCGTCAAATTAGCGACATTTTAAAAAATCGCTAAATTTATCGCCAAGTGAGACTGTAGAACTGACAGTTCCACTTTGCGACAAATTGACGAAATATCATCACAATACTATCCCCTAACAAAAAACAATTAATATCATTTATGTAGCGCAATTTTATCAATTTCAAGATATTTTTATAGATTTGAAAACATTTTTATCAATTTGGTGACATTTTAAAAATTCGCTAAATGTATTACTAAGTAGGATGGTTGGTCTGACAGATAAATGCTAACCAAACATCATTTCAGTACTCTCTTCTAACAAAACAAAAAAAAATTTCATTGATATGTAGAAGACCCAAGCCACACGACCAACCCGAAGGTTTATGGCAGCTGTTTGTGTGTCGTTTATATCAATTTGGCGACATTTCCGTCAATTTGGCAAAGTTTAAGAAAAGTTGTCAAATTAGCGATATCCCTCCAAATTCGTAGCTTTGAATTTGCAGATCTGAATGAAACATTCTTATCCCGTTTCAATAAACTAAATGAAAACACTACAATTGTATTAGAAGATATACCCGCTCTACTCTTTTTCTGTTTCAACAATCGGCTATATGAATTTATTGGCTAAACACAATATATGAGTTTAGTAGCTAAATACGATATAAGCTTGAAAACTCTTTGCCAAAATAAATGAAATTGATGTACGCAGTCAGCAATTAATATAATTAAAAGAAAAATCAAACCGTCCATTCATAAGATATACTTTTATATCCATTTATCCATTTATTTATTATTTAAATCGAAAAAAAATAATAAAAACATTAACAAACACATTTAATTTAATTGCGATGCCGAGCAACATGATATATCCTCCTAAAATGTTAAAATTTATTAACCACTAACAGCACACTCGTTATTCGTACGGAGTGTATAATTTAAAGAAACTTAAAGTTCGCAATCATGTGCAAATTCTGTTAAAATATTAAATATATTGCTCCTAAAGAGAAGTTTAAGAATATATGTTCTCACTATGCAAAATTATCTTCACGATCAGATCTGAAGAATAAAACATCCCGCCCCCTTTTGTAAGCAAATATACAGGAGAAAAAAAAAAGAATTGAATGAATATATGCAACCCCGTACTAATTATATTGTCGCAGATCAGAAAATATGCTAATGTGTTAGTAGAAGATTACCCGTATTACAATATGCGTCTCAAAAATATTTGCCAAAATAAAAGAGATGACGTAATAAATTGAAAACATCAATAATATCCGTACTCTTTATACCAGAAGGTCGTAATTGATTCCAATATATGCCAATATATATCAAAACATATGGCAATATACCTGTACTACTTATATTCTCGTAGATTAAAAGATATACACGTGTATTTGTAGAAGATTCGTACAACATACAATATATGAGTTTAAACAATTTTTGTCATAACAAAATAATTGCATAATAACTTGAAAATATCAATAATCCTTGAAACAATAATCCCCGAAAATATAAATAATAATAATTTTCAAACCTGAAGACCGTAATTGATATTATCCAGTCAAAAATGCTATAAGAAAAATCAAATCGTTCTTTTCCAAAATATATTTTTATATCCATTTATTTATTATTCAAATTGAAAAAATAATTATTAAAATCAACAGACAGATTTAATTTAATTGCGTTTCTGAGTAACATGATATAAGATAGAATCTTATAACATGTTAAATATGCCATGTCTTATAACATAAACTGCGAAATTAAATAACGATTTTGATTTCTCTATACTTCTCATTGTTCCGTAAAAGCTTGTTTTAAATAAACCATGAACCATGGAGATAGATTTCCCCTTTAAATCATGTTTCAAACAATTCATGTTTTCAGAAAGTGACTAATTAACGCAAAAAATCTCCTATCAAACTCAGAGATTAAATTTTAATTCACTTTCAAACGATTTTCAAGCTTTTCGTTTTGATTAAACACGGAGTTAGGGAGTAGAACTCCTAGGAAAAAGTTCCGTTTTTCATTAATATCTCGACAACCCCAGGTCTTAGAAACTCGAAACTTGGACAAAATTTATGGGGGGATATTTCAAGGCTATTCACCAAATTTCATTAAATTCGGTTCAGCCGTTTTTCCGTGATGATGAGACAAACGAAAATTTCGTTTTTTACTAATATCTCGAGAACCACTGATCGTAGAAACTCAAAACACGGATATAATTTTAAGTGGGGCTATTTCTGGGCTACCCACAAAATTTCATCAAATTCGGTTCAGCCGTTCTCCCGTGATGGTGTGACAAACAGACAGACAGACAGACAGACAGACAGACAGACAGACAGACAGACAGATTTTCATTTTTATTTATATAGACTAGCAGCATACCCGTTCTTCGTACGGAGTATATAATATAAAGAAACTTGAAATTCATAATCATGCCCAAATTCTTATAGTATACTAAATGACATGTTTAATCAAAATATTCTGTTAAAATATTTAATATAATGCTCCTAAAAAGGAGTTTAAGAATCTCTGTTCTCGCTATATAAAATTATCTTCATGGACATATCTGAAGAATAAAACATCTTGGACCCCTTATGTAAGCAAATATAAAAAAAATATGAAATTGAATCAATATATGCAAAATAAAAGCGTTAAAATTGTATGGGACCCGTACTAATTATATACGCGAATATTAGAAAATATAACCTGTATTAGTAGATTACATGTATAAATTGAAAATACCAATAAACCCGTAATCTTTAAATCTGAAGACAGTCATTTATTCCAATATATGTCAAAATTAAAGTGCTAAAATTATATGGGAAGATATACACGTACTACTTATAATGTCCGATTATTAGTAGAAGATTACCCGTTTTGCAATATGAGTCACAAATGTTTTTTGGTAAAATACAACAGACGACGTAATAAATTGAATATATAATTAATCCCCTTAATCTTCATACCAGAAGACTGTACTTGATTCCAATATATATGTCAATATATATCAAAATATATGCCAATATACCTGTACTACTTATATTCTCGTAGGTTAGAAGATATACCCGTGCATTCCTAGAAGATTACTCGTACAACGTACAATATGCGTGTGTCAGCAATTTTTGCCGCAATAAAACAATGGCGTAATAACTTAAAAATATCAATAATCCCTGAATCAATAATTCCGGAAAATATCAATAATAATAATGTTTAAACCTGAAGAGTATAATTGATATTATCCAGTCCAAAATGAAATGGCAATGAAATTTATTTTATATACATATCTTCATTATTCAAATCGGAAAGGATTTAATAAAAATCGTCTGCCGCATAAACACATTGGATTTAAATCCGTTGCTAAGCGACATGATATCATTTGCTTCAAATAAATTGGTAGAAAAAATATCGTCTAAATAGTTATATTTCTATGGAACATTTGGCGACAGTTTCGTCAAATTAGCGACATTTTAAAAAATCGCCAAATTTATCGCCAAGTGGGACTGTAGTTCCACTTTGCGACAAATTGACGAAATATCATCACAATACTATCCCCTAACAAAAAACAATTAATATCATTTATGTAGCGCAATTTTATCAATTTCAAGATATTTTTATAGATTTGAAAACATTTTTATCAATTTGGTGACATTTTAAAAATTCGCTAAATGTATTACTAAGTGGGAAGGTTGGTCTGACAGAGAAATGCTAACCAAACATCATTTCAGTGCTCTCTTCTAACAAAACAAAAAAAAATTTCATTGATATGTAGAAGACCCAAGCCACACGACCAACCCGAAGGTTTATGGCAGCTGTTTGTGTGTCGTTTATATCAATTTGGCGACATTTCCGTCAATTTGGCAAAGTTTAAGAAAAGTTGTCAAATTAGCGATATCCCTCCAAAATCGTAGCTTTGAATTTGCAGATCTGAATGAAACATTCTTATCCCGTTTCAATATACTAAATGAAAACACTACAATTGTATTAGAAGATATACCCGCTCTACTCTTTTTCTGTTTCAACAATCGGCTATATGAATTTATTGGCTAAACACAATATATGAGTTTAGTAGCTAAATACGATATAAGCTTGAAAACTCTTTGCCAAAATAAATGAAATTGATCGCAGTCAGCAATTAATATAATTAAAAGAAAAATTAAACCGTCCATTCATAAGATATACTTTTATATCCATTTATCCATTTATTTATTATTTAAATCGAAAAAAATAATAAAAACATTAACAAACACATTTAATTTAATTGCGATGCCGAGCAACATGATATATCCTCCTAAAATGTTAAAATTTATTAACCACTAACAGCACACCCGTTATTCGTACGGAGTGTATAATTTAAAGAAACTTAAAGTTCGCAATCATGTGCAAATTCTGTTAAAATATTAAATGTATTGCTCCTAAAGAGAAGTTTAAGAATATATGTTCTCACTATGCAAAATTATCTTCGCGATCAGATCTGAAGAATAAAACATCCTGCCCCCTTTTGTAAGCAAATTTACAGAAGAAAAAATAGGAATTGAATGAATATATGCAACCCCGTACTAATTATATTGTCGCAGATCAGAAAATATGCCAATGTGTTAGTAGAAGATTACCCGTATTACAATATGCGTCTCAAAAATATTTGCCAAAATAAAAGAGATGACGTAATAAATTGAAAACATCAATAATATCCGTACTCTTTATACCAGAAGGTCGTAATTGATTCCAATATATGTTAATATATATCAAAACATATGTCAATATACCTGTACTACTTATATTCTCGTAGATTAAAAGATATACACGTGTATTTGTAGAAGATTCGTACAACATACAATATATGAGTTTAAACAATTTTTGTCATAATAAAATAATTGCATAATAACTTGAAAATATCAATAATCCTTGAATCAATAATCCCCGAAAATATAAATAATAATAATTTTTAAACCTGAAGACCGTAATTGATATTATCCAGTCCAAAATGCTATAAGAAAAATCAAATCGTTCTTTTCTAAAATATATTTTTATATCCATTTATTTATTATTCAAATCGAAAAAATAATTGTTAAAATTAACAGACAGATTTAATTTAATTGCGTTTCTGAGTAACATGATATAAGATAGAATCTTATAACATGTTAAATATGTCATGTCTTATAACATAAACTGCGAAATTAAATAACGATTTTGATTTCTCTATACTTCTCATTGTTCCGTAAAAGCTTGTTTTAAATAAACCATGAACCATGGAGATAGATTTCCCCTTTAAATCATGTTTCAAACAATTCATTTTTTCAGTAAGTGACTAATTAACGCAAAAAATCTCCCATCAAACTCAGAGATTAAATTTTAATTCACTTTCAAACGATTTTCAAGCTTTTCGTTTGGATAAACCACGGAGTTAGGGAGTAGAACTCCTAGGAAAAAGTTCCGTTTTTCATTAATATCTCGACAACCCCAGGTCTTAGAAACTCGAAACTTGGACAAAATTTATGGGGGGATATTTGAAGGCTATTCACCAAATTTCATTAAATTCGGTTCAGCCGTTTTTCCGTGATGATGAGACAAACGAAAATTTCGTTTTTTACTAATATCTCGAGAACCACTGGTCGTAGAAACTCAAAACACGGATATAATTTTAAGTGGGGCTATTTCTGGGCTACCCACAAAATTTCATCAAATTCGGTTCAGCCGTTCTCCCGTGATGGTGTGACAAACAGACAGACAGACAGACAGACAGACAGACAGACAGACAGACAGATTTTCATTTTTATTTATATAGATTAATTAATATTTAAATAGTGCCAAAATTGGAATTTTCGCAAGTTAAGTCAATGTAATGGTTTTAATTACCGGGGATCTAAGGTGAACTGGTTGCTGCTATCCAGTTTAAAAAATGCAGAGGAATAAAGAGGCCGTATGGTTCAAAAGTAGCATTTCGATTTTGGAAATCTGAAGAAGAATATAGGTTTCACTTCAAATGCAGAATAATCTTCATCCTGGTTCAGTGGTTAAAAGCAACGACTGGACAGCCAGATATTAATAGTTTAACACCCCATTGAGACCATAATTCTTCACAATTTTAACTTAATGAAGTCATAGGATTCTAAAGATGCTGAATTACTATCATGGCGCTTATTCTATATCTATATAAATAAAAATGAAAATCTGTCTGTCTGTCTGTCTGTCTGTCTGTTTGTCCCATCATCACGGGAGAACGGCTGAACCGAATTTGATGAAATTTTGTGGATAGCCTAGAAATAGCCCCACTTAAAATTTAGTCCGTGTTTTGAGTTTTTCCGACCAGTGGTTCCCGAGATATTAGTAAAAAACGAAATTTTCGTTTGTCTCATCATCACGGGAAAACGGCTGAACCGAATTTAATGAAATTTTGTGGATTCCCTTGAAATAGCCCCCGATAAATTTTGTCCAAGTTTCGAGTTTCTAAGACCAGGGGTTGTTGAGATATTAATGAAAAACGGAACTTTTTCTTAGGAGATCTACTCTCCAACTCCGTGGTTTATCCACACGGAAAGGATGAAAATCGTTTGTTTAAAACGCCAAAATGAAATAAAACTTTATTTCCAAGTTTGGTGCAGGCATTTTTGCATTAATTAGTCACTTTAGGAAAGCATGAATTGTTTGAAACATGAATTTAAATGGAAAAATCTACCTCCATGGTTCATCTTTCACAAATTTTTACTCAACGATGAAAAGTATAAAGAAATCAAAATGGCTATTTAATTTGGAGAAGATTCTATCTTTGAGGAAGATTCTATCTTATATCATGTTGTTCGGCAATGGAATGAAATTAAATGTGTTGGTAATATTTATTATTATTTTTTCTATTTGTATAATAAATAAATGGATGTAAAAATATATTTTATAAATGAACGGTTTGATTGTTATTTTAATTATATATATTGCGGACTGCGTACATCACTTTCATTTATTTAAGCAAAGAGGTTTCAAGCTCATATATTGTGTTTAGCTAATAAACTCATATACTGTGTTTAGCTAATAAACTCGTATATATATTGTGTTTACCCAATAAATTCATATAGCCGACTGTTGAAGCAGAAAAAGAGTAGAACGGGTGTATGTATCCTCTAATACAATTTTAGTGTTTTCATTTATATATACAAACGGGATCAGGATATTTTATTCTTCAGATCTGCAAATTCAGAGCTACGAATTTAGCGGAATATCTCTAAATAACTTGGTAACTTTTCTTAAACTTTATCAAATTAGTGGAAATGTCTCCAAATTGATAAAAATGGCCCAAATCAATGAAATTAAATTTGTTTTTTGGAATAGAGTACTGAAATGATGTTTCTGTAGCATTTGTCGGTCAGTCCATCTATCCTACTTAGTAACACATTTAAGGAATTTTTTTAATATCACCAAATTGGTAAAAATATTTTTAAATCCATAAAAATATTATCATGAAATTGATAAAATTGCGCTTAATAAATGAAATTAATTGTGTTTTGTTAGGGGATAGTATTGTGATGATGTTTCGTCAATTTGTCGCAAAATGGGACTATCAGTTCTACAGTCCCACTTGGCGATAAATTTGGCGATTTTTTAAGTTATCGCTAAATTGACGAAAATGTCGCCAAACCTTCCATAGAGATTGCATTATTCAGATGATATGATTTCTATCAATTTATTCGAAGCAAATGATATCATGTCGCTTAGCAACGGACCCAATATGTTATGCGGCATACGATTTTTATTAAATTATTTCCGATTGGAATAATAAAAATATGTATATAAAATAAATTTCATTGACATTGCATTTTTGACTGGATAATATCAATTACGGTCTTCAGATTTAAACATCATTATTATTGGTATTTTCGGGGACTGTTGATTCAGGGATTATTGATATTTTCAAATTATTATGGAATTGTTTTATTATGACTAAAATTGTTGAAACTCATATATAGTACGTTGTACGAGTAATCTTCTACAAATGCATGGGTATATCTTCTAATCTACGAGAATATAAGTAGTACAGGTATATTGGCATATATATATATTTTGATATATATTGGCATGTATTGGAATCAATTACGACCTTCTGGTTACGGGGATTTTTGATACTTTCAATTTATTACGTCATCTTTTTTAATTTGGCAAATATTTTTGAGACTCATATTGCAATACGGGTAAGCTTCACACACTGACATATTTTTTAATCTGCGACAATATAAGTAGTACGGGGTTGCATATATTGATACAATTCCTTTTTTTTTTGTAAATTTACTTACAAAAGGGGCCAGGATGTTTTATTCTTCAGATCTGCCCGTGAATATAATTTTTCATAGTGAGAACAGATATTCTTAAACTTATCTTTATGAGCAATAAATTTAATATTTTAACAGAATTTGCACATGATTGCGAATTATAAATTTCTTTATATTATATACTCCGTACGAAGAACGGGTATGCTGCTAGTCTATATCTATATAAATAAAATTGAAAATCTGTCTGTCTGTCTGTCTGTCTGTCTGTCTGTCTGTCTGTCTGTTTGTCCCATCATCACGGGAGAACGGCTGAACCGAATTTGATGAAATTTTGTGGGTAGCCTAGAAATAGCCCCACTTAAAATTTAGTCTATGGTTGGAATTTCTACGACCAGTGGTTCTCGAGATATTAGTAAAAAACGAAACTTTCGTTTGTCTCATCATCACGAGAGAACGGCTAAACCGAATTTAATGAAAATTGTCGAGATATTAATGAAAAACGGAACTTTTTTATAGGAGTTCTACTCTCCAACTCCGTGGTTTATCCAAACGGAAAGGATAAAAATCGTTTGTTTAAAGCGTCAAAGGGAATTAAAACCTTATTTTTGAGTTTGATGCAGGATTTTTGCATTAAATAGTCACTATCTGGAAGCATGAATTGTTTGAAACATGAATTTAAATGGAAAAATCTACCTCCATGTTTTTACATGTATTAACCTCCATGTATTTCACAAGCTTTTACTCAACGATTAGAAGTATAAAGAAATTAAAATGGTTATTTAATTTCGCATTTTATGAGGAAGATTCTATCTTATATCATGTTGCTCGGCAAAGGAATGGAATTAAATGTGTTTGTTAATGATTATTATTATTTTTTCTATTTGTATAATAAATAAATGGATGTAAAAATATATTTTATAAATGAACGGTTTAATTGTTCTTTTAATTATATATATTGCAGACTGCGTACATTACTTTTATTTATTTTAGCAAAGAGGTTTCAAGCTCATATATTGTGTTTAGCTAATAAACTCATAATAAATGAACGGTTTGATTGTTCTTTTAATTATATATATTGCGAACTGCGTACATCACACTTTTATTTATTTTAGCAAAGAGGTTTCAAAGCTCATATATTGTGTTTAGCTAATAAACTCATATATTGTGTTTACAAAATAAATTCATTTAGCCGATTGTTGAAGCAGAAAAAGAGTAGAACGGATGTATGTATCTTCTAATACAATTTTAGTGTTTTCATTTAGTATATATACAGACGGGATATGGATATTTTATTCTTCAGATCTGCAAATTTAGAGCTACGAATTTAGCGGAATATCCCTAAATAACTTGGTGACTTTTCTTAAACTTTACCAAATTAGAGGAAATATCTCCAAATTAATAAAAATGACCCAAATCAATGAAATTAAATTTGTTTTTTTAGAATAGAGTACTGAAATGATGTTTCTGTAGCATTTGTCGGTCAGTCCATCCATCCTACTTAGTAACGCATTTAACTAATTTTTTTAATATCACTAAATTGATAAAAATATTTGTAAATCCATAAAAATATCATGGAGACGAAAATGTCGCCAAACCTTCCATGGAGATCACATTATTCAGACGACATGATTTCCATCAATTTATTTGAAGCAGATGATATCATGTCGCTTAGCAACGGATCCAATGTGTTATGTGTCATACGATTTTTATTAAATCTAAAAAAAATATGTATATAAAATAAATTTCATTGACATTGCATTTTTGACTGGATAATATCAATTACGGTCTTCAGGTTTAAACATCATTATTATTGATATTTCAGGGACAGTTGATTCAGGAATTATTGATATTTTCAAATTATTATGCCATTGTTTCATTATGACGAAAGTTGTTGAAACTCATATATAGTACGTTGTACAAGTAATCTTCTACAAATGCACGGGTATATCTTCTAATCTACCACAGTATAAGTAGTACAGGTATATTGGCAAAATTTTTATATATATTGGCATATATTGGAATCAATTACGACCTTCTGGTATTAAGATTACGGGGATTTTTGATACTTTCAATTCATTACGTCACCTTTTTTATTTTGGTAAATATTTTTAAGACTCATATTACAATATGTTTAAGCTTCTACTAACACACTGGTATATTTTCTAATCTGCGACAATATAAGTAGTACGTGGTTGCATATATTGATTCAATTCTTTTTTTTGTGTGTGAATTTGTTTACAAAAGGGGCCAGGATATTTTATTCTTCAGATTTGCCCGTGAAGATAATTTTGCATAGTGAGAACAGATATTCCTAAACTTCTCTTTATGAGCAATAAATTTAATATTTTATCAGAATTTGCACATGATTGCGAATTATAAGTTTTTCTATATTATATACTCCGTACGAAGGACGGGTATGCTGCTAGTAATCTATATAAATAAAAATGAAAATCTGTCTGTCTGTCTGTCTGTCTGTCTGTCTGTTTGTCACACCATCACGGGAGAACGGCTGAACCGAATTTGATGAAATTTTGTGGGTAGCCCAGAAATAGCCCCACTTAAAATTATATCCGTGTTTTGAGTTTCTACGACCAGTGGTTCTCGAGATATTAGTAAAAAACGAAATTTTCGTTTGTCTCATCATCACGGAAAAACGGCTAAACCGAATTGAATGAAATTTGGTGAATAGCCTTGAAATATCCCCCCATAAATTTTGTCCAAGTTTTGAGTTTCTAAGACCTGGGGTTGTCGAGATATTAATGAAAAACGGAACTTTTTCCTAGGAGTTCTACTCCTTAACTCCGTGGTTTATCCAAACGAAAAGCTTGAAAATCGTTTGAAAGTGAATTAAAATTTAATCTCTGAGTTTGATGGGAGATTTTTTGCGTTAATTAGTCACTTTCTGAAAAAATGAATTGTTTGAAACATGATTTAAAGGGGAAATCTATCTCCATGGTTCATGGTTTATTTAAAACAAGCTTTTACGGAACAATGAGAAGTATAGAGAAATCAAAATCGTTATTTAATTTCGCAGTTTATGTTATAAGACATGACATATTTAACATGTTATAAGATTCTATCTTATATCATGTTACTCAGAAACGCAATTAAATTAAATCTGTCTGCTAATTTTAATAATTATTTTTTCGATTTGAATAATAAATAAATGGATATAAAAATATATTTTAGAAAAGAACGATTTGATTTTTCTTATAGCATTTTTGACTGGATAATATCAATTACGGTCTTCAGGTTTAAAAATTATTATTATTTATATTTTCGGGGATTATTGATTCAAGGATTATTGATATTTTCAAGTTATTTTGCAATTATTTTATTATGACAAAAATTGTTTAAACTCATATATTGTATGTTGTACGAATCTTCTACAAATACACGTGTATATCTTTTAATCTACGAGAATATAAGTAGTACAGGTATATTGACATATGTTTTGATATATATTGGCATATATTGGAATCAATTACGACCTTCTGGTATAAAGAGTACGGATATTATTGATGTTTTCAATTTATTACGTCATCTCTTTTATTTTGGCAAATATTTTTGAGACGCATATTGTAATACGGGTAATCTTCTACTAACACATTGGCATATTTTCTGATCTGCGACAATATAATTAGTACGGGGTTGCATATATTCATTCAATTCCTATTTTTTCTTCTGTAAATTTGCTTACAAAAGGGGGCAGGATGTTTTATTCTTCAGATATGATCGTGAAGATAATTTTGCATAGTGAGAACATATATTCTTAAACTTCTCTTTAGGAGCAATAAATTTAATATTTTAACAGAATTTGCACATGATTGCGAACTTTAAGTTTCTTTAAATTGTACACTCCGTACGAATAACGGGTGTGCTGTTAGTGGTTAATAAATTTTAACATTTTAGGAGGATATATCATGTTGCTCGGCATCGCAATTAAATTAAATGTGTTTGTTAATGTTTTTATTATTTTTTTTCGATTTAAATAATAAATAAATGGATATAAAAGTATATCTTATGAATGGACGGTTTGATTTTTCTTTTAATTATATTAATTGATTGCTGACTGCGTACATCAATTTCATTTATTTTGGCAAAGAGTTTTCAAGCTTATATCGTATTTAGCTACTAAACTCATATATTGTGTTTAGCCAATAAATTCATATAGCCGATTGTTGAAACAGAAAAAGAGTAGAGCGGGTGTATCTTCTAATACAATTGTAGTGTTTTCATTTAGTATATTGAAACGGAATAAGAATGTTTCATTCAGATCTGCAAATTCAAAGCTACGAATTTGGAGGGATATCGCTAATTTGACAACTTTTCTTAAACTTTGCCAAATTGACGGAAATGTCGCAAAATTGATATAAACGACACACAAACAGCTGCCATAAACCTTCGGGTTGGTCGTGTGGCTTGGGTCTTCTACATATCAATGAATTTTTTTTTTTTTTGTTAGAAGAGAGTACTGAAATGATGTTTGGTTAGCATTTATCTGTCAGACCAACCATCCTACTTAGTAATACATTTAGCGAATTTTTAAAATGTCACCAAATTGATAAAAATGTTTTCAAATCTATAAAAATATCTTGAAATTGATAAAATTGCGCTACATAAATGATATTAATTGTTTTTTGTTAGGGGATAGTATTGTGATGATATTTCGTCAATTTGTCGCAAAGTGGAACTGTCAGTTCTACAGTCCCACTTGGCGATAAATTTGGCTATTTTTTAAAATGTCGCTAATTTGACGAAACTGTCGCCAAATGTTCCATAGAAATATAACTATTTAGACGATATTTTTTCTACCAATTTATTTGAAGAAAATGATATCATGTCGCTTAGCAACGGATTTAAATCCAATGTGTTTATGCGGCAGGCGATTTTTATTAAATTCTTTCCGATTTGAATAATGAAGATATGTATATAAAATAAATTTCATTGCCATTTCATTTTCGACTGGATAATATCAATTATACTCTTCAGGTTTAAACATTATTATTATTGATATTTTCCGGAATTATTGATTCAGGGATTATTGATATTTTTAAGTTATTACGCCATTGTTTTATTGCGGCAAAAATTGCTGACACACGCATATTGTACGTTGTACGAGTAATCTTCTAGGAATGCACGGGTATATCTTCTAACCTACGAGAATATAAGTAGTACAGGTATATTGGCATATATTTTGACATATATTGGCATATATATTGGAATCAAGTACAGTCTTCTGGTATGAAGATTAAGGGGATTAATTATATATTCAATTTATTACGTCGTCTGTTGTATTTTACCAAAAAACATTTGTGACTCATATTGCAAAACGGGAAATCTTCTACTAATAATCGGACATTATAAGTAGTACGTGTATATCTTCCCATATAATTTTAGCACTTTAATTTTGACATATATTGGAATAAATGACTTCAGATTTAAAGATTACGGGTTTATTGGTATTTTCAATTTATACATGTAATCTACTAATGCAGGTTATATTTTCTAATATTCGCGTATATAATTAGTACGGGTCCCATACAATTTTAACGCTTTATTTTGCATATATTGATTCAATTCCATATATTTTTTTTTTATATTTGCTTACATAAGGGGTCCAAGATGTTTTATTCTTCAGATATGTCCATGAAGATAATTTTATATAGCGAGAACAGAGATTCTTAAACTTCTTTTTAGGATCATTATATTAAATATTTTAACAGAATATTTTGATTAAACATGTCATTTAGTATACTATAAGAATTTGGGCATGATTATGAATTTCAAGTTTCTTTATATTATATACTCCGTACGAAGAACGGGTATGCTGCTAGTCTATATAAATAAAAATGAAAATCTGTCTGTCTGTCTGTCTGTCTGTCTGTCTGTCTGTCTGTCTGTCTGTCTGTCTGTTTGTCACACCATCACGGGAGAACGGCTGAACCGAATTTGATGAAATTTTGTGGGTAGCCCAGAAATAGCCCCACTTAAAATTATATCCGTGTTTTGAGTTTCTACGATCAGTGGTTCTCGAGATATTAGTAAAAAACAAAATTTTCGTTTGTCTCATCATCACGGAAAAACGGCTGAACCGAATTTAATGAAATTTGGTGAATAGCCTTGAAATATCCCCCCATAAATTTTGTCCAAGTTTCGAGTTTCTAAGACCTGGGGTTGTCGAGATATTAATGAAAAACGGAACTTTTTCCTAGGAGTTCTACTCCCTAACTCCGTGGTTTATCCAAACGAAAAGCTTGAAAATCGTTTGAAAGTGAATTAAAATTTAATCTCTGAGTTTGATGGGAGATTTTTTGCGTTAATTAGTCACTTTCTGAAAACATGAATTGTTTGAAACATGATTTAAAGGGGAAATCTATCTCCATGGTTCATGGTTTATTTAAAACAAGCTTTTACGGAACAATGAGAAGTATAGAGAAATCAAAATCGTTATTTAAATTCGCAGTTTATGTTATAAGACATAACATATTTGACATGTTATAAGATTCTATCTTATATCATGTTACTCAGAAACGCAATTAAATTAAATCTGTCTGTTAATTTTAATAATTATTTTTTCGATTTGAATAATAAATAAATGGATATAAAAATATATTTTAGAAAAGAACGATTTGATTTTTCTTATAGCATTTTTGACTGGATAATATCAATTACGGTCTTCAGGTTTAAAAATTATTATTATTTATATTTTCGGGGATTATTGATTCAAGGATTATTGATATTTTCAAGTTATTATGCAATTATTTTATTATGACAAAAATTGTTTAAACTCATATATTGTATGTTGTACGAATCTTCTACAAATACACGTGTATATCTTTTAATCTACGAGAATATAAGTAGTACAGGTATATTGACATATGTTTTGATATATATTGGCATATATTGGAATCAATTACGACCTTCTGGTATAAAGAGTACGGATATTATTGATGTTTTCAATTTATTACGTCATCTCTTTTATTTTGGCAAATACTTTTGAGACGCATATTGTAATACGGGTAATCTTCTACTAACACATTGGCATATTTTCTGATTTGCGACAATATAATTAGTACGGGGTTGCATATATTCATTCAATTCCTATTTTCTCTTCTGTAAATTTGCTTACAAAAGGGGGCAGGATGTTTTATTCTTCAGATCTGATCGTGAAGATAATTTTGCATAGTGAGAACATATATTCTTAAACTTCTCTTTAGGAGCAATAAATTTAATATTTTAACAGAATTTGCACATGATTGCGAACTTTAAGTTTCTTTAAATTATACACTCAGTACGAATAACGGGTGTGCTGTTAGTGGTTAATAAATTTTAACATTTCAGGAGGATATATCATGTTGCTCGGCATCGCAATTAAATTAAATGTGTTTGTTAATGTTTTTATTATTTTTTTTCGATTTAAATAATAAATAAATGGATAAATGGATATAAAAGTATATCTTATGAATGGACGGTTTGATTTTTCTTTTAATTATATTAATTGCTGACTGCGTACATCAATTTCATTTATTTTGGCAAAGAGTTTTCAAGCTTATATCGTATTTAGCTACTAAACTCATATATTGTGTTTAGCCAATAAATTCATATAGCCGATTGTTGAAACAGAAAAAGAGTAGAGCGGGTATATCTTCTAATACAATTGTAGTGTTTTCATTTAGTATATTGAAACCGGATAAGAATGTTTCATTCAGATCTGCAAATTCAAAGCTACGAATTTGGAGGGATATCGCTAATTTGACAACTTTTCTTAAACTTTGCCAAATTGACGGAAATGTCGCCAAATTGATATAAACGACACACAAACAGCTGCCATAAACCTTCGGGTTGGTCGTGTGGCTTGGGTCTTCTACATATCAATGAAATTTTTTTTTGTTTTGTTAGAAGAGAGTACTGAAATGATGTTTGGTTAGCATTTCTCTGTCAGACCAACCATCCTACTTAGTAATACATTTAGCGAATTTTTAAAATGTCACCAAATTGATAAAAATGTTTTCAAATCTATAAAAATATCTTGAAATTGATAAAATTGCGCTACATAAATGATATTAATTGTTTTTTGCTAGGGGATAGTATTGTGATGATATTTCGTCAATTTGTCGCAAAGTGGAACTGTCAGTTCTACAGTCCCACTTGGCGATAAATTTGGCGATTTTTTAAAATATCGCTAATTTGACGAAACTGTCGCCAGATGTTCCATAGAAATATAACTATTTAGACGATGTTTAAGTAGTACAGGTATATTGGCATATATTTTGACATATATTGGCATATATATTGGAATCAAGTACAGTCTTCTGGTATGAAGATTAAGGGGATTAATTATATATTCAATTTATTACGTCGTCTGTTGTATTTTACCAAAAAACATTTGTGACTCATATTGCAAAACGGGTAGTCTTCTACTAATAATCGGACATTATAAGTAGTACGTGTATATCTTCCCATATAATTTTAGCACTTTAATTTTGACATATATTGGAATAAATGACTGTCTTCAGATTTAAAGATTACGGGTTTATTGGTATTTTCAATTTATACATGTAATCTACAAATACAGGTTATATTTTCTAATATTCGCGTATATAATTAGTACGGGTCCCATACAATTTTAACGCTTTTATTTTGCATATATTGATTCAATTCCATATTTTTTTTATATTTGCTTACATAAGGGGTCCAAGATGTTTTATTCTTCAGATATGTCCATGAAGATAATTTTATATAGCGAGAACAGAGATTCTTAAACTTCTTTTTAGGAGCATTATATTAAATATTTTAACAGAATATTTTGATTAAACATGTCATTTAGTATACTATAAGAATTTGGGCATGATTATGAACTTCAAGTTTCTTTATATTATATACTCCGTACGAAGAACGGGTATGCTGCTAGTCTATATAAATAAAAATGAAAATCTGTCTGTCTGTCTGTCTGTCTGTCTGTCTGTTTGTCCCGTCATCACGGGAGAACGGCTGAACCGAATTTGATGAAATTTTGTGGGTAGCCTAGAAATAGCCCCACTTAAAATTTAGTCTAAGGTTGGAATTTCTACGACCAGTGGTTCTCGAGATATTAGTAAAAAACGAAACTTTCGTTTGTCTCATCATCACGAGAGAACGGCTGAACCAAATTTAATGAATTTTGTGGGTGCCCTTGAAATAGCCGCCCATAAATTTTGCCCAAGTTTTGAGTTTCTAAGTCCAGGGGTTGTCGAGATATTAATGAAAAACGGAACTTTTTTTATAGGAGTTCTACTCTCCAACTCCGTGGTTTATCCAAACGCAAAGGATAAAAATCGTTTGTTTAAAACGTCAAAGGGAATTAAAACTTTATTTTTGAGTTTGATGCAGGATTTTTGCATTAAATAGTCACTATCTGAAAGCATGAATTGTTTGAAACATGAATTTAAATGGAAAAATCTACCTCCATGTTTTGTATTTCACAAGCTTTTACTCAACGATTAGAAGTATAAAGATTTTAAAATGGTTATTTAATTTCGCATTTTATGAGGAAGATTCTATCTTATATCGTGTTGCTCGGCCAAGGAATGAAATTAAATATGTTTGCTAATGATTATTATTAATTTTTCGATTTGAATATTAAATAAATGGGTATTAAAATATATCTTATAAATGAACGGTTTGATTTTCTTTAATTATATTAATTGCGAACTGCATACACCACTTTCATTTATTTTAGCAAAGAGGTTTTAAGCTTATATATTGTGTTTAGCTAATAAACTCATATTTTGTTTACCCAATAAATTCATTTATCCAATTGTTTTAACAGAAAAAGAGTAGAATGGGTATATCTTCTAACAATATTTTAGTGTTTTCATTTAGTATATACAAACTGGATCACGATATTTTATTCAGATCTGCGAATTTAGAGCTACGAATTTGGCTGGATATCGCTAACTTGGCAAATTTCTTAAAATTTACCAAATTGATTGAAATGTCCCAAAATTGATAAAAATGACGTAAATCAATGAAATTTATTTTGTTTTCTTAAAAGAAAGTACTGAAATGGTGTTTCGTTAGCATTTGTCTGTCAGTCCAACCGCCCTACTTAGTAACACATTTAGCAAATTTTTAAAATGTCACCAAATTGATAAAAATATTTATAAATCCATAAACATAATTTGAAATTGATAAATTGCCCTAAATAAACGAAATTGTGTTTTTTTAGGGGATAATATTTTGATGATGGTCTGTCAATTTATCGCCAAGTGGGACTGTCAGTTCTACAGTCCCACTTGGCGATAAATTTGGCGATTTTTTAAAATGTCGCCAAACCTTCATTAGATATATTGAGACGATATTTTGACCACCAATTTATTTGAAGCAAATCTTAACATGTCGCTTAACCAACGGATTTAAATTTAATGTGTTTATGAGGAAGAAGATTTTTATTAAATCTTTTCCGATTTTAATGATGAAGATATGTATATAAAATAAATTTCATTGCCATCGTATTTTTGACTGGATAATATCAATTACGATCTTTATGTTTAAACATTATTATTATTGATGTTTTCGGGGATTATTTATTCAAAGATTATTGATATGTTCAATTTCTTATGGCATTGTTTTATTGCGGCAAAAATTGTTGAAACTCATATATTGTACGTTGTACGAGTAATCTTCTACAAATTCACGGGTATATCTTCTAATCTAAGATAATATATAATTAGTACATGTATATTGGCATATATTGGAATCAAGCCTTCCGGTATGAAGATGGCAGGTATTATTGATATTTTTAATTTATTAAGTAATCTGTTATATATTGGTAAAAAATTTTCAGACTACATATTATAATACGGGTAATCTTTTACTATCACTAGGACATATCTTCTAATCTATGACATTATAAGTAGTACGGGTTCATCTTCCCATATAATTTTAGCACTTTCATTTGGGCACATATTGGAATTAATTATTGCCTACTGATTTAAAGATTACGGATTTATTGATATTTTCAATTTATATATGTAATCTACTAATATAGGTTATATCTTCTAATATTCGCGTATATAAGTAGTACGGGTCCCATACAATACGCTATTATTTTGCATATATTGATTCAATTCCATACTTTTTATAAATTTGCTTACAAAATGGCCAGGATATTTTATTCTTCAGATCTACCCGTGAAGATAATTTTGAATAACGAGAACAGCCATTCCTTAACTTCTTTTTAGGAGCATTATGTTAAATATTTTAACAGAATATTTTGATTAAAAATGCCATTTAGTATACTATAGGAATTTGCACATGATTGTGAATTTTAAGTTTATATTATATACTCCGTACGAAGAACGGGTATGCTGCTAGTATATAATAAAATTGTGGTTTTAGTCTACTCCAACCAATCAGAATGTAAAGCATGAGCGCAGTAGTTACCTTGAGCGACGAACTGAAATACCTACGACCAAAGTTGTAAATAAGGTCCCTCTCTCTCTAAATAAGTAGTTTCCAATTTTTCGAACTCTAGGACACTTTAAGATATTTATACGCCTAACCACGAATAACTGAAATATTTACTTGCACAGCAGATGCAGTTGATGCACTTGAGTGGGGGCAGGAATTTTGCCTGCTCCTGCCAAAAAGATTTTAGAAACTTCACACTAAAAAAGAAAGAACTTTTAGCGGCACTTTAAAAATAGAGACAAATAACAAAAACAGATTAGCTTTGATAGATGAGCTCATTCATTACATTACATTCATTACATTAATTATTTCGGATTATAGCATATGCACTTTTATTCCTTAATTGTATGGACGAAGTATTGCTTTACTGAATATTTTCGATTTCAAGTAATAAAGAAGGTTTTGAAGCTTCTGGTACCCAATATTTTTTTTGCCCATCTTTGGAACAAGACCGTCTGACCTACCAGAAGGTGCAAGTTATCTGTTTGGATAGCCGGTACATAGGTCATCAGACAGGCCAATCTGTTTTGCTGAACATGTAGTTACATTGTGGAGGACGTATTTTCCCATCGAAATGTTTTGTGGCACTGGCTGCCTACTATAATCATTGAACGCCCTCACGCTGCCGAGGGCTCGTGAAACGAGCTGTTCGACAGGGGGTGCAGAGCGATTGCGAGTTGGTGGGCGGTGGACTCTTTATATGAAACATGAAATATAAGTAAATAAATTTTGAGTTATATATTCCAAGAGCGTCAGAAGAAATTTTGATACAGTAAAACTTCGATTAACCGTCACCGTCCGGAATAGGATTGTGACAGATAAGCGAATAGACAGATATCAGAAATATCTTAATACATATGTACAGTAACGTGATTTCACTGCGGTCTTGGGACGAAAATGAAAATAAAATCCCTTAAAAGTGAACAATACATACACATTGTATTTAATTTTACAAAACGATCAATATAAACTTCAATATAAGAGTAGTAATGTGCAGAAATGTATTGTAATACTATAAACCTATATTAATTTAATTTAATCTGCCATCTCCTTCAGTGTCTCTGAGGTTTGAGCTTTCTGCGCAACGATGTTCCGTATCTTACGCAAAAGTTGGATCTGTGTTGCATTTGCCTCCTCTTGCATTTCAAACCACTCAATGCACTTTGATAACACTGTTTCTGCGTCTGAGTGGCTAGTTGTAGGTTTTTGGTTAAGAACTGATCCTTCATCGTCATCAATTCCTTCTTCTTCAATGGTAGTCACACTAGAAACAATTTCATCATCATTCAAACTTTCAAAGCCTCCATCCATTTTGTCACATTCCAATCAATCTGTTACTTCTTCTGGCGTAATCTTTTCACTATTTAGTCCTACATTGTTGCACAGTTGCACAATTTCGTCAACACTAACAGTCTCAGTTCCTTCAGTTTCGTCAATAGTTTCAGGCAAGAGCTTATTCCACCCATTCTCTGTTTGTTTGTTCAAACTCGCGCATTTTTTTAGATGATGACGGATAACAGAAACTGACGGTTAAACGAGTGACGGTTAATCGAAGTTTTACTTTACTCATAACTCATTATATGTGTATTTAAATAAGTGTAAGAAGGAATTCTAATATTTACAGTGCATGACATTTTTATTTAAATGCTATCAGTATACCCGTTCTTCGTATGGAGTATATAATATAAAGAAACTTAAAATGCACAATCATTTGCAAATTCCTATAGTATACTAAATGACATTGTTAATCAAAATGTTCTATTAAAATATATATAATTTAATGCCAATAAAAAAGTTTAAGAATGTTCTCGCTATACAAGATTATCGTCATGAGCAGATCTGAAGAATAAAATATCCTGGTTCCTGGTATATATTTTTTTTTCGAAATCTAACTTGAAAACGGGAACCTTAGAATAACAACTAGATTATTAGTCTGCTATGATGGTGTCAGAAATTAAAATTGAGTTTATTTACCAGTTTAATTTGGTGTTTTCACTCGTTTAGGAGAACTTTGAACTCGAATAAAATGCTCATCGAATGAAATCCATACGGATGTTAATTTTACATGTTGTAGTATCACAGATCACATCAATGACATATCTCTAAATTATGCATTTGTTCGGCGTAAATACATATCCGCACTCTTATTTGAAACGTCTATTATCATATATTTAATTTTTACTTTCCTTATATACATAATGTATAAGGAAAGTATTGTGACGGGGTCGAAAATTCGAATTCGAGTTTTCGACGGGAAAGCACGTTTCAAACATCCCTGATCACGAATCAAACATTTTTGAAGTGATGTCTGTGTGTGTGTGTGTGAAAGTATGTGTGTGTGTGTGTCAGTGAGTGTGCGGAGACAATAACAGACGAACGAATGGACCGATTCGAATCAAATTTGGTACAAAAATCACAATCCGTAAACACTGGAAGCCTATTGTTTTTATACGCAATCGAATGTTCAGAACCCTCCTATATTTTCGAATGAAATTTTGAAAAAATCGTCAAAAAATCAAAGCCACTAATAAAGTTACGCAAATAGACATTTCTTATGTAATTTTTCATTAGAAAACGATTGACATAAATTTCCCCTCTAAAAATTTGCTGTATGCCCTTCAGTATGCTTTTCTATCCCTTTAAAAATTAGTAGAAGTCCGTATTTAACTAAAAAATACAAAGTTATGTACTTAAAAATTATTCGTAGTTCATCATTTTACTGTTATATCGAGTATGTGTCACACATAGCCCATTAAAAGTTTCCGAACATGTACATTTATTTCGAAATTTGAAGTTTATTCTTTTAACGATACTGGAGATTTCCTTTCGCTGTTATGTATCGGCGTTGTATTCATTTCAAACCATCTCACTAGGCGTTTGCATTTCTTTTAAAGCTAGTATAAATTGTCATTTATTTAAAGCGTCTAAAGTCTTTACTTTAAAAATCTATCTTAGTTTATAATTTCATCGCTAGGTGCCTTGGGTGAGTACACCCTCATCCCTCCTCATTAGATGTTTTCACCCCTTTAAAATATTTCTTGATATCTCATATAGTTCCAAAATCTAAAGTTCTATCTTTAAAAATTGTTCTAATATCCCCTTCCTAATGTTATATGCTGGTCATGTGCATTATACATGTCCCCTCGGTAAACGCTAGCACTCTCTAAGATTTAGTAGATTCCCCACTTAACTGAAAAAACCTTAAAGTCCCATCTTTAGAAACTGCTCTGGTATCACTTTTCTATCACTGTGTTCGGGCATGTGTATCACGCGCAGCCCATTAAAAGTTTCCAAACACCTACATTTACTTAAAAATTTGAAGTTCAATCTTTAAAAAATAGTGAAGTTTCCCTTTCGTTGTCTTATATTAGTTGTGTGTATCATGGATACTGCTTTATCATATCTTTATATCTCTTTAAATGCTCCTAAATACTCTATTTACTTAAAAAATTTCGTGTCTTCTCCTAAAAATACTGCCTTAGATCTACATTCCACCTGAGGGTGTTGGTTATATGTATTGTATATAACCCTCTCACTAAGCATTTCTCCCTTTTTAGCAGTTAGTAGAAATCGCATTTACCTAAAAATCCAAGTTCTAAACTTAAAAATCAAAGTTCTAACCTTAAAAAAATTCTGTTTGTTCTCCATTTCGCGGCTATGTATCGGTTATAAGTATCGTGCATGCTGCCTCAGTAAGTGTTTTCATTCCTTTAAAATCTGCAAAACATTACATTTAGCTAAGGGATTTAAATTTCCCATCGTTGAAATATTCATCTAGTTCGACACTTCACAACTAGGTGCCGGCGATGGATCCGCTTCATACTTCCTCTGTAGGTGATATCATCTTATAAAATGTTAGTACATATTACATTTAGCTAAAAACTTCAAAGTCCCATTCTTAAAAACTTAGCCTAGTTCTCCATTTTATTGCTATGCACCAATAATTCACACGCTAAATAACCCTAAACACCCCATTTATCGAAAACATTTCAAAATCTCGTCTTTAAAACCTATCTTACCATTTATTTCCACCGCTTTGCGTTGGGCGTGTGTATTACACATATCACCTCATTAGGTGCTTCTGCCTCCTTTAGAAAGCTATATGTGTTAAATTTTACTCGGCGTATAATGCCATGTGTTGAATTTCACCAAGTACAGAATCACGTCTAGCAGTTTTTGAAACACTACAAATTGTATTTATCAGTTTTTGAAAGATAAAAACTTTATTTATTAAATTTCACTTAAAACTAGTATGCATACGAAAATATATGTTATTCGCCGTAAGGAAATTAACGCGCATGATGTTATTTTAAACGTTGAAATCACAAGACAATATTTTACAATTCTATATCCCTTGAATACAGACTTACTCGCTTTCCCGATAAAGCAATTCCTCACCAGGCGATATGACACGTGTGAACGCCCACTGTATTCGAATTCTCCTAGTGCCGGGGATGCTTTAAATATGCCCCTCCGTCCGCACAAAAGATTGGGAGGGAGCGTTGGTACTTATATCATTTTTACGAGTCTTAAACGTGGAGGGCTCTAGTATATACTGATATTTTGGAAAATGATGAGATTTAAAGAAATAAGACACAATATGTGTATAAACTGAGACATTAACCCTTTTTCAAATACTTATATTTAAAATATGTATATTCTCTGGGGTTTTATCAGATTTTAGGACTAGAATGAATGTGGAATTCGTAACATTACTCACTTAAATGCTTCGCGGATCACCGATAAACAGTCTGCGGACTCCCTCATTGGGTATACACTTTTCGAGTTTGTGATTTTCCGGCGTATGGACGAGTTCTGCAACCTGAGAAACATCCTGATTTCTGAACAATATGGGTTCAGGAAGAAACATTCCACGCAGCACCAGCTGCTTCGGGTTATTGAACTCGTACATGAGGCTCGCCGCAAACGAGAAAGTACTTCTATTGTCTTCCTGGATATACAAAAAGCGTTTGATAAAGTGTGGGTAAATGGATTATTATTCAAACTTATCAAACGCTCCTTCCCTCCAGATCTTATTAAAACTCTTTACTCGTACCTAACGGGGCGTAGCTTCGTGGTACGAGTCTCTAATGTTCTCTCCTCTCCCAGGAATATTCTCAGCGGCGTCTCTCAAGGTTCCCTTGTCGGACTCAGATTGTTTAACCTTTATATTAACGACTTACCACGTTCCCCCGGTGTCTCCTTTGGCCTTTATGCCGATTACAAGGCCCTGATCACACATCACAAACATATACAAGTCGTGCACGATACCCTTCAAAGTTATCTCAACGGTCTGACGCAATGGTTAATTAAATGGAGAATAAGAGTTAATGTGAGCAAATGTGTTACCTCCCCCCCGGCATACTCCTACCACTAATTTAATTCTTAACAATGAGCCTATTCCCTGGCAATGTAGTTACAAGTACCATGGAGTGTACTTTGATTCCAAATTATCGTGGAAACTTCACATTTCTGAAACATGCAAGAAAGTGAAGTAAGTCTTCACTCGTCCAGCTTCGACCCTCTTGGCTAGAAATAGCCGCCTGTCAGTCAAGAATAAGTTATTGCTATACAAGTCCTGCATACGTCCAATTATGACGTACGGAGCCCCTATTTGGGGCACCGCAGCGGAGGTTGACCTCAGGAAGTTTCAAGTACTTCAAAATAACGCATTGCGTTCGTTTGCTAATCTTCCGCTCTACGTCCAGTTAGAAGTTCTGCATAAAGACCTCAAAATTCGGCCGTTTTTGGAACATGTCAAAAATTTATCTCTTAAATTCCAAAGAGGTCTGAGAAGCGTGGATAATCCTACGCTCAACAGTATCCCACGCTACCGACCTGGTAACCCGGGAGCGCGTAAGCGCTCTCGGTCGTTACCTGTGCGATCCGTGAGAGATATTTTCTTCCGCCCTAACAAGCGGAGTCGTCGAGCATAGTTTTATCTGCTCTCCTTTCTGACACAGACTTGTAACCATTACTGTACCCCTCTCTCGCTTTTGGGAATTCGCGAATATTTGGCAAGCCCTTTCTCCTTTTTTCTACTAGGCATTCTCAAGCTCAAGGCCCTGCGTCCCTCTTTTCCCCACCTTTCCTCTCCTCTGCTGGCAGCCCGCTTGGGCTCTTTCGTTTCTGAAGACTTGAGGAAGGACATGATTTCGGTCATCGCCCCCCCTCCCCACTATAGGACCTCTTAGTTGCAAACTCTTCTTTTTATTAAATTCTTTTCTGACTTTTTCCTTTTCGCATGAAATTTAAAGGGCGGATTAAATCCTCTCCTGGGCACTTCACTAAACCCCCGTCCTTGAGTCATTGGGTATACACCCCCCCTCAAATACATCTAATTCATCTAATTTAACTGCTTCAAAAACACGCAATTTTGGCCGCTTTATCGCAAAAACACACATTTTTTGTGAAAAAATTGCAAAAGTGTGAAAACTTATGTGCATTCCCATAGAGAAATTCTACATTTTTTAAAAAAATCGAATTCCGCATATTCGAAAAAACATATTTTTGACTGATTTTTTTGCAAAAATCACACATTTTTTGCAAAAAATTTACAAAAGTGTGAAAACCCATGTTATTTTCCATAGAGAAATTCTACAATCCCCGAAATTCAGCTTATTCAAAAACGCACATTTTGGTTGGTTTTTACAGTTTTTGAAACATAAAAACACATTTTTTTACTAAATTTAGTGAAAAATTTGTAAGTGCGAAAACCCATGTTATTTCCCATAGAGAATTTCTGCAATTCATCCAATTTAGCTAGTTCAAAACGCGCATTTTTGGCCACTTTTTTGCAAAAACACACATTTTGTGTGAAAAAATTGCAAAAGTGTGAAAACCTATGTTATTTCCCATAGAGAAATTCTAAATTTTTTAAAAAATTGGCCAAATCCGCATATTCGAAAAAACACATTTTTGGCCGTTTTTTTGCGGAAACACACATTTTTTGTAAAAAATTTACAAAAGTGTGAAAACCCATGTTAATTCCCATAGAGAAATTCTACAATCTCTGAAATTCAACTTATTTAAAAAGCGTATATTTTTTATTATTTTTTACACTCTTTAACACATTTTTGTTAAACTTTGCAAGTTCGAAAACTTACAGTTGCGTTTTAAGAAATTCTCAAGTATCGTCTATCTCCATCACGATGCCCGGGATTCCGTCAGTTAACTTCACAGTTCGAAACCGTCTTTAAATTAACTAAGGAGTTACCTTGGTGGTGGGATAGCGTAAGAACTTTTTTTTCCCTCTTGGCGGAGGGATATTGTAAGAACTCTTTAGAAATGACCTTGACACGTCCTTGAAGCAAGGATATTCAATACTTAGCCTTTTAATATTAGGAAATAAATAGATGTTACCATCCCCCAAAAAGTTTCTTTCCCCCAGGTATTGCTATGGCAACCTCCATCTTAAATAAAAAATAATAGTAAGTTCCTTCCTAATTAGTACTCCCTTCCACCGCTACGGTGGCGCTGGGGGTACTGTTCTTCCACTGTTGTTGAAGAGCAAGTGTTGCCACCGCCTAAAAAGTTTCTCCAATACTTAGAAAAAATCCCAAGTTCCATTCTGAATAGTTCCCATTTCCTCCGCTAGGGGCGTTGATGGTACTGCTCTTCCACTGTAGGTGAAGAGCAGGTGTTGCCAACGCCTAAAAAGTTTCTATACACCCTCATTAAAAATTCATTATACCTAAAAAACAATACCCTCGTAGAAGACAACAAAATCGTTGCCATCGGAAAAAGGTTTCTAACACTCAAAACCCCCCAATTTTTCCAGTTCTCCCTTTTTTACCCCCCCCCCCGTCCCCGTCCAGGATTACGGACTTTCGAGTTTGCTCTTCGCTCTTCACTGCTCTTCCACTGTTGCAGAACACCCACTTTCCCACTACTACTGATAGATCTGCTGATATTTTCTATTATCGGCATTATGGCAGTGGTTTTGTTTCTATGGTGATGTTAATATTTTACGATTCCTTAAATTAATTATTTTTATAATTACTTCTTTCTAATATCTATATAAATAAAAATGAAAATCTGTCTGTCTGTCTGTCTGTTTGTCACACCATCACGGGAGAACGGCTGAACCGAATTTGATGAAATTTTGTGGGTAGCCCAGAAATAGCCCCACTTGAAATTATATCCGTGTTTTGAGTTTCTACGACCAGTGGTTCTCGAGATATTAGTAAAAAACAAAATTTTCGTTTGTCTCATCATCACGGAAAAACGGCTGAACCGAATTTAATGAAATTTGGTGAATAGCCTTGAAATATCCCCCCATAAATTTTGTCCAAGTTTCGAGTTTCTAAGACCTGGGGTTGTCGAGATATTAATGAAAAACGGAACTTTTTCCTAGGAGTTCTACTCCCTAACTCCGTGGTTTATCCAACCGAAAAGCTTGAAAATCGTTTGAAAGTGAATTAAAATTTAATCTCTGAGTTTGATGGGAGATTTTTTGCGTTAATTAGTCACTTTCTGAAAACATGAATTGTTTGAAACATGATTTAAAGGGGAAATCTATCTCCATGGTTCATGGTTTATTTAAAACAAGCTTTTACGGAACAATGAGAAGTATAGAGAAATCAAAATCGTTATTTAAATTCGCAGTTTATGTTATAAGACATAACATATTTGACATGTTATAAGATTCTATCTTATATCATGTTACTCAGAAACGCAATTAAATTAAATCTGTCTGTTAATTTTAATAATTATTTTTTCGATTTGAATAATAAATAAATGGATATAAAAATATATTTTAGAAAAGAACGATTTGATTTTTCTTATAGCATTTTTGACTGGATAATATCAATTACGGTCTTCAGGTTTAAAAATTATTATTATTTATATTTTCGGGGATTATTGATTCAAGGATTATTGATATTTTCAAGTTATTATGCAATTATTTTATTATGACAAAAATTGTTTAAACTCATATATTGTATGTTGTACGAATCTTCTACAAATACACGTGTATATCTTTTAATCTACGAGAATATAAGTAGTACAGGTATATTGACATATGTTTTGATATATATTGGCATATATTGGAATCAATTACGACCTTCTGGTATAAAGAGTACGGATATTATTGATGTTTTCAATTTATTACGTCATCTCTTTTATTTTGGCAAATACTTTTGAGACGCATATTGTAATACGGGTAATCTTCTACTAACACATTGGCATATTTTCTGATTTGCGACAATATAATTAGTACGGGGTTGCATATATTCATTCAATTCCTATTTTCTCTTCTGTAAATTTGCTTACAAAAGGGGGCAGGATGTTTTATTCTTCAGATCTGATCGTGAAGATAATTTTGCATAGTGAGAACATATATTCTTAAACTTCTCTTTAGGAGCAATAAATTTAATATTTTAACAGAATTTGCACATGATTGCGAACTTTAAGTTTCTTTAAATTATACACTCAGTACGAATAACGGGTGTGCTGTTAGTGGTTAATAAATTTTAACATTTCAGGAGGATATATCATGTTGCTCGGCATCGCAATTAAATTAAATGTGTTTGTTAATGTTTTTATTATTTTTTTTCGATTTAAATAATAAATAAATGGATAAATGGATATAAAAGTATATCTTATGAATGGACGGTTTGATTTTTCTTTTAATTATATTAATTGCTGACTGCGTACATCAATTTCATTTATTTTGGCAAAGAGTTTTCAAGCTTATATCGTATTTAGCTACTAAACTCATATATTGTGTTTAGCCAATAAATTCATATAGCCGATTGTTGAAACAGAAAAAGAGTAGAGCGGGTATATCTTCTAATACAATTGTAGTGTTTTCATTTAGTATATTGAAACCGGATAAGAATGTTTCATTCAGATCTGCAAATTCAAAGCTACGAATTTGGAGGGATATCGCTAATTTGACAACTTTTCTTAAACTTTGCCAAATTGACGGAAATGTCGCCAAATTGATATAAACGACACACAAACAGCTGCCATAAACCTTCGGGTTGGTCGTGTGGCTTGGGTCTTCTACATATCAATGAAATTTTTTTTTGTTTTGTTAGAAGAGAGTACTGAAATGATGTTTGGTTAGCATTTCTCTGTCAGACCAACCATCCTACTTAGTAATACATTTAGCGAATTTTTAAAATGTCACCAAATTGATAAAAATGTTTTCAAATCTATAAAAATATCTTGAAATTGATAAAATTGCGCTACATAAATGATATTAATTGTTTTTTGCTAGGGGATAGTATTGTGATGATATTTCGTCAATTTGTCGCAAAGTGGAACTGTCAGTTCTACAGTCCCACTTGGCGATAAATTTGGCGATTTTTTAAAATATCGCTAATTTGACGAAACTGTCGCCAGATGTTCCATAGAAATATAACTATTTAGACGATGTTTAAGTAGTACAGGTATATTGGCATATATTTTGACATATATTGGCATATATATTGGAATCAAGTACAGTCTTCTGGTATGAAGATTAAGGGGATTAATTATATATTCAATTTATTACGTCGTCTGTTGTATTTTACCAAAAAACATTTGTGACTCATATTGCAAAACGGGTAGTCTTCTACTAATAATCGGACATTATAAGTAGTACGTGTATATCTTCCCATATAATTTTAGCACTTTAATTTTGACATATATTGGAATAAATGACTGTCTTCAGATTTAAAGATTACGGGTTTATTGGTATTTTCAATTTATACATGTAATCTACAAATACAGGTTATATTTTCTAATATTCGCGTATATAATTAGTACGGGTCCCATACAATTTTAACGCTTTTATTTTGCATATATTGATTCAATTTCATATTTTTTTTATATTTGCTTACATAAGGGGTCCAAGATGTTTTATTCTTCAGATATGTCCATGAAGATAATTTTATATAGCGAGAACAGAGATTCTTAAACTTCTTTTTAGGAGCATTATATTAAATATTTTAACAGAATATTTTGATTAAACATGTCATTTAGTATACTATAAGAATTTGGGCATGATTATGAACTTCAAGTTTCTTTATATTATATACTCCGTACGAAGAACGGGTATGCTGCTAGTCTATATAAATAAAAATGAAAATCTGTCTGTCTGTCTGTCTGTCTGTCTGTCTGTTTGTCCCGTCATCACGGGAGAACGGCTGAACCGAATTTGATGAAATTTTGTGGGTAGCCTAGAAATAGCCCCACTTAAAATTTAGTCTAAGGTTGGAATTTCTACGACCAGTGGTTCTCGAGATATTAGTAAAAAACGAAACTTTCGTTTGTCTCATCATCACGAGAGAACGGCTGAACCAAATTTAATGAATTTTGTGGGTGCCCTTGAAATAGCCGCCCATAAATTTTGCCCAAGTTTTGAGTTTCTAAGTCCAGGGGTTGTCGAGATATTAATGAAAAACGGAACTTTTTTTATAGGAGTTCTACTCTCCAACTCCGTGGTTTATCCAAACGCAAAGGATAAAAATCGTTTGTTTAAAACGTCAAAGGGAATTAAAACTTTATTTTTGAGTTTGATGCAGGATTTTTGCATTAAATAGTCACTATCTGAAAGCATGAATTGTTTGAAACATGAATTTAAATGGAAAAATCTACCTCCATGTTTTGTATTTCACAAGCTTTTACTCAACGATTAGAAGTATAAAGATTTTAAAATGGTTATTTAATTTCGCATTTTATGAGGAAGATTCTATCTTATATCGTGTTGCTCGGCCAAGGAATGAAATTAAATATGTTTGCTAATGATTATTATTAATTTTTCGATTTGAATATTAAATAAATGGGTATTAAAATATATCTTATAAATGAACGGTTTGATTTTCTTTAATTATATTAATTGCGAACTGCATACACCACTTTCATTTATTTTAGCAAAGAGGTTTTAAGCTTATATATTGTGTTTAGCTAATAAACTCATATTTTGTTTACCCAATAAATTCATTTATCCAATTGTTTTAACAGAAAAAGAGTAGAATGGGTATATCTTCTAACAATATTTTAGTGTTTTCATTTAGTATATACAAACTGGATCACGATATTTTATTCAGATCTGCGAATTTAGAGCTACGAATTTGGCTGGATATCGCTAACTTGGCAAATTTCTTAAAATTTACCAAATTGATTGAAATGTCCCAAAATTGATAAAAATGACGTAAATCAATGAAATTTATTTTGTTTTCTTAAAAGAAAGTACTGAAATGGTGTTTCGTTAGCATTTGTCTGTCAGTCCAACCGCCCTACTTAGTAACACATTTAGCAAATTTTTAAAATGTCACCAAATTGATAAAAATATTTATAAATCCATAAACATAATTTGAAATTGATAAATTGCCCTAAATAAACGAAATTGTGTTTTTTTAGGGGATAATATTTTGATGATGGTCTGTCAATTTATCGCCAAGTGGGACTGTCAGTTCTACAGTCCCACTTGGCGATAAATTTGGCGATTTTTTAAAATGTCGCCAAACCTTCATTAGATATATTGAGACGATATTTTGACCACCAATTTATTTGAAGCAAATCTTAACATGTCGCTTAACCAACGGATTTAAATTTAATGTGTTTATGAGGAAGAAGATTTTTATTAAATCTTTTCCGATTTTAATGATGAAGATATGTATATAAAATAAATTTCATTGCCATCGTATTTTTGACTGGATAATATCAATTACGATCTTTATGTTTAAACATTATTATTATTGATGTTTTCGGGGATTATTTATTCAAAGATTATTGATATGTTCAATTTCTTATGGCATTGTTTTATTGCGGCAAAAATTGTTGAAACTCATATATTGTACGTTGTACGAGTAATCTTCTACAAATTCACGGGTATATCTTCTAATCTAAGATAATATATAATTAGTACATGTATATTGGCATATATTGGAATCAAGCCTTCCGGTATGAAGATGGCAGGTATTATTGATATTTTTAATTTATTAAGTAATCTGTTATATATTGGTAAAAAATTTTCAGACTACATATTATAATACGGGTAATCTTTTACTATCACTAGGACATATCTTCTAATCTATGACATTATAAGTAGTACGGGTTCATCTTCCCATATAATTTTAGCACTTTCATTTGGGCACATATTGGAATTAATTATTGCCTACTGATTTAAAGATTACGGATTTATTGATATTTTCAATTTATATATGTAATCTACTAATATAGGTTATATCTTCTAATATTCGCGTATATAAGTAGTACGGGTCCCATACAATACGCTATTATTTTGCATATATTGATTCAATTCCATACTTTTTATAAATTTGCTTACAAAATGGCCAGGATATTTTATTCTTCAGATCTACCCGTGAAGATAATTTTGAATAACGAGAACAGCCATTCCTTAACTTCTTTTTAGGAGCATTATGTTAAATATTTTAACAGAATATTTTGATTAAAAATGCCATTTAGTATACTATAGGAATTTGCACATGATTGTGAATTTTAAGTTTATATTATATACTCCGTACGAAGAACGGGTATGCTGCTAGTATATAATAAAATTGTGGTTTTAGTCTACTCCAACCAATCAGAATGTAAAGCATGAGCGCAGTAGTTACCTTGAGCGACGAACTGAAATACCTACGACCAAAGTTGTAAATAAGGTCCCTCTCTCTCTAAATAAGTAGTTTCCAATTTTTCGAACTCTAGGACACTTTAAGATATTTATACGCCTAACCACGAATAACTGAAATATTTACTTGCACAGCAGATGCAGTTGATGCACTTGAGTGGGGGCAGGAATTTTGCCTGCTCCTGCCAAAAAGATTTTAGAAACTTCACACTAAAAAGAAAGAACTTTTAGCGGCACTTTAAAAATAGAGACAAATA